>OX451206.1:45329695-45929695 GCA_949628255.1 Macrophya alboannulata | reverse complement strand
TAATCCAAATCATACCTGAAAAAATAAAAAAAATATATATATATGTGTATATTCCAACCTTTGTCTTTACATAATATATGGAAATGGTACACGTCCTAATTAAATGCTCTCTCTCATCATTTTTCTCTCTATGTATATATCTCTGTTTCTATATTTAAGTGTTATTATAGGTATACCTATGTATCGACGAAAATGATTATGAATTTATATATATAGCAATTAATAGACAATGTTGAAAATAACAACTTTTAACATTCCAGAGTACACATAAAAATGTTTAGAGAGATTCGTCGTAAACTATATGTACATATAATAATAATAATAACAATAATAATAATAATAATAATAATTGTTTCACAGCGCTCATATACGAATATATAACCTCTTCTATATAAGAAATTTTAAATTAATACTCGTTCAAATTTTGGTGAACAATATTAAAATTTGATAAACGTAATGAGTAACTGTTTCAGTTTATTAATAATAGCAATAATCATAATAATACTACTAATAATATTAATAATAATAATAATAATAATAATATTGATAATATTTATTCATATTCAAGTGGATGTCTGACTAGATTAATTCATGCTGGCCCACTGAACTCATTTTTGGCAGTAGTTTATGGCGGCTCGTGTATATACGCTATTATAGGTATGTCAGGCGATTATTTGATAGTTTCAATATAAAATGGAAGAATATAATTGAAAGACCGAAGAAGACAGGAAAGTATTTTTTTTTTTTTAGATTTTTTTTTCTTTTTTTTTACAAAGATTAACTGACTAAAACACATAGACGTAGGTACATACATACATACATACATACATACATATATACACACGATGATAACTTTAGAAGTATAATTAATTAATTAATATGGACTAGTGTAAATCACGCATTGGTCGAGGTGTGTTAAAAGATTAGTAACACGAGTCGCTTTATGAAAGTAGCGAAGAGTAATCATCCATTTATAGGATTCGGTTACGGAGTAACAAGAATTATTCAGAGTTACAAAGGTGACAATTGCACACGCTAATTCCTATAATAAGAAAATTTAGGATACCAATGATGTTCAAATAACAGCTCCAACATCGAGGGCTCAAATGTCTTCAGTTCATTATTGCTCTTCAGCAAATAACGCGAAGTTTCGCACCGTAGTAAAAACCCTAAACTCAGAACAAACATGGTACACATACCTATAGCTCACAAAAACCGTATTTTTACTTTAAATATGTGTTTCGTATGTTCAAATGGAATTTTTCGATCGTGATGTTCTCTCGTCATCTTTATCGTCAGTGGTCAGGAATTGTAACTGAAAACTCAGCGTTATCGAGTGATAATAGAGATTAGCAGATTAGCACGACTATTGTAAAAATAAAGGTGCACCTGAGGAAAGAACAAAAAAAAAAAAAATATATATATTGAGATCCGATATGAGATCGTGGGCCAGCAAAGTTGCGGACAACGCGACCTCGAAGCGCGTTGGCGTTAAGGCATCATTGTGCGTGGGGTGATAAGGACTGTATACACCGCCGTCGAAAGCACTCAAGCTCCCAGTTAGTCGTTGTAACTTTGTGGCTAACGAACACTCGTCGACTCTTTTTATAAGAGTTTAAAAAAGTCCGTCAGCCGGTCCGAGGTCTCAGAGCCATCCCGCGGACACGTCGTGCCCAGATATTGGCTCGATGCCTGGCAATCGTTGGAGTTGAGTAACCGAACCGTTTCTCTTCGTAACTGAGAACGGAGTTCCACTTCCGATCGCGGTAGCGATAACGCTTTCCTCCGTCGTCGATGGCGTCAATGGACTAGTACCGACGACCGTTCCTAAGAAAATTTATGCACATTTTGTTCACGTTATGTTATTATAGAAAATGAGTAAATTCCGAGTTTGACAAACGTCCGGAATCCCTACCCTGAGGCTCGTTCCCTGTTATCATCTCGACGGCGTCCAAACTCGGCTGCTGACTCTGCGTGACCTCGTGACGTCGCGGGACTATCGGAGGTATCACCAGTTCCGGTCCCCGGGTTGGAACGCTGGAAGCTCTCTGTAGCTGTTTTCTAGTCACCCTAGACGCTAGAGCAGCAGCTATCGGATGCATCACATTTTCAACTGGATTTGCGTGACCGACCATGGCGGGAGTCGAGGCCCGTGACGCTGAAAACTTTTTACGTTTTTTCCGCAGAGCTGCCAACGCCGGACCAAGGCCATGGGCAAACATGTGGTGGACTTCGTGCTGATGAGGATGTTGAACATGATGAGGATGGACGTGCTGATGAGCGTGAGAATCTGGCGTTGCGGCGTCCAACGATGATTTTGAGTCCGACGAACCTTCCGAACGAGAACCTCCGTCTTCTGACGCCGGCGAGTAGACCGAATCTTCCGATCGGGATCGGCCTAAGCAAACCACAGAAATTTTCCTCGTAGTTATCCGAACGATGCTCATAGCAAAATTATCTTTTGACAATAAGTTCCTCGATTGACACCGACGTATCGAACTCACCAATCAGCCTGGAAACGCGTCCTACTTTCGCAGCTTCTATTAAGGTACCCCATCTCCTTTTTCTGGAACTTCCTCTGGTTCCTCTGGGAGGTCTTGGGCCCGTAGCCAAGCCCGGTACACTATTAGTACTCGTGTGATGTGGATGTTTTTTGGGCGTCGTTCCTGGGCCGAAAATTCCGCTGAGGGTACTACCAAAGAGGTCATGGTGTGGGTGTTCGTGATGTGCTTGTTGAAGGGAGGCTATGAACTCGGCCACAGGTGGTAAAGTTCCACTTCCACCCGGCTGAGGAGCGATGTTGAATCCTTTCATCAGCCTGCGTTCCTTTTGTCGATTCTTTTTCCCGCCCGCACCTAAGGACAGCGCTTTAAAGCTACCACCTACAGAGGAAACAGAACCCAAAGTGCCACGCTACAGCGAACTACGTAAGCAGAACTGAAAGAAACGTAAGATTGATTAAACTAGAAGTAAATCGGACGAGCGGGATATTGGACTTAGGAGAATCTGATTCCGCGACACCATTTAATTTTTATTCACGTGAAATTTACGAGACAATTTTGTCTGACTTGTGTCTCAAGTAATTTCCGAGACTGATTGCAAGTAGCTTTAATCCGTTTAACGTAAAATTTGTCTAGCATTGAACGAATACAGATTGAAAATCCCGGGAGTATAACCGGAGAGAAAACGACGGATCGGTTAAGGAGACAGTGAAGAAGAATTTGGATTTTCCGAGGATAAAAATTATGCGAATAATTAATAGCAAATTAAATCAACTAACTCAGATCAACGAAAATTTGGAATAAACGAATGAGTTAATTTGAAGATCTAATAAAACTAGCGAAAGCTTTACTTTCTATCGTGTATATGGGTATACTTGATGTATATACATACAATTACATACCATGCAGTGCCTATGTATCTCTGTACAAACAGTTCATTACCACGTGAGGAAGAAAAGAAAAAAAAAAAAAATTTGTGCGACAGTATAACATGTATATAACTATCCAATCTATTTTAGTATTCGACATGATACTCGCTGTTCAGTACAGCCAGAAGTGCGATTAAAATATTCTCAGACAACACACACAAGTTCATATTTTTTGTTCATAATTTTGATGCACCAGGGAATGAGGATAAAACATCTTTGAATTTGATTAACATCGAGCATTACCATTGGTAGTACTTTGATGCAACATATATCGTCTGAACTTGACACCGTTATAGTGAAACTGTAATTACTTACCACCTGCGATGCCTGTAGCCGTCGACGTGTTCATACCAGAATTCTTAAGGATTTCTATAAGTTCGCATCGAAAGGCACTTATATCCTGCTTAATCTCGTTCACGTCGTCCTCGGTGACCCCTTCGCCTTCTGCCTTTCGCTGTTCCACCGTCACGTAACGTCTTACAAGATTACGCATGATACTTTGATACCGAAAGTCCCTTTCCGACGCCTGCTTCACCTTTCGCTAGAAAGAATTGGCAACCAACCACTTTTATAGCTTCAAGTCCATTTGTTAGTAGCATTGGTCGGAATCAACGACGATTTAATGTTGTATTAATTTTTGTTAGGTACACTGTGCCGTATAGAAGAATCCGGAGGACTCACCCTGATCGTTCTCATGTGTTCCTTTTTCGCGGCCCGCCTATGTCCACACAATTTCCGGTACGCCCACTGACCTATGTACCAGGCACTTTTTGGCGTTGGGATAATGTTGAATGGTGGAGGTACCGTACCACCTTCCTCGAAATAACTAATCCAGAGTTTGCTACGAGCAAATTTCCACTCTGTGTCAGCGCGGTCCTGAAATTTGGAAGAGTTTGTTCTGTGAGTAATTTCTTACTACGCCCTAAATAAGGATGCTTTTTTCATTACTCACGGAAATCAGCTGATAGGAGTGGTTCATCATGGCAACCAAAAGATTGAGCAGAACCACTATGTTGATGACGGAGTAGGTTCCGAACATGAGCATTCCCCAGAACCTAGTGAACACTTTGATCCCATCCAATTCGAAACTCTCCAACTCAACAAGCCCGAATACTGCCCAAAACAAGGTCTGCGTCGTCTCGAATAAACTGTGACAGAGGATATGGCTTTGAAATCAATTCATGGTGCATTGCAGTGGCAAGTTATTAACCCGAATTATGCTGTGAAGCGCGGTTTATTATTCATCCATTTGTCATACAAATGTCTGTTCTAGATGTGGTTAGATTTGGCTATATGTAAGCTTCTATAGAATGGATCGAGAGCTACAACTCTGACTGTTAACTGAGTTCCAATCTTTAAATAACGTTTGCTCGGAAGTTGGGGACACATTCATTAGGGTTTGTGGTATTTACTCATCCGAATATACAGAGCTCGGTTCGTCCCAACCCTAAACGTGATCTAATTCACCAGCAAATCTCTCATAAATACTCGGTTTCTCTGTTATTTCAATGTGTCTACTCACTTAGCAAACCTTCTCCACACAACGCAAGCATTAGAGTCTGTAGTGACGTTGGCATTCAATGGATCAGAGCTGGCGGATGGACAGCGTTTCTTTTCCATGTCGGCGTAATACCATAACAATTGATTAAGACCTGGGAAAGAATATCGTGTATATTCGATAGTGATTTTGTCCAGGTGATCATCGACAGTTTACTACTTTCCAATTACTTGCAGTCAATGAAATTTCTAGTTTGGGATATTTAACTTACCACACGAGAATGCAAAAAGTACCAAAACGTAGAGGAAAAAGAATTTCATTATATCCATGACCATCCTAGAGAGCGAGACTTGTAGGGGTCCTAGATGCGGGTTCACCGAGAATATGTAAACGAGCTTGAGAGAGCTGAGGCAAGAGAAAAGCATATTCAAAGTCACGGTGGCGTATAGTAATAATAGTCCAACGGTTTTAATTAGTTAATGAAAATATTTGATCAGTTTAATGCCGTTATTTTAAGGCGACGAGTCGTTCACCTGAAGATATTGGCCGCTGAAAATAGCCCTTCGGATATCAGCATGGGGTCCCACGAGTCCCATTGTTCCCTCTGGAGTTCAGTAAAGCCTGGCGCCTTGCCCTCGTTCTCCTTCTGTACTCTGTAGTAGGCTACAATCCTTAACGCCATTGTAGCTACGTAAAGAGAATTTGTCACGAAATCTATGACGTTCCACATGTCATGCACATACTCCTCCAAGCCAATGTCCCATAGCTGTTTCACTTCCGACCAAATAAGTCCGGAAACCCATGCTATTATGAACCTGAAGTTGGGACATTTGTTTTAAAACAGTCACAGTGTCTCTTTCATAGTTCGAGTTCAAGAATTCAAAGCCAAGGCTTACCATTCGACTACCGTAGGAGCTGCTCCTCTTTTCGTGGTTATTGTCTCACTTTCTGGAACGTCATGGCCTATCCAATTGCCGATTACACTCTCTATTCTCTGGCTGGCGAGAATCAACATGACTGAAAAATTTTCTTGAAATTAGACTTCTGTGTGATTGAATGAAACGAGAAAGTAAATACGAAGAGGAAGACCAATTTCGTTTTAAATCGATACTCAAATTATTCGGTATCGATTCTCGTTGAAGAAGCAATCAAAAACCAGAAATTGGTCGAACATGTATTTCTGAATTTTTATTGAACGTAAGTATTCAAGATTACGTGAGCATTCATTAGACAAGCCAACCAATTCGTTATACTTGACGTCTATTTTTTGTTATGTTTTTTCCTCGCCTTTCCAACCACAAACTCACTTTTCCCTGTGATTCTTTGTCAAAGGCGAAGATAGTTTGCGCTGAGAACAATAAATTCACGTTGCCCGAACGACCGGGGAATGTTAGCTGGACAGTTGTTGACCAGAGGGGCAGCCTTGACTGATTACATCAACCGCAAAAACATTCTCAACGCCTGCAGCTCTGTGATTGATAGAGGTAAGAAGAGCGAGAGATGGAAAAGCAAAGTATTGCTAATGACGTTACAGGTTGCCGCTGTCGTCCCTCCCTTGACTAATTACAGGATAGCCGAAGCTCTCATGATTTTTTTTTCATATCACGGTATATGTATCTTACACAATTACACAAAAATTCCCGAATCACCCTTCCGAGTTGGCGATAATAATCAACCCCTTTGCCCGGCATTGACGCCGTATGGCGTACACAGTTTATTTTGCGATTAAATTGAACGATCGTGTATAAAGCCCAGTACTTGAAGGTTTTTTGGACCATTGACTACGAATTCGAGCTCATTCTGAAGGAATTTTTGATTTATCGAAATCTTTTACCCGTAAAATGCGAAATTTTGATCCAAAATTTGTTTGCAGTGACCAAAGGGCTGTCTCTTATAAAGATTTCAAAATTCTCATATTTTCCAATTGGATCCATGAATTCAATTTTGAAAATTTCACCTCGTCCACGGAAATTATTGGATTAAAATAACGGCAGAGTGCGCTACGCTTTGGAGATGATCGTGATTTATATGGACGTGTAGAGTACTGCAGAGTACCTAATTATTCATTACTATACCGTTGAGGCTATCGGACGGCGATTTATTGGGCAAACAGAGTCAGAGATGAAATAATAATTTTGGTTAATTTATTGATAATTCTGCACTTTGATGCATATGTCGAAAAAAATTCCACGTTGGCGTAAAATTAATCATTAAATTTAACCCCTCTTCAAATTCGGATTGTTTGATTATATTATTTATTAATACAGCCATTCTGTACCGCTGACAAAAGCAATTATACCGTAATTATAATTTCAAAGTGATTCTCGACTCGTCCGAAAATTGAATCTTGGTTTCTCTTTACACGGGAAAGCGAGAATGTCCGGAATCACTGGCGTGAATAAATTGTTTGCCACGGTTTCTTGCTCATTTCCGTTTAATATTTTCAATCCCGGTACGCACCTAGTCGAGAAATCTAATCCCTCTAATCCTAAAATTCAAATTGATCGTCTTATACGGTCACTAAATTTTTTACATATACATCAAGTGCAAATTTTCAATAATTCTTAGCTGACCACGAGTCACGTTATCTCAGGTTTGCTTATTCTGTTTATGAATATTGCTCGAGTCAAATATGGCCAATAAATAGTAAGAGAATACTCACATAAAAAAGTGAAGTACGAAGCAGAGTGGCAAATGAATTTGATGAATGGTTTCCTCATAGTCTGTCCAACCACACTATGGGGTGCTATGATATAGGCCACGCTAAGAAAAGGGAATAGAATCCCAATTCTCACAGTTTCCAGGGCTTGCAGCACCATGTTTTTCCGCCGGAAGCCAGGGAGTCCTTCGTACCAAATTGATGCCAAGAGTTGCTGCACATTGGGATGCGCAACGAACTGAATTCAGGGAGATAAGAGCTATCAGCTTACACGCGGTGGACCAAAAATTGTAAAAATCTAACTTGCACTTGGTAGATGTGCAATGTAAATCAGTTTCTAAAGACAATCGTTGGCCCTCATGTTATATGCGGCGGTTGAACATTCCTTTCGAAGCGATTTTGCGCTTTCTCAGTCATACTCAACTGTTGAGCAATATTTATGTACCTATACAAGTACCTTTTTTTGGCGAAGTTTTATCGCCAATTTTAAACGATTTAGGTGCATTCTCTCCCCATGTTCGAAGGCTGGTCCCGTAGGGTCGTGGTTTAAGAGCACCTCCAGCTCGTAAGAACTTCGCGTGTGGTCCAGCAAAGCTGTTGCGAAGTCCTGGCACTGTCGCCTTAGTTCCTGAGGCGATAAATTGACGAACTTTATCTTTACGACTTGAAGCGTAGTTGGTAGGCACTTTTTAGCCGAACTTTGATAAAGAAAAATTAATTGACCGCTTGCTTTAATTTTTATCACAGTCATTCATTCAATTTATTATCACTAGAGGAACATGAGGTACGATCAGATGCGTGCAGGGAGAAAAAATGAGCGTAGTGCAAATGGATTGTGACAAATTTTCTCTCCTTTTTTGTTATCTCAGAGTTTCAGACTTAAGTTCTCGAGATGTGATCTGGTTTACTAAAAAGAAATCCCAAGTTATCGCAGCCTCCCTACAGTATCGATCTTTCGAACTGTCTTCCACTCTCTGCAATCGAACGTGAGCCAGCCAGCTGCGTGATGAAAAACACCGCGTTTCCTCCGATTCGAACTCAAGACGCTTGATAAAGGGAACAAATATCGATAGATTTTCGATCATTCGACTAGCCCGAGAGTTAAAGCACGAGCAGGGAAAAGCTAGTGAGAATAAAGGGAGGAGGAAAAACTGAAGAAACACGAGAGGAAAGAGTAAGTTGATAGGGAAACGGTCACCATGCGTCAAGGGGCCGCGATTTATGTTGTTATAAATCAAAAGTTACCAGACTGAGGCTGCATTAGTTATAACTGTAACAGTAACAGTGGTAGTTTGAGAGTGAACTAGTCTTTATCATAGTGAACCATACTCTCGTGGTATCTGGCCATCGTCCCCCAATCTCCGGTTTCCATTCTACACGCGGTTAGCGTTGGAACTTGAATCCAGGGGACGCCTAATGACATCACGTTGACCAGGATTAAGTGGATAGAGCTGATTGCTTTTTGGAATAAATATATAGGCATACGAATATACAAGCTTCTACCGTGATTTACTCGAAATGATACTCCATTCAAGCTTTCGCTGAATTAATGTGTGTACGTGTACAGTATGATCTTATTCACAGGTTGAAGTTCCGAATTTGGAAAGTCCCGAACGGTAAAAATCACGAAATCATTCACGATGATTTCAAATTTTCAGTAACAGCAAAGTCCAAAATACTAAGAGAGTCGAAAATTCTTAAAACAATTAAGTAAGATCATGCGATTCTGGTTCAAAGATTTCTCTGCAAAAGGCTTGGATCCAGACGGTATACTGTCAAGTCATAAGAGGATCAAGTTTGTCTTGAGTTTGATTTTATTCTCGTTCTGGTTCCATTAGGTTCTGTATAAGTGAAGTATATTCTTGGGAGCTCTGCCAGCGAGTGAAGTAACATTTTACGAGTGGATATGACAAACTCACCTGATACTCAAGCTTAAACTCGTGTTCCAGAAAAGATAGGCGGCGAAGTTCCCAGGAGAGTTCGAAGGCAGTGAGAATTGGATCCTTGGAAGAAAGTGCTATCAAGGATGGGGAAGCTAGAGCTCGATAGGCGTTTATTCTGCTCCGTGAGTGCCTTAGAGAATCTTCCATTCGTGACGTCACGCATTCGTCACAACTAATTGAAATATAAAGGAAGTTATTTGAGTCGTGAATTAGATACTGATCCTGTATAACCATTAGCTACACTTCAATGTATCCTGGGATTTCGTTGGGTTAGGGTATCTACTTTAGCCTGCAAAGGGATTTATAAATTGGTCGATTTCTCTTTGCCTAATTGTAAGTTCTTCGCCGACTTCCTCAGTACATAATTAATTGACAGTCACCTGTAATCGATTTTTATTATGGATTCCGATTAGTTTCTACTTTTTTTTTTTCTAGAAACGCAGAGTTTTCAAGAACGATTTTTGCTCTGTATTTTCGTGTGATGTTCTGTTCTCTAATTGAATTGCGCATTTTGCCTTGAACTCGGAGTCAGGAGAAATTCTTAAATTTAATTCATCAAACTAATGAACCCAATTGATTTAGCTTTTTTATCGTCTTATACCTTGCCTGTTATATACAAAATCCCGGGCAACAGTTTATTTGCTACTTGCTTTTTAATCGTGTCTTATAATTAGGTAGACTCTGCATCGCAGTATATTAACGAGGGTGACTTTGGCCTCTGGCTTTAAGAAATTATCCAACATCTCTATTATCTTCATTATACACAATTTCTTCTCTAAAATGTTATTTGCGATTTATCTCATGTTTCGAATGGTGGAAAAAGAGAATTTGACAGCTATCTATCTAAAGTTTTCGTAAATTTTCGTAAATTACGTTAAGGTTTAAAGAAAAAAAAAAAAGAAAAAAAAAAAGAAGAAACACAATAACCTTGTTCGCACGTATTCGCTAAACCCTGAGGCAAGAATTCGCCATTCTGGGTACAAACGAAACATTTTTCAAACGAAACAAGCGAATCAGTGCTTAAAGCGTACAAAAGAGGTCCCTCTTTCTTTTTGGTTCGATGAAAATTCGAGTCACGTACGAATATTACATTCTTTGTGGCTTCAACAGTCCAAGCCAGCCGAACTCTCTGGCTGATATAAATTCAACGGACCGACATACATCCAAGGCTACAATACCTCGATCAAAACTTACGTTAGGTTACGGAGTATTAGAGTTAGTTTCGTGAAACTTAAGACAGCCCCACAATTTGCTCCCTAAGTTTCTGTACTTTGGATCAGAACCGGCCGGGGAAAGCTCGGTACGTAATTGCTTGTCTATACTACGCCTCTATACCTACCTCTGATTCTTGTAAAAAAAGTAATAAAACTTGAACCATGCTAGTCAATAATTTCCCACTAAAATCAACTACACCCCTTCGAATGAGTTTTATTTAATTTCCAGCCAACAGAACAAGAGTATCAAAAATTGAGGCAGTATGTCGTTCTCTTGTGATTTAAGTGGTCATATTAATTAGCAAAAGGAGTAATTAGTCAGGGCACATTTGATGTCTTCGTTGTTAGGAGCCTTCGCCCGGGTAAAGTAACGACGCAAACTTATGACGCGGTGTAAAATTTGAAACATGAAACTTTCAGGCCTGAAACACTCACCCACAGCGAACATCATGTGGCATCGGCAATGTGGCTCCTCTATCTAGGAGAATCTTAATGATCTCATAATTGTCTCTGTGTGCGGACAGGATCAAAGGACTGATGTCTGGGGTGAAGGTGGCTGTGTCAGGAGGAAGTGCCTCCCAACTCTGCGAATTTAAAACTTTTACTAATATTATTGCATACATCATTTCTGTCGTGACTTTTCGTTGGATCATTGAATTCATTATCCACGTATCTATAAGATAGTCTCCAATTTAAGCTTGCAAAAGACTTCATAAAACGTTATTTTTCAATAGATTAGAATCGATTAAAGATTTTTTTATCAATTGGCACAGCAAAACTACAAGTTAAACAAAATTATTGTCAAGCTGGTTATTTTCTTTTTGGGTAATTCTATAATTTAGATTACGGAATCTATACGGTTTGAATTTGTTATCATCACTCTGTATATATGGGATCAAAAATTCAATGCTGAGGTAAACCGTTTTTGTTTTCTTTTTTTTTTTTCTTTTTTTCGGGATCTCAAGAGACTACCGCATATAGCTATAAGCTGATTTCAGAAAAGCCTGTTACGAGTATATTATATATGTATCAACTTCCGTTCGCTTCCGGGTCTAAGAATAAGCTTACTTCCATGCTATGGGTTAAGCTAATTACTTCGTTACGAATTTAATTAGTTCGGTTAATACGACTGCAATTAGCCGGTATGGGTTAATTAATATGTTAAACGGCGTACGTCAGAAATGAACAGAAGTCCAAAGAAGAAGAAAAAAAAAAATAAAATCACAGAAAGATCTTTTTATCCTCGATATAAGTCACGACATTGAAAATTCACTATAAACAAGTTGCTTTCGATAAGTTAGCTTCCAATAACTAAGTTCAGCCTTCTTGTTCAGCACAATCTGATAAACGCGAGAGCAAATAATAGTAATAATAATGATAATATTAACAACGATATAACAATGGTAATTACAAATATTACTGCTTACGAAAAATTGTTGCGGTAGTATCTAGGTATGTATGTACTTTGGGTAATTTTCTGTCACTGCTACTTACCTTATTTTCTCTAAATAAATCACTGTGCGAGTACCGCAAACTCATTGACGATCAAAGAGTGAACATCAAGCAAGTCATTTAGGGTACCATTTACCTTCAGACTATTAAGGGAACCAGTACAACTTGGTTTTGGAAATTCGGAGTGCTCCAAAATGCATTTATTTGTCAGCCAAAGTTTATTTCATATCACAAAAAAAAAAATTTCAGGTTCATTTTAAGGTTTTAGGCACATCGTTGTTCCGATTAAAGTCGTTGAGGGTTCATTTTGTTCAGAAAAAAAATCCTCATCATGTGAACGAGGGAATTTTTTCTACAATTTCGTGTTGGCCAAGTTATTTGCAAATTAGTGGCCTAAATATTGGAAATTTTGGATAATTGACCGTATCTTTTCACATGAATTTTTTTTTCATCGATCCCGACGTTCATAAGATGTAGATGTGCTGTCTGAAGAAAGCAAGACCTTGAGAGGTTGAATTGGACCAACGATGTGCCTGAAAACTTACGACAATGTTTTTCGAAGGAAAATTTTTTTTGATGTGAAGTAGGCTTTGGTTGACAAATAAATGAATTTTGGAGTACTCAAAATTTCCTAAAGCAAGCTGTACTGGCCCCCTTAACAAAGAAGATCATAAGTTTGATGGAATTTGTAGATAAATTTGTGTAGATGATCAGAAAATTGTAAATCCTGAAGTAGGCATGCATTGTAAGGTGAAGAATTTTGATTTTTTATATATCATTGAATGAAGAAGCTAACTTATAGAATTGGCAGCAGCTAAAAGTTACTTTTAACAATACTACGAACTGGCAGGCGGCAAGCTGACGACACAGAGCTGCTTACGTGGGGATCTCCACTTCTGTGAAAACTCTCTTCATGTTCAAGAAGGACCTCGACAGCTTCCACAAACTCCTCGGAAATGGCATGGAGCAGGGCGTCTTTCGTGTCAACTCTGTGCTCTATTAACAATTCAACCATTTCAAGGTTCTCATTGTCGATTGCCATCAGAAGTGCAGACCTTCCCAGGGGATCCACGCAGTTGATATTCGTGTAATCGGTTTCTTGGGCACGCTGAAGCATTCTGTTACATAAACCCGAAATTTCATACCACTTTAGAGAACCCACCGGGCCAATTGCTACTCTGTGCAACTTTATGTAAAGCCCCTGAATTCAATGGCTTTAATAATTGAACCAGGTCACAGAGCGTAATGTTATTTTGGCGGAAGGAGTGGGTATACGAGCCTAACAAGAAACTCTTTGATCGGTTAAAGGGATATTTTTTTAACCACTGATGTGTCACGTAAAAATTTTTCAAAGAGCCCAATTTTCCCCCGAAAAGTAAGAACGGCTATGGTAAGAAAAAGGAAAGGTTTGGGAATCAGAAGCATGAGATTTTAAAACTAGATAGCAGATAGATGCATTTTATAGATAAGATGTACAGATTGGAAGGCAGAATTCGTTTCCAGAGCATTGTCACGTTTACACGAACAATTGATATTTAAATTCATTGAGGATGGACCGTGGGATCCTGCAGGGAACTTTTATACTCTGATTGTGACAGGCTACTTTTTATCGAATTTATTTCCACTCGATTTTGGTAGGTTTCAAGGCTTGATTAATCCCTGTCACGTCTTGTCCTTCGGTGTCCGTATAAGACAAGTGACAATTTTATAAGATCGATCGAGAACCCACGACCTTTCAACTTAACGTCCGGAAAAAAAACCAGGAAAAGTTTCCACCGTGTCGTACATTTGGGAGGAAATTCTTATCGAATCAATTACGTCGATTTAGATAAATGGAAAAATTTTTAAGTGACAAGTTTGACGTTGAAAATAAAATCAAAAAATTGACGGCTCTGGCATATCCACGTGTTCAGATTTATACATTTTCTTCAAAAATGCGTTGAAAAAAAATTAAATTTTGCTTCATCATCGGAGAAAAATTTTGGTTAGAACATCGAAATCAATGTTTTGCAAATATCATCGCCTGATTTTTAATTGACTTGTTTCTGAAGGAAGTTTGAACTTATTTATCCGCAGCATCCTGTATACGTATGGTTCTCTTTTATCGTCTTTTTGGCGTCCGCCTCTTCTTCGTGAGCTAAAAATTACCTACCTCAGAGATTATTCGAGGGGAAATTCGATGCATGCGGTGAAATATCAATGATTAGAATCCCGCGGGACTCAAGAAGCAGAGTAGAAGATGAGGTAATTTCAAAATCGATAAGTTCCAACTCCTTTAAGGCCGTATATTTGCAACAACTGATCGATTTTGATAGACGGGTCTTTCTCGAGGTAAAAAAAAAAAAAAAAAAAAAAAACCGTCAGCGGTGCGTATCAGACCATGAAAATCTAAGAGCCCTCTGAGCTTCTCGCAATTTCGGTTTTTGTTTACGGGTATTTTATTTATTTATTTTTTTTTTCTTTGGCCCGCACTCCGGAGCTTAGCCGGTTTTATCTATCGAATCGAATTTCACTGTAACCGCGCGAGTGGTATTGGATGATTACGTTATCTGTAGGGATTTCAAGGGTTCTCTTCCGGCAACGCGTTCGAAGAAACGAGCAAGTTTGCGATGGTCGGGATTGAGGAGATATATACGAAAGTAAAAGACGCATTCGGGCCAAATGAAATTCTTCCATGCCCTTTTTATGACTTTGCACGTGTTACTCTTAAACTTTGCACGATCCGCCACAGTCGTAACTAAATACGACTTGATTTACTCTACCCGCACGAAGGAGAAGATTTGATTGAAGAAAACTGGACTACGAAGATAAGAGAAGAAAAGAACTGCAACATGCACTTCTGCAGCTCTTCGCAAACTCAAAACTTCGCCTGCTTATTGAACAACGTGGTCGAGATTCTGAAGAACCATGTGCTACCAGAATTTATAAATATTTTCTACAAACTTTAACCGTACGAAGATGGAACGCCGAGTAAAGATTGGTTCGAATAAACTATAGAGTGGTCCAACTTTTGGGTACATTTTATGCAAAAAAAAAAATTCATCCCGAGATGGATCGTATCTTCGATATACTAGTTTTTATTCGTGGGTCGACTTACCTTCTCACGGAGGCAATGTCACCGCGTTCGACTGCCAAAAGGTATTTTTTTTCGTCGAGAGTAAGGCTTGCCATTTCCTGATGGGGTCGTACCACATTTTCTTCCTCCATCATACCGTGTATGCTGTGCCTCTGTAAAATAAAAATTCTATTCTAATCATCAGGATCCGAAGTTTTTGAAATTTTTGAGCAAAAAAAAAAACATAAATTGACCCGGCGAAGGAATGAGATTGCAATTGACCGTAACTCGGTTAGAACACTTCAGGTATCGCAGAATACATCTTAAGGAATGATTTACGAGCCTTTTGACGTCAGCGCAATTTCGATCACATCACGTATGCTGGATTCTAGTCAAATTATAATCATGTCCAGTGGAAACGTGAGGGTAAGATTAATTCGGCTTTCGTGTCGCCAGGGTCCTCGGTTATTATTCACTACGTTTCTCCATAGTTTCTACTCCCACGAACTTGGATCACTCGGCTTCATGTGAACCCATTCATTTGTTAAAATTGCTTTGGATTGCGAAGAAATTTTCGCTCTATGCAGCGCACCCACGTTATTCAACGTTGAATATAATTAATACATTTACACATCCAACCCATACACAACGGTAGTTGTTCCACTGGGGAATAATTCACCAGACCAACGACCAGCGAGCTGTAGAAGGTTTCTCATTAATGCGCCGGAATTTTATTTTTCCCGTATTTACTGCCTCAGCCAAGTTGTAATGATATTAATTAGCCGAAACGCTGCAGCCACCCCGAAGTTTAGTTGAAATAATTTGCGCAAGATGGGCTCATAATTTTGAAAAAAATAAAAATAAATTTACTCTTTCTCTTGTTCAATTGGTGACCTAAAAATTGACGCAGATTTAAAACAATCATTAATTTGTTTCTACGCGGTGTAAAATCTCGATGATTCGAGGCTGTTCACAGCAACGAGTAGGTACCTACCCAACTCACGATCAAATTATTATTCAGCCTGGCCAAAATTCCAACCAGCAAAACATACCGGGACCCACTTAACCCCTTCAACATGTACAGAATTTCAATCGACCAATCTGTCAGCCTAGCCGGGCGGTTGGTTAGGCATTCCCTGACCCTCGAGCTTGACACATATTTATCGATCCGAATATTCCATAGAACTTTCTGTAATCATCCTCGTATTCAAACGTCATTGCATCGATATAATGATTTTACAAGTGTCGTCGTCGTCGTTGTCGTTGTCGTTGTCGTTTAGAAACTAACCGTGACTAACCTTCATAGTAAATGTCGAGTTGATTTGAAGAGAAAGATGATACGTTGATGGGCAGACTCGAGGCTCGAAGCACGATAGGAAGACGAGAAATAGAATGGAAGAGAGATCGTAATCGGCAGCCAGCAGCGATGTACGAAAGAGAGTAAAGGCACAAAAATTTTTCTTCTCTTCTCTTTTTTTTTTTTTATCTGGGAAATTCGCACCAGGCTCGTTATTTCTTCAAGCTGTTGCAGTAACAAAGAGAATAAAAAAACTGCTTTCGGCCTTCGACGTTCTACCAGGTGAAGCCTTCTTTCAATTCGATTTGGTAATGGGGCATGTCACATGCCGTGCGTGACAGATCAGCCCTCTTGCGTAAGCTGTATTCAAGTAAGTGACCATTTCGGACGGTTAATATTACTACGAAAAAAAACAAAAATCAGGGGTGTTACACAAGAAGCTTACGCCGTTGTCCGGCATCTGTTAACGTATCTGATCCACGTATGAATTGCAGAATATTACACTCGGGATTAATCGAAGGAGCTTACGAAACTTGCCTCTGATGTTATTCAATCGCATATCATCCTCTGAGATAAGATTTCTAGGATTCTAATACCTCCGGGTTTATTCCTCCCAAATTTTCATCCAAATTTTATATCTCCGTGGAGCCCTTCATCGAGTCGTGCAGGGTAATTCCGGTTTAATTTTAGTTTGAAGTTAAGGAGTTCAAACCATTCTTCAGTTTCTATTTTAATGTGGGTTTTAACAATTAACACAAACGTCACGCAAGATGTGTGACAATGTTTGAACTCTACTTCGCGGATATAACTACGATAACAATTGTCATACTCTTTAACCCTCCGTAGTCTTCTGTAGAATCACGTAGTAGTCACACTGGGGGTTAAATTGGTCCAACGTCAGTTTCAAATGGCTGTCGTAGAAAAAGTATCGGTCCGATTTTTTTCAAAAAATTATGGAGCATACTTTGAACATTGTAGAATATATAGCAACAGTCAATTTGGAAAAAATCAAATATTAACAAGTCTAAAAAAATTCGTGAAGATGTGAATGTGCAAAAAATGTACTTCTTCAGTAAAATATTCATAACTTTTTCATTTTTCTATTTTTTCTTCGATAAGTTTCAGGCTGATACTCACGAGATATGGTTCTTTGATGGAAAAAATATCTCAATAGTGAGGGTTTCAAAAACGGTACTTATTCCATCCAAATACAGATATTTAGCCCCAAAGTTGAAGCTGGGTCAATTTGACCCATGGTGCAACTACGGAGGGTTAACTGTTCAACGAAATAGACGAAATTGAGTAAGACAATCAAACTAAAAGGTCGTGTAGATGGGTTTTCAATAATATCTGACAATATATCGCGAGGTAGACTATAATTGTTCTCATTCATCCGATCGATTTAACAGCAGTTATGCATTCTACGCCAGATATTAGAAATGCAGTGATCCTGCTGAAGCCCAGCTATGTCGAGATGCGATCGAATTCCAGTAGTAAAAATTTCATTTCATCAATATAATTCATCAGAATTCATTTCTAGTCTGAATTACCTCTGCCTCATTAACACACAGATAATATAGAGAGAAATTCCCCCTGTTTGTATGATAATGAGATCGACGAGGGAGTCCCTTGCGGAATAGGAAAATACGTCCACTTCCGAAAATTGCTCCTGCATTAGGTAGGCAGGCCACCTACCTGTGGAATCAGAGCTTTTCGGTTTTCGTATCTATATACGTATTTTTCTAGGCGTAGATTTCCTGCAGGACAAGTGTTGGCATAGGATTAGAGAATATTTATTGAGGCATAGTGAAACGCGTGTAAAGGATCTATGATGGACAGTGTGTGGTAAGGGCGTGGCACGGCTTGACAATTAGGGAGCGCCAGGATAAACACGGAGTGCCATGGTCTTCAGCGTCATCCGAGTTGGGTAGTTATATGTCGTCCCCATTTTATCCCTCTTTATTCCCCCTCGTCCTTCTCGTTCTCTGGACTCTCGTCCACTCTTTTCTCGAGTACACCGTACACCGCTTCAATATTATCCCTTTGTACGCCGAGCGATCGACCATCGCTTCAATTTCTCTTAGGAAATAGAAGTATCTCCCGAGTCCATAACCCGGCTTCCAGCGACTCGAGATTGCGGCTTCTTTTATACTACGCGATTTGGTTATCTCGCGAAATTTTTCTCTTTGAAAAATATCGAATTCGAGTTAGATATAAACGATGCGCTTAGTGATTTTCTCGATACTTATTCCTAATGCTGAGCAGTGGAATTTATTCCCAAGGGCAGATAAAAAAAAAAAAAAATAGTGGGGGAAAAAGTTGAAACTGCAGGTTTATCTGGTTGGGGAAAATATTCCCATAAAATTCCTCTCTCTCGCGGCAACTGGGTATATATATGCAATATCGGCGGTGGAGATTAGAATTCAAAAAACGAGGATAAAACTTTTCTTCTTTTTTTTCCAGTTATAAGCCTCCGCAAAGTTGTCGTTGCAGGGTTTTCGGTTATCATGTTTGTTAGTGGGAGTTTTACTAAAGTATTTCGCATCGTTTTCGGTCTGGTACGAAACTTGCGGAGCAGTATAGTAGTAGCTGTTTGCCCACGAGGAAACGCCGCCGTCGCGACGCTTCTGCTGCGTCATTACGGCAATTGTTTGCCCCTATGTCTCGCGCATATGTAACATACATGTACACATAATATGTATGTAAAACTAAACACACTATCATCTGTCTATGTACACCGTAAATATATTCACGTGTTCACATACAGAGTACCCCTGTTCTAATCTTCCGAGGTGACCCATCCCCTTTTCTGTCAAAAATTCCGCGAGTAACGTTTTTGAATAGGAGAAAAAAAAATTACGTTGCTTTTCTTGTCCAGCAACAGTGACAACCGGGAAGAGCCTTTGCTGTTTCCTGCTGTGTTATACAAGTTGCTAATTATTTACACGCATGATTACTCGTGTTTTATATTAGGAGGTGAGTAGCGAATTTTTTCGTGTACTTTTAGGGGTGGGATCAGTCACACTGAGTAGCTAAATTTTCTGAATATACGGACAGTAATTTATTAAAGCTGTCATTGTTCGCTTTTCATGTATATAGTTAAAGTCCGTTTCATCAGCCTAGCGAGAGTCTTCAAACGAGTAATTTGGAATTGCGAAACACCCGTCACTCCGGGTTTTCCCCTTGTTTCTTCACGGTTCGAAGAACAAAATGGTCATCCAACGCCCGGCTGTCTCGTTTCCTCAGTTAGAAAAGAGCCAACGGTTGTAATTTCGGCTTGAATACCTCTCGAGAAATCGAAATAATCGCGACTTGTTCTGCAGTAAGACGACGTCGCCACGGATCGACTACCTTTGAAGAGACCGTAATTGTTCATAGCGTCTCTTCCTTCCCCGCAGCAGGCTGCACCTGGAATCCCTTGGGATCCGAAGTTAATAAGAAGGAATTAGATCGGCCCAGATCTTGAACAATTACTCTACTCAAATCGAAGATAGGTACTTACAAGATTTGCTGAATAACGTTTTTCAAATGTTTTGTAAAATTTTTTGTTCCAAGAAGATCGGTACTCTTTTATTTTCAATCAATGCGAACGTGCTTTTACTAAAAGCTATTAGTTAGGGAAAGAGAATGAAAAAATCCCGTCAGGGTAGAATTTCAGTGCTTTTTTTTCGAACTTTCGAGAATATTGAAAACGCTGAATCGTCTGCATTTTTTCTTTCCAACTGTTGTTCATTGGATCCACAAATTCTTACCGAGTCTTCGCAATAACTGTTATACCACTAGCCCAGGTTTCCGCGCTAGCTTCTTCAGTAAAAGTAAAAGTTGGAGGTGACGAACTTTCTGGAAACTAAAAACTTTTCTCTGAACCTATATCCCCCTCGGATCGAACTCTGCTCGGCTTTCAAGTTGTTCTTCATTTTTTATACCTTTTTTATTTATTTTTTTTTCTCAATCCACGTGGACAATTTTCTTACATCTCTAAAAAGATCCGAGAGCAACCTTAAATCCGTTCTCGTAAAAATACAGAAATTATACAAATTTTGAAGTGAATAAATTTTCATGTATCGATTACCATCGCTAAGCCCATCGAATAATACGTCCTCTTGTTATCGAAGTATGGATATTATCGTTTCAAAATCGAGAGCAGTCTTTGACTAGAAAGTTGAAAGAAGACGAGTAACAAAACGTAAAAAAATCTTATTTCGTCAGTGAATTAAATCACGAGATGGGAATAATATGAGTATAAATGTGAAAGGGAGAAATATGCATACGCTTCGACAATTTTAATTCTTATGATAACGTTTTTCTGAAAGCTCATTTTATTTATGCATTTATGAATTCATCTCGCCACTCGCCGCTCAAGCTGTGCCAATTTTTTATTTATTTATTTTTCTTATCGCTGAATAAATTGGTACATAGCAAGTAAACGAAAAGCTTCACGTATCCTGATAACGTCCCTCTGCCATTCAATTTAACATTTGGTTAAGGAATGACGTGAGTCGGCGACATATACCGCGTAGAAAATAGTCAATTTCAATTTCACGAAAACTTTATAGAGCGAAGATAGTTGTAATTCTTGAGTCGACGAGTTCATGTATGTAGTACGTTTCAGCTATTTCAGTTTTCATGATGCCATTCGCGTGTCTCATTGTCCGGATTAAAAAGGGAAATGGAAATTTAGTTCTCGGAATTTCTACGTCTTGTAAAACCTTATACCAAGTCGTATTCGCCCTGCAACAACAGATCGGTAATAAGAGTGAGTAAGCCTGTTGGCTTAACCTGGGATTCGTGGGGCTAGTTAAGGGCCAAAGTTATTCATCAAGTTACTCGAGAATATCGTACTCGGTCCTTCGAAAATCTTCAAAACCCCCTTTTTCGGCGTTAACGAGGTATTAAGTAATTGTAAGCCCGCTGTTCCCCTGTATATTAAACCCATTAAATTCGCACGAGTATGTATTGTTCCGAAATATATTAGGCATCGTTTCTGCATAATTAATTGTCACATAATAAATTCTCTACAACGTATGTATAGGCACATACATTTCACGTAGCGAACAGGTTCCCATTTCCACTCTGCCCCATATATCCGAACGTGTAGCGTTTTGAGTAAATCATTTTTACCCGTGATTCCCAGAATGGTTTCAGAATACGATCGTATACGAAATATATATACTCAAAATTAGCCAAGCATGCTTAATATTCATCGTGCATTTGGCCCATTGAAAAAAAAAAAAAAATCTCTGCAATAAATTATAAACAGAAACTTGTATACAGTTGGAATAATTTTGTCTCATTTCCCGACAGCTTAAGGAGACCGGTACAGCTTGGTTTGGGAAATTTGGAGTACTCCAAAAAGTAGGGATCGGTAAAAAAAAATTCATGTGAAAAGTTACGGGCAATTATCCAAAATTTCCAATATTAAGGCCACTAATTTGCAAATAACTTGGCCAACACGAAATTGTAAAAAAATTCTATCGTTCACATGATGAGGATTTCTTTTCTGAACAAAATGAGCCCTCAACGACTTTAATCGGAACAACGATGTGCCTAAAACCTTACGACAAAGGTTTTCAAAGAAATTTTTTTTTTTGTTTGATGCGAAATAAACTTTGGCTGACAAATAAATGCATTCTGGAGTACTCCGAGTTTCCAAAACCAAGCTGTACTGTTTCCCTTAAATACGACATTTATTTCCCCATTTTTATTTAATTTTATTTTATCGCACGAAAAACAGTGGCTCAGGTAAATCGCAATGCGAGTGAAACGGGCATTCTTTCTTTTATTACCTCTATAAATTTTCACCCAGATGAGCGAGCGCGAATCAAAGACTTGAAAAGCCTCGCCTGCAGCTGGGCGATGGCATTGTAAAACCGTCGACCTCCTGGAAATCATACTATCGCCTCGTGGCCATTATTAACCTTGTGAATGGTAAGCTTCCAGCACAGTTTAGCAATTTCATGAACGGCGGTGGTCAATGGTTTAGCTTTGCTAGACTGAGCACGAGCTCTGGAGTCTGCAATGGTCACATAGCTGCATCAAAGGTGCAATTAAGTTGCGTTCACGCCATGGATTACGGAGAATTAGACGTTGGACTGGTTCCTGAGATGATAGTGTCGATAGCGGATGTTTGGTAGTGAAAGATTTTCTAATCTTCCGCCTTTCGACGGAAATCAATTTTTTTCAATACTGAAAAGAACGCTGCCCGTTAAATTCGGATTGGAATTTATAATCCAGGATTTTTCGAAGGTACTTTTTGTGCAAGTAATTCTTCAGATTTGCATGCTGAGCTATTATGGCAACCCTTTGCCGGTACCGGGTGTGCTTTATTCATTGAATCTGATTCTCATAGTGTTGCATGGGGCTGGGTTAAGGTTCCGAATTTTAAAAGTTCCGAACGGTTAAAATTCATTTTAGACGATATCGAATTTTCAGAAACGTTATCGTTCAGAATATGAAATTTCTAAACGATCAGAATGCAGAGAGTTCAAAACTCAGAAAGTCAGAAGCTCCGAAAGTCCAAGAATCCGTATCTCAAGTTTCGAAATTGTGGCCTTTTGCATTCTTGGCTTTCGGAATTTTGAACCTTCGATATTTCTCGATTTGAACTTTTTGAAATCGACTATGGAAACACTCGGGGAATACTCTTTCTAAAACCTGTTAACTGGTAATATTAAAATTCGGACTTTCTACCGTTCGAGGCTTTCAAAATTCGGCACTCCAGCCCGACTCCGTTTTCCACTTGGTAAATGAATATTTCTCTCAACAATTTGGGCTTGTGCGGACAAACATGTAGGTACTTGCTTTGTTTTATACCTTGAAAGAATATTCCTTTTATTCAGCGGTTGAAGCTGCTTGTCGTTCGATAGCTCTTCACGAGATACGTTTTTTAATTTATTGGTTACCAGGTTGGAGGTTCGACGAGAAGCTGAGTTAACAACGGTGTAACAGTTATCGATTACACAGATATCGAGTGTCTGAGCTTTGGGCGTATTCGCGAGAAGATCCGGACCATAAATCACGCCGCATCAAAACGTGGAATAATTTTCGAAACGTATAAATCAAGCTCAGAGCAGTGATCCTGCAAGAAACGTCGCATTTATAAGACTGGATTCACCGAAAAGCTCGCGTATTCCTTCCGCAAGCTCTATCGGATTTCACAGAAACAGTTGCTCCCATGCGAACCATTCACAAACAATTATACAAAGCGTATGGAGAAGCTCGTGCGACGTTTTCCGTGCGATAATTTCGAATCGGTTACCCAACTAAACGTATGTCTGTACCTATGTACTGTACCTATAACAAATGTTGTTTGGGCATCGTGCCGATAAATGCCACTCAGCTAGTTCGTTGTTAAACTTTAATCACCATGCGCTTTGCTTCCGTTCCGTATCAGCACCCTGATCCAAACGAGAAGTTAATTCTTCGCTTTATCTTTACAGGTATGAATATATATCTAAGAATGTATGCCAGTTCTTGGTACAAGAAGTAGTTCTTATATCGCATATTCCGCACTGCAGGATGTTAAATAAAACAAAAAAATTTCAACTTTTCGTATTAATTAAAAGTTTAGAACCGTAAAGTCTGTTTCAAAGCTTGGTCTGAGCGCAGTGAAGTGATTTTAGTAGACAATCAAAAATCGTGATTAAAAAATGATTGGAATTCAATCTCTGATCGACGTCTACATCTAAGAAACACAGTTTCGTTCTCAGAGATTTTTGTTCTAGGCAGTGAATTTTCCTATTTCGAAATATTTATACAGTACTGATTTTCAGAGTCTAACCAAAGTGTTTGCGGCATAAGTGATTTGTGTGCCGAACCGTTCGAGATACGTTAAGAATTAGTGCCAGTCAATCATCGACGGCAGCCCCGATAGTCAGTGACGGCTAAAACATGGACTATACTTCTTCTTCCACTAAATCGAGCCACACGAGTAACTGACCATGCTTGGTCGTGTTACACGTAATACAATCCATTTCTCTTTGTTTCAAATACTGAGAAATAAATTCCCCTCTGTTGTAAGTACGTAGCTAAGTGAGTCTAGGAAGCAATAGTTATTTTCCTAAGTTCTAGTTTCTTTTATAGTTTCTTGGAAAAACTGTAAGCTAGGGAAAGTCTACGAGTTGGAAAAACACTTCGTCGAGGTACTCCGCTGTTTCTGATTTCACACGAATTTTACCTACCTTGACTTTCTTGTCGATTTCCGGTTTATCGAGTAGGCTGGTCGTTTGCATCGGTGACTGTAAAAGGAGAGGTGGTGGCGGAGGCGCTTCTGGGTCAACATTGATGTTCGACCCAGGTCCTCGGAGGAACCCGCCTGTACCAGAACGCGCCCTCATCGCTGCCGCCATCCTTAGCGGAAACGATACTCCGGTACCTTCCCTTCCGCTTCCACTACGGTCTTGTGTAGGGCCGATGCCCCCGGTGATGCTATCCTCATCCTCCCCCGCGCTCTCTGCAATGTTAAACATAAAATGGAATAGAAATTACTTAACGAATTGAAAGTGACGATATTTGGACAGATTTTAATCCCCCACAAATTAGACTAATTTACTAATTCAAAGATGCGAGTGAACCAAGGCAATGAGTAGGTGAAATTTTTTAATCTCTTTTTACAAAGCCTTTGTCATTATGCTCAACGGAAAGGAACAGAACGCTTTCAACTGTAAGACATAAATTAGGCGGTTCTAACAAACTGTCTTGACGGTATCGCAGCCGTTTGCCTTTCATAACTTTGTACAAGCTTCTTCTTTGACTTTCCAAAAGACGCTTCCGGTATTCTCCTTGATCTCTTGTATACTGTTAAAATAAGTCGGGTGTACTGTTCTGGACGGTTAAAAGAAACACGAAAAAATGAAGTGCATAAAATTTGACGATAAAAAGGAACCGGCTCAATTTGTTATATTTAAGAAAGAGCTCAATAGTTCCAAATTTTGAAAGTCCTGAACGGTAAAAATTCCGAAATTTAATATAACTAACTCACAGTAGTCGTGAAAAGAGTATTTCTCCGAAAGTCTACATAGTCGATTTCGAAAACTTCGGATTGATAAACACGGAAGATTCAAAATTCGGAAAGGTAAAGATCTGCAAGGGCAAAACTCCGAAACTAGAAATTCACGCACGGAGCGTCGTGCCTCTTCATCAAAATTTCGGATTCTTGAGCTTTCGGAGTTTTGGACTTTCTGAGCTTTAGCTATCTGTTTACCGATCTTTCCGAATTTTAATGTTCCGGACTTTACCTTTTCTACAAACTCAAAATCGTCTGAAATGAATTCGTAATTTTTAAGGTAAATTTTAAATTCTATTTTCCCGTAAAAAATTGAAGATCCTGCACATTTTTCTTGACGTTACCATAAGCGGACTGACAATATATCATTCACGCGGTACAGCTCTACCTGCCCCTCGTATTCTATCAACGGCTATGAATTCTGGCGGAAATGAATCTTAGGCTTGAACTCCCTCGGGACCGATCAGTCTTTCGTTTACGTGGTGCTACTTCCGTTTAAAACACCCATTTCATAGCTCGCATAACTTGCCTTTGCTTCTTCTTCCGTAGGGCAGACTATATTGCAAAAATTTTGCTTGTCAATTATCAGTACAGCTATAACGAATTTGAAGTAAAGAAATATTTAAAACAGGAAGAGAAGTTCAAGAGAGACGATTGCGATACGATAACATAAAGACAAAAGTCAAGAAATGAAGAAAAGTGTTGTATAAATTTTGTAAAATTTAGTCAATTTTCCGCCATTAATAATGAAAAATAAATCAAAAAGGTATAAGGGAAGAGAGAAAGGAATAAAATTACCCTACATCAGGTTAAGGTTCATAACGGTAACCGGGTATAACGTGCATATACGAAGATAAGACGAACGCAATCTCGGAAATCGATTCAGACCTGCAATATTGGCAATATTGACAACTAAAAAGATGAAATAGAGTAGAAGCCATCAGCGTATCGCGTTACACACGCGATACGAACATATAATCTCAAAAATCGATTTTACGAGAGAATGTCTTCGTGGCTATGGTGATCGACCGCAATCGATAATCTTTTAGCTTGTGAGAAGCTAGTGGCGGTATGCTTGTACGTGAACGCGGCTTCGTAATCGTGTCCTTTTTAACAAGAAACAAATTGATGAGCAAAATGCCCTTTTCTCGATTAAAGGTACCCTGAACGCTTATACCACACTGCGGTAAATCACGAACATTGCTGATGATGGATTTTCCGTTTCTTTGAAATTACGGATTTCCATCTTATTATTAATTTTACTATACCCAAAATCTACTGACAAGATATGATAAATCTGCAGAATCTGTCATTCCTTCTACAGCCACTTCCTAACTTCGGTGGTTATAATTTTAGTTATGAACAGAGCTTTCATAGATCCGAAAGGCTTGCACAGATTTTCGAAATGTTAAATGACAAAATCCTGCATATAATTGAATTTTTCAACCCGAGGGATACGATACCGAAATTTTGTGACAACGGAATTGAACACGATCGGATATCAGTAAAAATACCAAAATTTCGTCGTCGTCTTATCATTAGTCGAACAATTGAATTATCAAAATTTCTTTTGTAAAAAATTGAGAGAAATCCGTGACCCGTAGCTGATTTGACGTGCTAAAAATAATTCGACCCATCGCGCCTACTCAATGGACCGAAAGAAAACAATGAGATCTGTTACTATTCAATGTTGCGTTCAAGTATACGAATAAAATACACTTTACGTCATCTCCACGTGAAAGTGAATAATTTCACGTGAAATTTTCATCCGCACACTTCAACCTGCAGATTTTATGATCCGGCGAAACAATGTGTCAAAAATTAACTTAAAATATGCCATTAATTTTTAACATCAATTTTATTCATCTGAAACAATATCGGATCAAATATATCGCGATTTGACACGATCTGTTACAACTTGAGTCACCATCAACTGCACACGACACGCTGCTTAATATTCGGAGCCATATATCACTGCGATATTAATAGTAAAACATCTAGTGCACGGTATACGCTCTTTTTTCAGCCGGGATAGGAAGCATTGACTAATGACAGTGTTTATCTTGCAATATATTCCTTACAAGCGATTTTGCGAGATAAACTATATCAAGCTAGATTATAATTCAGAGCTTTGCTAATCCGGACAAAATCAGACCAGGATTGGTGTGAAGTTATGTAATAATTGCTGCATGAAAAGCTGTCGGTTATGAGTTAGAAGTGGAAAAGTAGGGTGTGGTAAAAAAGTTGATGGAATAAATGTTAATATTAATTTAACGATACCTCTCGCATTTTAAATTTTTATTATAATAATTATACGTTGGTTTGGCGAGTGTGAACATTTCTCAGTGTTATGAATTATTAATAAGTTGAAGTGGCGTATTTTGCATCCCAGAAAAAAAAAAAAAAAAAAAAAATTATGAATCCAAATTGGATAAGATTACAGCATCTGGGTCCGGCGTAGCGGCTGAATTAATTTCGAGATTCCAAGGCTTCTTCATGGCTTACGAATTGAAATTTTTATATTCTCCCCCTGTTGCTCACAACAGTCCTAACGACGAGTGCAAAACTACTACTATGCAAAACTGCATGCATGGAGGTTATTGACTGGAACTTCAGTTGCGTGTTAGCGCTCAGGGGTTGACTCTATCTTGCATATTCATGAGCGAGTGAGCGCGTTTCCAGTTTACTTCCAAGGCAAGATTATAGTTTGTTCAAAAACAAAAAAAAAAAAGAATCATAGAAACAAGAAATTGTTGATTGTACGGAAATTTATTTTCGAAAAAAACATAATAAAAGTATACTTTTGTACCTCTTGCTGTTGGCAACAATTAAGCCTAGTTCAACAATTCTTGATCAATTATCACGTGAGATAACAATTTTAATACAATCGATGCACAAAAATACATGTATTTTGCATTTAAAACTTTGGTCGCTTTGAGGCACGTGTTAATATTAATATTAAGAGCTCAAAATCTACAGGCATTTCGTTTAATATATTTAAAAGAATTCTTGTGGGCGTCTGTATTAAATTTCAAAAATACCCAAAATAAGAACCACCCTAAATTAATTAAGATGAATTGGATAAGAAAATTTCGACGACAGGCGAACAACAGAATTAATTCAGAAGACGATTTATTTTTGGGAAAATAGTGGTTAGATCAAACAGCTAGTAGGTCAGTATTTATTTATATCAGTCCATGTAGTTGATTTTTTGTTTATAAATTGATATAATACCAGTACGATAATTACAGAGCTACCAAATTACAACAGTGACTATAATCATTTCGCTTACTTAATTACGAATTTATACATATATTACGTTTTGAACTACAAAAGTAGAAAGCATTGATAGGAATCTCTCATTTGAGTAAATCCTCCTCTGCATGTTTCGCGAGCATAAGGTAATTTTTTTAGTGTTGCGTGTCAGCGGCTATTACGCTTCCCCATAATCTGCTGTGTTGTATTAAAGCCCGAGAAGCCTGAACCGTAAGTACACAAAAGCGAGGTGGATAACGGAGGTGTCAGTTTGCTGGACAGGAGAGACAAGCAACAGGTACCACCGTACGAAGAGGGTCAACCACCCAGGAGGACCAGAAGCTCACCGGGCTTTCGCACCTCTCGAATTTTTATGAATAATTCTCCTCGGTCTTCTAGTCTCCATATTTTATTAGGTCTATCAAATTTTTACAGGATATCCCTCATATCTGGTTCCGCAAGGAGTGCGTCCGTTCCCTATCGTAAAAAAAATAAAATCAACTCATACCTTTATTGGCTACCAACAAGGATCAACTCTGATATGAATTGGCTAGGCCCTAGCCATCCTGCAGCTGAGATCAAATCTTCAGCAGTTTACGAGGGTGGGCATGGACCAATCGACCGGCAAAGGATCGAGGCGGTTCATTGGTCGGGAAAAAAGCAAACATCCTCCGTGAACAGTCAATGTTCAAAGTTTTTGTTTGTTTCTCTTGAGATATCAGAACACATCGCAGTACCTTTCTCCTTCGATCTGTTATTCATGCTCATGTCGAATTTGCGGCGATTCCAATTTGCAGACTTATTTCTTAGTACGAAGAATGACAAGCCAAATGAAATGCAGAAGCGATAGATCTGCGATCCCCACCAATCGATACCATTTAATTCGACAAGTCTTATTTACAATTAGGGCGATATAGCTACACTAATTCGGTCCAAAACTACTTGGCCAACAGCACTGACAGCAATGAATTCTCAGATTGGCAACAAGCCTATCAGAAGTTTATCAAGGTCGTAAATGTTGCCGTCGGAATTAGACCGCTCATTAGAACTGCGTCTCGGAATCTTAATTCTTGCGATGCTTGCGATTTCCAAGGGAGTGATGACATGGATTGCTAATGCCTACGGCATGGCCAAGAAGGTGTCGAGTTTAGGCTCAATCCTCGAAAATTCACCGAAGTTTAAGGAGGGATCGAATGGGATCTAGATCTTCTCGAACAGATCATAAAAGAGCAGAGATCGGTAAACGAAATAATCAAATTTGACCAAAATCGGAATAAAAAAAGGAGAAAAATCTCGGCGTTAAACTCAGATTTTAGGATCAGTTGCCGTGGACAGTTTCACGAAATTTTTTATCGTCAAGCCTTACCGTGATACGAGAACAAAATCAGCCACGAAGTCTCTTGAATAAGAATTAGCCTCATTTCGGACGCCTGGGAAAATTGTCAGCGACAGGGGTACAGCATTTACCTAACACACTCTCACAAGCTTTCAGAGTAATGGAGTCCAAGCTCCACCACATGGCTCTTAAGAAGATGTGTGAAGCCGCCAAAAGTCGAATCTATGGAAAGGCCAGGAAAGGCCGTCATGGTCTAAATCGCATGGTAGATATTGGACAGAGTCGAAAGTGGCCCAGCAGTTCAAAGCCTGCTCAACGTCACGGAAGTACGAGCTGTGCTAAGCTCAGAAAGATGGAAACGATCACTGACATCGTAGCTATAACTAAGATACGAAGGTGTTCGTTATTCGACAGGGAAGTAAAGGGACCAGGAAACAACCAAGGTGCATGTGCAATGTGCATGTGCACCTTCAAAGACTGCAGATTCCCGGAAGATATACTTCAATAGTGATGGAGATGTACTGCAGGCGAATCATCTGAATTGCAGATTCCATTATAGTTGTATGCGTTTGTTGGTGGGATCCGATTGGACGATCATTTGGTCGGTGGTATGCGAGTGTTGGTGTGAGATCACAGATCCACTCATGATTGCATGAGGAAATTCGATCGGATTACAAATGCAGTATATCGGGTCCGATTTGTGACAAGAGAGCGAACGAAGCGTGAGTCGAAAGAGGTGAAGCTGTAGGTACTTACAGTTGTCCTAACGTATCTGCTACTCAATTACTCTTTTCGTGCGATATTCTGTTTCTACTTGCTACTGCAGTGACATTTACGGCTTTTCGATTGAACCTCACCGTCCTGGCGAGGGATAGATCGACAGCATACGATTGCTCCGACTGACGTGCACGATTATCGGCAAAAAAAAAAAATCGAAAATGCATGGTCAACGAAACCGATTTTGACTATCCAATTTTACGTAAACGTTGTTCACTGGGTAAATCGACGCCTGTAGTAAAGCCTTTAGATATTTTCTGCCTCGTCATGAGCAGCCTTTTTCCAGCAAAAAGGGTTGCACCCAAATAGATGGATACTGAGATAGTTTTTGTTGGTGGCGATAGCCAATGGCCCAATTCGGGTTCGAGTCAGTCCATTGAACGGGTCGAAGAAAATATTTTGAAACGAGTAAATATGTTGGAATTTTTTTCTCTCGGCGCGCGGAGAAGAGAAAACATAATATCGTATATACACAGCAGCACTAGATGCATGTAATCGCTCGTCGCTGCTAATTCTTAGTGAAGATGGATCTAGCATCGAGATATGTGCTTGCGGGGATAAGCTGCCAAGACAAACAGAAACTAGATGATAAACGGACTAGAGTAAGAGAAAGTCAAACAACATTGCATCACGAAATATAATTTGGAAAATTCCTTACCAGATCATGGGTCGATATAATGCAACGATTATTATTACCTCAGCGTTAATAAAATAAACACATATTGGAATAACCGTGTACGTTATGCAGTGTGAAAAATTGACGGTGATTCATGAGAAAATAGCAGATTGAGTAGTTCAAAAGATGAATTGACATGGTGTCTAATAATTCGGACTATTTCTCTCGCTTCGTATATCGCCAGATACACTTATTTTGTTAATTTTTGTATATTCTTCACGTTCGTGGGGCGAAGTATTATTATTATTATTATTTTTTACTTCTAATAAGGCTCAACTCTGATTCTAAATTCAGAAAGAAAAATATATTTTATTTTCGTCTGAGCTCCGCCACGTTTAGTTGAAAGAGGCTGCTATCACTTCAGAAGTAAACCTAACTCCGCTTTATATTCGCAGATAATTTTCCACTCGATCTAAGGAGTTTTTAGTTACGAGAAGAACTCGATTTGAATTTTTTTCAGGTTGAGTGCGGGTCATCAAAAAATCCACAATTATTATATACGTCATATTAATGGTCTAGCTGATATTTGGTTTATAAGCAAAAATTCGGCGCCCAACATTTTCGATTAACATAAAAATAATTCGTCGATTGTGTCGAATGTGAAATCTTCACTTTAGAGCATAAAATGCGATTGTCTGATCTGTCTTGGGAACCAAAAAATTTCTACTTCGAGTTAGACGTAGTCGATAATAAAGATTCTTCTTCTGTTCCAAAGAATGTGAAGAAATTTGGCTCTGTAATTTAATTTTGTCCATTTAATACGCAATTATCTTAATTATCTTTCAGCGAATATAGAAGCGACCAAAAGTTTACTGAAACATATTTTCGATTACTTATTCGAATTTCCCTCGTGTGAATTATATATAGTCCGTCTTATTCTCATCTCGACGTTGTATTTGAACGTATGACGTAATAGCACGGTGCCATATGACGTCATATAATTCGCAACGGATTCTGCCGTCACTTGTTGTAAACATATGTGCCATATGGCGGATAGCTGGTACGAGTTCTTGGCACATTGGACGAATTCCTCAATCTGAAAGTAGCGGGTGGAATGCGAGCTAGGAAATATAAATCAGATATCGCGTCGATATCAATTTGTTAGATGGAAAACATCTGATCCACCTGTTTCTTCAGGCTGTTAGACGAAGAAAAAATTTGTCTTGAATGTGTTTTCATTTTTGTAAGATGAATTTTTTCGACCCAACATCTCAGCGAGTTCGGAAATTCTAAGACATCATTACAATCGGCATTACTCTCCCTTTTTCACTGAAATGATGATCGATGATCCTTACGATTCGTAGTCGAATCATTTATTTTGAAAATTCCAAGCAATCCGATATAAAACTTTATACAATTTTGTCAGGAGGAATTATCGAGTCATCGCTCAAAAGAGAACATGTACAAACTTGAACCATTGAAAACTGCAAGTTGGAAATGATGATTGAGACTTTAGAACAGAGTTTGCGATCTTTGAGGGTGATCAACGTGAGCGATTGATTAATATTAACCAACGACGCTAACCTTGCTTCTGTACGTTCTTTGGTTCAAAGTTTATTTTCGGTACTTTACAATGCAATCGAAGTTCCAGATTAAAAATAAAATGAAAAAGAAGATCCGTACTATCTTTATCCTCGGATTTTTGTATCATTTTTTATACATCGGACGGTATGACCCAATTTCAAACGGATGCTGTGGTAAGCATCGTATGCACTTTGCTCATACATCTGAACATGCATTTGAGCCACTAGTCTGTAAACAGTAACCACTGCAGGCTATCACGTTTAAAGTAGGTTTACCTCGAAAGTCTGGAACTCTAGACTAACGTGCAGAGTACATAAAAGTAATGACTCGATCTAATACCTACGACGTTGTATATACGATCTCTGAATTACCGTGACTGTTGAATATCAGAAAATTATACCGATGTAAAGATTTTTTTTTCAAATTTCTGATGAAAATTTCTGAGTCTCGACTTTGCCAGGGTCTCTGATACTTTTTTTCTTTTGGAATTTAATATCATGTATAACTATAAATTTCAGAACATACTAATCTTGATTTATCATTAGACGGAGTAATAATTTCAGAAAATCTATCGTTAACCGTACAGGTCGTAACTTTTGAGAATTTACGTAAACGCTTTCGGGATCTTATGGCTCGAATTGTAGAGCGGAAATCGTAATGTAAACGCACTAGGTGACAGCCTGACCAGGTGCTTTTTGTACCACAATTGTTTACACCGAAAATCGGTTGAGAAACGAGGACAATTGATGACCTAGCGTCTAGGCGATTGATATATTTTTTTTCCAATTCTTGTCGGGTGTCAAATCTTTTCGAAATCTCGAATTTTTGGTGGCTATTCCGTATTCAAAAGACGATATTAAAACCATATTTGAATGACGATAATCCTCTTTCATTATACCAAGTCCGGATTGCGATTCTATATCAATATTAATTAACGTGAGATGTGAAAAATGTCTTCTTCAGCGTAAAAATTGCTTCGAGACGACACAATATTCGCAAAGATATTCCTTTCACTCCGAGGAATCTGTATATAAAAATTAGGAAAATTTAATGAAAGGTTTTACCGTTTTTTTTTTTCTTTTTTCTCTTGAAAGAGATATCCAAGGCGACTCGACGTACTAAGTATAATTTTTAACTCACAGCAGGAAATCCAAGATATTTAGAGTTTTATGAACTCGAGCTTTGAGCTCGTTCAGATATCGTTACTGTGTAAATAAATAAAACATCTTAGCTTAGAATAAGCCGAAACCTCTCGATCACGGTAACTGCAATCGACAGGTATAAGGCAAGCCAAATCTCGCCAGATAACTCCATCCATCTATCCGCTCTTAATCTGATTTCGGTAGCCCCAAATTTCGCTTATCTTCTCAGGACCCTTCCCCGAGAAACTAGACAATCTCCTGGGTTAAAAACACCTCGGAAAAGATTGAAGCTCACCTAGAAGCTTCCCTGGAGGTTGGAAGGAGGCCCATACAGCTTCGAATGGGTTCAACGTTTATCTACGAAACTCAATTTTCATTTCTCAACCGTTCATTATTTTTTAACTAGTAATTCAACAAACGTTTCGCTTTTTCTTCTTATAAAATATACGCGCAAGGGGAAAAAAAATTCTCCTCTCGATTATTTCGGGGCGTGGATTTACGCTAGACTTCCGAAGCACAATGAAGCATTGGATTTATAATGAGGATGGAATTGTAATATAACCCTTAGAGGATAGCAGTGGTAAGGTTCAAAGATAAAGGAGAGTGATCCAGTACCCACCCATCGCAGCTGGGGTTGATCATTTCATCATCTAATCATAAATCGACGGTTCAGTCCTGTGGAGCAAATTAGAAATCAATACTTCATTAATACTCCGTAAGCGCCAGGGCTAATTGTCTGACCTCAATTGATTCATCCCTCTCCACGATCCTAGATACGTAGCCGACGTTACGGTTTGGGAAAATTGGTATTTACACGAATTAGGAGCCATTGATCTTTGGCGTACGTGGTATCCCCTGATTTACATATATATCTAGGTATTTTCTCGAACTCAAACGTAACTCGAACAACACGATTTTCAACAAAGCTTCGTTTTCATATAAAAACGAAATACGGTTTTCCGGCTAGCTCTACAAAACTTTATCCGTTGTGATAAGGTATCATATCTACACAAAGGGAAGCACTACAGTGGAAATGCTTCTGACATAAGGAAACAACTTTAACGCAGCTCTTATCTCACTCTTGTTTGCCCCTTTCCGGGTTCACGGGGTTTTATGCAAGCACAAGCGCGGATGGACAGCTTCAAAGAAGCGAATGTATCGGGGAATGATATTTTATGGAAATGCAAAGAAATATCACGTGTAGAGGAAGAGATTCCTCGGGTTTTGGAATCTCATTTATAATTTTGTTTATCTTTTTTCATTACCCTGTAGATTTTAGAAACAAAACCCCCATGGCTATAAAAAAAATTGGTTTTAAATTCAAATCCCAATTTATGTAAAATCGAATCGATATTCTCATGGGACAGAAAATGTAGTAAAAAAAAATATCGGAAATTTGTACATTTGTATGATGATACGCCCTTAATAAAACGGCCAAACCCCGTACCACTACACACCGATACGTCGTATTTCGATCGAAATATGCGGCGAAATATGCGGATTGTTCGATTCAATTACCTGCCCTTCCCTAATCGAATGTTACGGACGTTTTTCGAAAAGTAATTTCTTCGCCACCTGGTCGCGACGTTTAAGCAAAGGCCAATACCCAACGACTCCGAAAATCCTTAATTGATGTATTTTGGTTCGATGATCGTAGAGTTCCATTCGTGGCTGAGGCCTCCATATGGCGGCGTTTTATGACGGCGCCTATACCGACGTCTTGACGACGTCTTATCGGCTCTCTTCGAAGTTGTTGAACATTTTTCTGGTTTTCACGTACATAAACGGTGGAGATAAAAGTATATATATGGGGGATTCCATGTCAATTCGACCAGTGATTTTCCCTCAGTGTTTTTCATTCGCTTCACGATTTTTCATACGATTTACCTATCTCAAAAAAGCACTCCTGAATTTTTTCAGATTTTTCTCTCCGAGCGTTAATTTTTTGTGAATATTCAAACCTATCTACGATACGACACTTTTTTAAAATCTCAACAAATTCGCAAAAATTATGTTTTTCTTGCCCATCATTTTGACACACGATCCATGATCGGCCGATTGTTTTTTCTATTTTTTTTTTTAGCACCTTACACATTTTGAACAATAAAAAGAAAACACCATGATTCAACGTTCTGAAAATTCTCAAAAAAATTCTCAAAAATTCTGTGTTCAATTCTGATAGTCTTTTGACGCAAGATCCATGGAACACAGGATTTTTGAGAATTTTCTTGAGATTTTAAAAAATGTCGCTCTGTAGAATAGGATTGAATATTCATAAAGAATTAACGGTTGGAGAAAAAAATCTGAAATAATTCAGGAGTGCTTTTTTGAGATAGGAGAGTCGTATAAAAAATCGTGGAGTGAATGAAAAATAGTGAGGGAAAATCATTGGTCGGGTTGACGTGGAATGCCCCATATACATTTAAATATATAGGGCACAAGTTTTACGGAAGAACGAATAGCAACAAGACGTGAATATTGAAAGACATTTCCGATAGTAATAAAATAAAATATAAAATACCCGTAAGTTTTCCATTGTATACATTGAATTTCTGCCATTTCAGCTAAGTGGAAGAGTTCGATCGGTCCGCGTGGTTTATATTCATGGAAAATGTATGGAAACGATCGTGATCAGAGTTTTTCAAACGATCTTTGACAATCCGTGCGTAATTTTACTTTTGAAAATCATCAGACCCTCGTCAGTCAAAATTGAGAAACTTTCATTTTCGCTATGTACATTTTTCTGCGAGTAGGTATTCCGTCGAATAAGTGAATACGATCAAATTTCGAATGCAGGAGATGAACGATTTCACTTCTTTGTCCGACTTGTTAAGTGAGCAGTTTTTCCAATGTTAGTATACAGTTTCTCTCATCTGTTTAGAAATATAAATAGGTGTTTAGTCTTATTGCGGAAGCATCATTCGAGTCTCTTCCATAAAAGTTTTCAGAATTGGGATGCTCAGCTTGTTTACACTTCAAACTGCACGCCATTTCCACCAGCTGGATGATAATTGCCCCTTATACTCGTTGTCAATTATATAAACATTCTCGGCAATAATTTTAGGGATCTATAAAAGCAAAGTATATACGACTCGGAATGATATTTACTGATAGGATTTTCTTTACAATTTCGTGTTGGCCAAGTCATTTGCAAATTATTGGCTCAAATATTGAAAATTTTGGATAATTGACCGTAACTTTTCATATGAATTTTTTTTTACCGTTCCCTACGTTCATAAGATGTAGAATTCCTGTCTGAAGAAAGTCAGACCTTGAGAGGTTGAATTGGACCAACGATGTGCCTGAAACCTTACGACAAAGTTTTTCGACGAATTTTTTTTTTTTTTTTGATGTAAGATAAGTTTTGGTTGACTAATAAACAGATTTTGGAGTACTCTAAATTTCCCAAACCAAGCTGTACTGTTCCCCTCATGAACGACAAACGTACGTACATTCGTCTATAATTAATTCCGATAAATCGATGGCATAACAAACACTTGTCCGATCTCGTTAACTCAGCAATTGATAAATTGAGGATTCTCGCAAAACTAAAGGAATGAGTAGAAACCTACTACGTAATTATGTAGTCTCACTTTTGGTGCAGACGAACTGGTAGCAATAAACCTCTGAAAATTATGAAGCCACAATTATTCACTTTCAATATTTCATTAAGATGAGACCAGCATGTAGATATCGTAGATCATGCTTTCAAAAGGCAAAATGTCAGGAAAGGTTAGCTGAAAGCACTGACCTCAGAAGCCGTGAACTGGATATTTCCTGGTCATTGCGCTTTTCAAGTTGCGACAATTTAGTTTCATTTAGGAAATATATTAGAATAACCGGAAGGACCCGGTTAATGTTGGGGTAGTAGGTATCAGAAACGGTGAATTTCGGATGAATATTTTGGTCTTGAAAAATATCCTCACTCACCTCAAGGTCGAAATTCAATTTTGAAAAAAAAAAAAAAAATACCTGTCTTAATTACAATTCAGCTTCGAGAGAGTTTTCAGGGAGTGTTTTGAACTGAGGTGATAAATCCTGTCAATGAGGGGCGTCAGTCGCGATGTCGAAAGGGGTTTGGGCTGACAAAGTTCACCACCGACAGTCTGTAGATTATTAAAGAGGAAATGTTGTCGGTATTCAGGGTGTAGATTGAGAACTGGTTCATCCACTCGATTGGAATCGTGGACCAAGAAAACACATTCGCATCACGTTCGATTTTAATTGCAGTTTCTGTTTACAGCCGAAGACTCGCATACCTAGTCTTGATCTTCTCCGACTGGAACAAGAGTTGGCTGCACTGCTAAGAATTTTGACGAGATAAACTATGCGAAGGAAAATTTAATTACGTAGGTAAATCTTCATGTTTCCAAACAATTTACGCTGTCTTGTTTCGATGAAATTGCAGATTCTTCTTAAATTCCAAATAACGTGAGCTTCAACGTTCGATGCTTTGATTTTATTTCTTATTCCAATTTTTCTCACACTTATCCAATTTCGACTTTGGTGTATCTCAAATGCATCGAGTCATTACCAAGCGAATGTCACGAGCTAAGGTTTTATCAACTCCTACGATCCAGATATCGAGTGAGACTTTCTATAAAGGAGGCTGTGAAGTACGGAGACATCCATCATCCACGACCCTTATAGTGACACCTTTGGCTCACACCTCGCCAAGTTTCGCTTTGATCATTTCCTACGATGCTGTATATTAGATTGTATGTACAGATGTACGGAGTCCTTCTCAGACCCGTAGTATACTTCGTTTAAGTTGAGAACAACTCAAACATTTTATGTCGAGATATAAAACGTACCCAGCAATAGAGAGATTCACTAGCCAATCTATGGGGTGTGAAAAATATGGTTTCAAATGAAAAGTTCACCGTCGAATTTATTTCAGTGCAAATTTTTCGCGGCATATCATTCTGTCCGATCAATGTCTGTCATTTATTCAGGAAGATCGGGAAACTACGGATACACCCGATAAATGTGAACCTGACTTTCAGTTAATTAGTTTTCTCTTCATTTCATCAAAGAATTTGCTTTATCTTGACTGATGCTCTTTTAAGGGGACCAGTACAGCTTGGTTTGGGAAATTTGGAGCTCTTCAAATTCTTAAATTGCCACAACTTGTACCTGCATATAAATTTAACCTGTAGAACGGAGAGAGATAAGGCGAGAGAGAGAGAGAGAGAGTCTGTATGGTTGATATAGCAAAACGTTAAGTCTATCAAAGCGAAGTTGGCAAACACTAATTACGCGACCGGCGGAATAATTTCTGCCCTCTTTGCAGAGGTATTCTATTTTCGTTACGGTCGTTAATTGATTTGCTAACTACTGCACCTGTAGTTTGTGCAGCTTCGCGAAGAGACAATTACTTAAGTCTTACCAAAATTCCGGAATACCTATAGCTACGCCGAAAATTAGTCATTGTCAGAATTGTAAGAGATAAGAGGAAAGAAACGAGTAGGTAGCTACTTATCTGTCAAGATTTGGAAAACGAGGAACAAATTTTGATAAATCGTCGTTACAGCTGGGTGAAAAAAAAATTGGACACTTGGTAATATTTTTTTCTGGTTCAAATTCCTGACGGTTAAGGAATTACGGGTCGCTTTTTTTCACATTAGATGGGGGTTGAATATTCTAATCGAAGCAAAATTCGCAGAGAATTAAGACAATTGAAAACAGTTCAAATTTCGAAAATCTATACTAGAACGCGATGGAAGAACTGCAGGTATTTCCGGAGAAAATATGAAACCTCGATACTTATCGTGCAGTTTTCATAATTTTGAATCAAGTTTTTTACTTGGATTAGGAAAAGTTCGTCTAATTTTGCAATTAGAAAAAAGTAGCTCATCAAAATTTCCAGCAAAAATAAATTGATAGACGTAAAAATTGTCTGTCAAAAATTTGAAACGTCAAAAAAATCAGATGATTGTAGCGATATAAACTTTCGGAGAAAAAACTGCCCCGCATTATAATTCCTTTTTTAACAATCATTCAGAGTTGTATATCCACATACATATGTCATTGTCACTTGTAACAAGATATAAAATACGGCAAACGTATCTCGTAAATTTTATTCCACTCCAAATTATGCCATTTTAGTTATATTGGCGTAACTGAGAGCTATATGGCTATTATCTTGACCGATGACGAAAGAAAAAAAAAAAAAAACCAGTGAAACATTGTCAAAAAAATTTTCAACGATATATTCAGAATTCACTGCAGTGGGGTGAACAATCTCGGTACTTTTATCCTTGGAAAATTGTAGAAAACTTCAAAGTAAAACAAAATCTGCACATTCACTATCACGCGTTGAATCTGTATACCTAACACGGATAGAAAATACTGGTAGAGTAAAGTTATCGCTCACATAGGTCTGAATCGGATTCTGAGCAGTCTATATTTTAGTTTAAATCCGCTCTGTAACATTCATCTATTCGGTGCTGAATGTTGAGCAAAAATCGACTCGCATCTTGAAATCAACGATGCGAATTGGGTCGATACGGACAGGTAGGTATAACAACAGGGATAAATGTATGTATGTACGTGTTTGCAGTCGCGTTGAACACGAATTCCTAATCCCGATACGTCTGAATCCTGGGCTGTACAACCTGCAGCTACCGAATACATTAACGCGATGTATTGATCACCCTCAACGGTGGGATGGGGCGAGATAATTAAACGAAACGCATCTCCCAATTCGTTGGCATTGCTTCTTGAGCAATGACCAACGACTATAATAAAAATCTTCCATATTTTATGCATTTTCGTCACTTTTTTTATGCGGGCTTCACGTCATGTCGGTTTGTAAAAATCGGATAGCATATCGATCTTGATCATAAATCTTGCTCCGTTAACAGTCTTTTCCTCTAATTATCATAGTTTAGTTGACGGACTTTTCTACTAGAAAATGAAAAATGATTTCTGTATACAGTAGATACAAAATTATATAAACTATGGTTCGTTATTCAAATAATCCATGGCGATGAAATTTTGAGGTCATGTGCTGCAGCTGATCTGGGATAATGTGCATCTGTTACAAAGTTCCTCGGGACTGTGAGAGTACAAGAACGATCTAAAAATGGTCAATTTCCCACGAAAACGATAAAAACCAAGCGTTCCGTATGAAACGTGTGCTTCTTTTTTCACACTTCAAACACCAGCTGTTTCAAATAGTCGGAAGAAAAAGCTCACAAATGTATGTTAAAGCATACTCCAGGGTTCCGACTACATTAGGGTTGATCTTATTTTGGGTACTTTCTAAATTTAATACAGACGCCCTCAAGAATCCTTTTAAATATATTGAAGAAAATGTTTGTGAAGTTTGAGTCCTTAATATTAATATTAACACGTGCCTCAAAGCGATCAAAGTTCTTAATGCAAAATACATGTCTTTTTGTACATCGATTGTATGAAAATTTTTATCTCACGAGATAATTGACCAAAAATTGTTAATATTAATATTAAGAGCTCAAACTTTACAGGAATTTTTTTCAATATATTTAAAAAAAAATTCTTGGGGGCGTTTGTATTAAATTTCGAAAATATTCAAAATAAGAACCACCCCGATGCTACATAATACACTGTAAATTTTATTCACATATTTCGATTCTCAAATTTTCCATTATTTTTTCACCATGAACAAGATTCGATGCCTATTATTGATTACAGAACGACTCTTTCCTAATTCCGTATTATCAGCCCGTGTAATCGATGTATTAGCCTTATATTTCCGCTGCGATCAGTAATTGAACCTTGTTGCTGCTGATTGTCGAATGGTATTTGTGGTCAAAGAATCATCGCTATATATCGGGCTCGTTATACGTATCGAAGTTATCTCTAAATTGTTAACGGAACGAGTTTCATCGATTGATTTCTCGTTGTCAAGATTAAACAATATACGAAGTGTGAATATAGGTTCAATTTCATCCCTCCGGAGTACGAATCGACGATTTTTTATTTCTACTCTTCACTAACAGCATTCCTTTGAAGGTTACTACTCAACGATCGCTCGCCAATTAAAATCATTGCGACAATTAATCGCGGAGTTATTTCATCAACTTTTTTTCGAAAGTGGAAGAATGAACCTATTCGATCCCAAAATTTTCGTAAGTGTTCTAGCCTCTCCTCATCCAAAATTCAATCATTCAATCAGTGTCTCGCGTATTAACAGATGCCAGATAACGGATCAGCGGTCCGGCAAAAAATTTACCTCTTTTAAACCACCTGCAGATAATATTGGATTACGCGGAAGCAATTTAAACTGCCAAACGTGACAATATCAGCTGTTACGAGTAAAGATGAATTACAAAGGTGTATCTTCTCCGGGGTAAAAGCAATTAAGCCTTTTGTCACGACTTTGGGTTTATTATACCTTATATACTTTTGGACTGGAATGACGTACACATTTTCACGTATTCTCGTTTATACCAAAGAAGCCAAGATAGCTGCACAGGACTTCGTTGAAATGACTTGATGAGTCACTCGAGCATTTCAACTATTCACTTCATATTGACAACGAGGGTTTTCTCTCCGGCCCTAAATATACACAACAAATGTGCTGTGTGGGTTTGTTTTCTCAGAGGGCGTTGCCACCCTTGTCCCTTGTAATCCACGGTTTCCCCGTTTTATGCTTCGCAGACAAAACGCCATATACCTACCAACGTGGTGTATTGCCACGTTTGTTCGGCAGTGCTGAATTGCGAAGCACAGGCTGGATGTAGTTTTGCATACGCATTATACCCACATATCTTCAATTTTTCAGCAGATTCATATTCACGAGACACATATATAGATGTCCGGAGATCGGGCGGGGCGTTGGAATGTTTAATCCACTTTAATCAATTGAGCGAAGCTCTTCAGAGTTCACGTGACGGGCATATGAAAGGTGAAATCTCACCGCGTTCAATATCATCACGGTTTAAATTAAAACAAAAAAAAGAAGCTATTAATTCATTGAATTACTAGGCAACTTTGGCCCACGGTATTAATTATCTCCAAATGTTAAAAGGAAATTGAATTTAAAAAAAAAAAAAAGAATGGTGAATTATTCTCCATATGACATTCGGGCTTTGTTCAATATTGACATTCTCTTCTCCCCTGAGGAGATTGAAAATTGAAGAAACAAAAAAAAACTTTCAAACTTCTATATGAACTCTTGTGCATCGTCGTCTGACTGTGATTTAACATGGTGTATAAAGAGGGAGAAGCGAAATTACCTGTCGTCGCGAATCGATTCGAAAGACTGGTGACTTTTCCCGGAGACATTATTGCCTCTCAATCTTCTATTAAAATAGGCAAACTTTTATAATTAAAGCCATTTAAGCTCGGCACCAGTCAAGCCCGATCAGCTCGGATGACGTTAATCGTATCTAGCGTTAAAAACCCTTCGGAACCTTGAGCTTATTCCACTTCGGTAGCTTTATAATTCGAAACGATCACTGTTATAGGTATAATATGATCTTAAATCATCATCAGATCTACAAACTTTGCAACCTCCTAGTAAACCTCGGAAAGTTTATCCCCGAGGCGTTGACCAAGTTAAGAAGTTCAGGTAATACCGCCGTTACTCCGGGGAGTTGATAAGTAGGTATTGCGCGTGAAAACTTCTGAATTAAGACCGACCGGTGTCAGCTTGTGTCCAAGGTACGAGCACCGAATGCTGCGGCTCCATCTCTGAGATGTTTGTCCGGAAATTTCCCGCCTCATCACGTTCCTAATTAAGTGAAGAGCCATCCTAAACTTCTTTTGAGAAGTCGAGGATAATCAGTTTCCCTGATTTTCAACTACGGCTTCAAAAATATCATCATCTAACAAAAAAGAAGAAAAGCTTTCTGTTACATTTTTCACAACTCGAATTATTTTCCCAACTAGCTCATTTAGCCCAAAGTATAAATATTAAATTATCGTCTCGTCTGCTCTTCAACATCAAAGCCATCTTCTAGCTAACGATTTGTCTACGTCGTCGGTTCTTCCGTCTAATAAATGAACCAGTCCTTTTTTTTTATACCCTCCTGTGTCCAGACTGAAAGTAAAGGTATACACGGTCCTGGCTCTGTGTACTCCAGGGTTAAACTTGCTCTGTTTGTCGGGGGTGAAGGACGGTCTGATTTCATTAAGTTCTTCGTCTTCGTTTTTTGGCCGAAAGTGATCCGTAGAAAAAAAAAAAAAATTGAGAGAATGGTGAGCTTTTCTCGGCAATTCGAGCCATATAAACCTTGCAATTTTCGCCCACCCGGATTTTAGATGATCTCAATTAAGTGCCAGGATCAACTATATGCAGTGTATTTCGTGCGTATTGTTCCGCTTTGTTATGGAGTAATTTTTGCTGAATTCTGGGCAAACACTTGCCACTTTGAAGACGTTCGCAATTATCCGACTCGGGTAACTGAAGGTTATTCAATTATTAAGTCACTTAGCTCGCGGAGAGCAGGAATTCTCTTTTATCTTTGTAGTCCTTTTCTGCTGGGCTTTAATCAACGTTTTTCCAGCTTGACTGTTCCGCAAGCGATTTAACTTCAACTTAAACTTCAACTTGAACTTCAAATTTACCGTTTACTTAACCACTTTGCAACGTCGCATCTAATTACTATTCGAGTCTTACTGGTAAATTTTAGTGCCATGATGCGACGTCTCGGCAAGTGACTTCCGGTTCTAGTTGCAAGGATCCGCCGGAAAGAAGGTCGTCGAGATCTTGGTGCAGCACAGGGAACTACTTACCCTCGTTCCTATACACAAGTCTTGAGAATACTACAAAACTTTTAATTAACACCTTGGCTTTTCTGAAAATTTGACCCAGTTTGATATCGGAAGTTCAGGATGTTGTGAGCAACGTCCTGCAGTATCTATCACACTAACTTATGTTCTATAAAAGTCAGAAAATATGGGTTTCAGGTTTGAAATTATTAACAGACAAGATTCTCCGTTCCAATATTCGATTTAAAAACTTCTAAAATCTACTTTTTCCACGTTTAAATCTCAGCTTTTGCTAAAGTTGCCCAAAAAGCTCGATGCCTTACCTCAAAACGCATGTTTTTTTCCGTCCATAAATGTTTCTCGAATCCAATACCGGATCTACAAATTATTCAGAATGCTTCTGGTACAAATTTTGTGAAAATGATATCGAAAGAAAGAAAAAATTCGTGTAGCTGTCAGCCAGGCCAGAAAGTAATTGTCGAAAGTATTGGAAAATGCGTGTGTATGTATGTATGGGAGGTGTTCTTGGGAAACGGTAGGTACGTGAAGGTTTATAAAGAAGCTAAAGTTTCCCAGAGTCTTAAATCTGGAAAAGGGCAAGCTAGTCAGTATCCTGTTCACATAGCGAGCTACCTGCTGTTTGTATTTTTCATGAGCTTCTGGAACTCTTGAATTGGATGAAACGCCGGGTATACATATAAGCGTAGTCCGCATCCTTTTACAATGCATTAAAATGTATGTACCAAAAGCTGTTGAAAATAATCTTAAAATTCACGACTTGTTACAACGAAAGAATGAAAATATCAAGAATACAGTAAAAGCTTGCTGGGGGGTTGTAGGAATCGGATAAAAGACACTATACTAGAAACTGAAAGAGTCTTTCATTTACTCTAAGATACACCATTAGCCAGGGGTACTAGACGTCTCATATTTTTCAACCTGAGAAAAGCACGAAGTGCACTATGAGGTTTTCTTTAATCTTCCTGCACCGTCTGTGTATATAAGCCTGCGGACGTCATATGAGATTGTTCCGTAGTTCGTTCTGCAGAAATTCCCATGACAATTTACTTCATACATCCAATAAGCTTGGAGCGAGGCATATTACTCGACTGAAAAATCTCGATTTCTCGCTTCTGTTTCTTGAATCGAGCACATGGAATTGAGATTAAGAGAAATTGACAAGTGCTCATGTTTCACGACCATGCGGAGTGATAATTTCAAATGAAATTTTTCATTTCAATATATGGAATCGGTTCCGCGGGATTTTAATCGTAAAAAACATCTGCCGCTGAAAAGAATCGACGAGAAAGATTTTTATACGTCAAATCAAAATCGGTGAAAGAAAAAAAGGGGAATGAAAAGAAAAAAAACGAAATGAGAAACGGGCTTTCGAAGACACGAGTTGATACGATTCAGAGTGGTTATTACAGAAATTTGATAGCATCTTTCTTTTCAGGTGGAATTTTTCAGTCAAATATCTTATTACCAGTCAAACACGCATATAACGTTCTTTGAGGCTTCCCGTGCTTTGAAAGGTTTCCGCGAGATCGTAGAAGCTGGATAAAATTTCCAGGAAGAATCTTTCGTATGGAAAAAAAGAAGCTCTATTACGTACGACACAATAATGTACATACCCGGACAGTACTTATTCAGTTATTACGCTCATCTTTATTTCTACCTCAATTATGTACAGCAAAGTCGACTTCAAAGCTCCTCAGTGCTTTGGAATCTAAAGTTAATTGAAAATTAACTATGGATCAATACATATATAACGAATTGAAGTGATACTGTCTGAATCAAAGTGATCCTGCAGTTCAAAGAAACAAGCTGGAACAGACATTCCAGGTTCATTCTATTAGGCCCTCAACGCTCGACCTTCGAGAGTTTGCAGTATAATTTTTAACAAATGCATAATACAAATCTTCACGAGTCTGAATGAAATTCAATTTTAAGATTCCGTTGTCGCCTGCAACGATGAGTCGATTCCAGATTTTCATGAATGGCGTTTAATTTAAAATACAATTAAATTGCACAGACTTGAAAGATTGACGCTTTCGTCTAATGAATCATAAATGCCTTGAGAATGAAAACTTGCTGATAAAAGCCGGTCTTAGAATGAAGAATTGAAACTATGATTTGCGATTATAAATGTAAGAAAGAAATTATTCGGTAAAAAGTATCAGTGTTCCGTTATGGTTGATCAAGCGAACTGGAAATAAGGTTCAACGGTTTGTTTCCTTGCATTGATTTTAGTCGTAAAATGTTAAACGACACGGAAGGGACTTGCAACAAATATCAAAAAAGGAAGAATAAAAGCTGTTGCCGTTTGTCGCGTTCACGTCGTTTGTCTTTACCGGCTTTCCGTGTCTTCCTATCTTTAACGAGATGTCTGGTTATAAATAATCCACAAACCCGGATTAATATCTCTGATCGCTGTTCATCGAGAATAAAGATTTTCTTAAGGAATTAAGGCAATCCCTATTCGTTTGATCGATGAGTTGATATCAAAGTACAATGCAGAATCGTTGTTCCTTACCTACTTTAAGGAACCAGTACAGTTTGGTTTTGGAAGATATTTTGGAGTACTCCAAATTTCCCAAACCAAGCTGTACCGGTCCCCTTAAAAAAACATCACTATAAAGTATTCATCGTTGCAGATTGATTAATACCTCGACCTTCTAATAAATTATGCAATCATCGATCAAAAAGTATACAAATTTTCTTGCACCGTAATTAAATCCAAAACAAAAAATGTACACCAGTTTTTTTTTGATAAATTTAAAGTACTCAATTCCAACAACGAAATGTTGAGCCGTCGTCTTTCTAAGAGAGCTGCAGCTATGCTCATTATCTGCATTCGAAATTTTGCAGCGAGGAAAATATATTTTGTTTTAGACGGAGTACCCGAGTTCGTTGTTGACTGCATTGCTATTTATGTTTGCCGATGGTGTTCTGCAGACAAGTTAAATTATGGTTATAAATTTGTTGCTCCCCCCGTTCGATGTATAAGATGCAGGTCAAACCTTGAGATTTATCTTTATATTGGCTCTCGGCACGTTTTGATTTACGGCAAACTCATGCATATGCCAGTAAAGCCTGCGGGTTAAAGGATATGCGTAAGTCTGTTGCTTATATGTATATTCAAAAAGGTTACCCAGATATTACGACTGCTGCTGCTTTGCGTTGCTAGCGCGCGGTATGTATAAACGTATCTTTGCCATAGCTCTGTAATACTGTAAACATTATACGGGTTATTATCGTGATCTATCCCGTGTAAACCATGAGCTCAAGGAACATTTTGAATAACCGAATCGAATCTGACCGCGGCGACCGAAACACTTGTCCGGAATGGTACCTCCGGAATATAGGTCAAGTAAATTCGACCGTTTGATCGAGGAACTGAGAATTGATAAACTCGTTGACGTGCGGTGCCATTAAAAAAATGAATAAAATTTTTTTCTAATAAAACTAGATAACAAATATTATACTCGTCTACACCATAAAGCGCAAAAGCTATGAAATGAGATCGAAGGTCGCGGTGATTTTGAGTTATTAAAAAATAAAATTTCTTTGATTTTCTTTTTTTTTGCCCGGTTATGTAATACCGACATTTATATTCCGTAGCATTTCGTGGAAGCTATAATGTGTGTGAGGGTAGGTATCGATGTACCAATAAAATCGTATCACATAGGGTTTGCAAAAAATTTCTACAACGAAATAATTCAACGATTGCGCTGCAGAGTTCGCTGATATAGGTTACTATACTCTCTTTCCGCGAATCTCTGGTTCCACTTTTTGCTGGATCAGATTCCTTCATTTTTCTTTCTTTTTTTTTTTTGCTAAAAAAAATCGCTATAGTCAATAGGACAAATTCAGAACGCTGATGGCAATAAAAATTCTACCTATGTGTACATACATACATACATTGTACATACGTCGATAAAATGTTTTATATTTTTTTTTCATCTATGGGTCAATAAAATTGCATGAAAAATTCTCTGAGAGGACTATAGTTGCACTGAAAAATCGTGTTCCCCAAATTTCATCGTAAAATGGCCTGCAATCAAAGCTTTATGGATCGAAAGGCTGAAAATTCCGAGGCTATAAATATAGGTATACGTACTGATAAATTAATTAATATTTTGTCGTTGCAACCTGACAACTGCAGTCGATAAAATTGTTCAAAGTAGTACCTAATTAATAGGATCCTGAATTTTTTGGTAACCCACTAGATTTTTGTCTTCTTGTATATGTACAGCAGCAGTGTAATTGTGGTCTTTTTATATTTCGTTTCAGAAATTGAAATGACAATTTTTGCTTTTACCTCCATTTTCGGAGTCACGAGTTTTTTTTTTTTTTGTAAATTAAATTGAACAGCATCCACCGCTGTTGTAGTTGCATATGCAATCATTCTTTTTCGATTCAGTATAACGTCCGGTCTGTAGAACAAAATGACTTGCACAAAGGCAAATTAAATACCTGCACAGAGCTACCAATAAATGGAAATATGTCCGTCACATTTCCCGGTATTTATGGTATAAAAAATTTATAAAAATTGGATTACTCGCCGATAACGAGGTTACCATTGGAATTTCTTTAATGGCCACCGTTCCGCGGGTCGTTGACACGATGGTACGGTACGACAGCTACGAGATTTAAATAAAAAGGAGAAAATTGTTTCATTTTTACTTTTTTCAATTTTTTTTTTCATGTTTCTTGTTTTTCAACTTTCGCAATTCCCGACACTTTGCTAACTGGTAAATTTTACTTGTTGTTAATATATCAACATATAAATTATACCATATAGAGATAAACAAAAATCCGCAGTACATAGCGCCTATACTCCAAAAGTGTTTCTAAAAATACTCAAATTTATAAGCTTCTAGCGTTTATAATATAAACTTTCCTTTTCACCCTTCTCTCTCTCTCTCTCTCTCTCTCACTTTCTGAAGCATACGTTAGTGCTAGCCAAGAATGATATATGTGCTGTGCTCGACACTTGCGAAGTACAGGAACGTATTTATGTGACACTTTTCTTTTTTCCTCGTCTAAATGAAATTTTGATATCACCATTGCTATCCAAATATTCGAGAGAAAGTCGTCTCAGCTATTTTCTCTAAAATTGTTACTTTTATTTTATGTTTCGTTTCTGTTCGTGACGAAATCTGTACATTGGGGTTGCGAATTTTTTCGGGAATATTTTTCCACGCAGGGGTATATGTATATATGTGCCTTTAGGCATATTTTGAACAGGTGATATTCCCATCGCCTTCCGCGACACGACATATCATGTAATATTAAAATGGTACTCTACCTGTACTCACCGATCTCCGGAATGTTTCTGTCATGATCGTCCTCTGCTGAAAACTGAAATACAGACAAAAAAAGAGATACATGAAAATCATCGTCACCCTGGCGAATTAGAGCGAGGTAAGATACATATCTATAGCTAGGGAGATAATCTTATGTAAAACAACGGAATTAAGACAATTATATGCATGTTTTACCGTGAAACAAACTAGTTGTGGAAACTTTCCGGAATTTGAATCCAAGATAAGACAATAACAATAAAAATGGACAGTTTTTGAGGCGAAACGATTATATAGTATCTATAAAAGACAAAATTTTGAATGGTTAAAAATCTTCTGAATGTATATGAGGCTCTTCATATCGGGCCTAGGTCTGACGGAATGCCGTACAAGATATAGAGGCAAGTTTAGTCGAACGGGAAATACACAACTCCTCCTACTCATGAATCATTCATAGAGCCGAAGCTTTTCGTTCCTTTGTTGAAAATTTTATTTTCAGACTTTGGCCCGGCGCGCCGTCAGACGCCTCTGCCCAAAATTGCGATTCCCTTACCCACATATAATACCTCTATATAATATATAAATATATCTCTGTAATGTATACATACATATATGTATGTATGTATGGATATTCGTTGCCGCGGATAACAATTTCAAATTAACGATATTTCCTCTGAATTATATCTCCTAACCTTTACCCAAAATTAGAATGTCAAAATCCCACTTTTTTTTCTTCATATATTGTATGATAAATTCTGAAGATTATTTCATTCATTTTCTGTATAAATCTTGCCTCACAATTCATACAGTACAATAAAAAATATGACTTTCATACTCTCGCTTATTACAATAAAAACCAAATTTTCGGCAAGTGCCTGCTCCACTAATTCAAGGGGACCAGTACAGCTTGGTTTTGGAAATTCGGAGTACTCCAAAATGCATTTATTTGTCAGTCAAAGTTTATTTCGTTGAAAACGTGTATCGTTTATCACGATTTAAAAACTATAACATGCCGCTACTCCTTGCTTGACCAATTACGGCTGTGACTACTAGATTTGTATCCCTGGTAGCAGTCGATAAATCAGTGATGCAAGGGTAGAATCGAAATAGGGCCAAGACTAGCTGGGCTCCGACAAAATAACGATGGCGTTCCATGATCCTGACAGTTGGTACATAAATTTAAAATTTATGTATAAAATAGAAAGAAAGAAAAAAAAAATACTGTGGACCGAACAAGAAGGGGATATGGATCTATGCAAAATATATTTGAAACAATTTCGGATAATTTTCGGCAGACATATTACGAAGTGAGTTAGTTAGTTAGCTTTCTGATTTGTTTAAATATCCGTTGAATATATATACCTGAATACCGAATGCAGTTGTTATAACAGCTTACGGATAGCCTTGAATTGCAACAGCCTGTAAGGGCTAAATATAGATAACTAATGGAATCAAGATAAATTCAACGAGTAGACAAACACCGTGGATATCGAATCTCTCGGCAACTCATGCCCAACGCAACCGCGCTTATATTTGTACGATCCGTGACCAACGCCTGATAATAACGCGGGTCGAGAGCAAAACATAAAAATAGGAGAAAAAAAGTAAAATAACAAAAAAAAAAAAAGTAACTTTGATAAAAGCAACTATTTGACGATTGCATTGGTAAAAAATTTTGCCACATATTGCCAATAGATAGAGGCTCAGTCAGCTGAATAAATGGTCTTTTTTTAACTACCTGTTTCAAAAGCGAAAAGTTAGTCTAATAAACCCAAATAGGAAAAGTTGAGTTCTAACCAAATCTCCACGTTTCGAGATACAGAAAATCACCTCCAACTATTTTCAGATGGACTTCTGGGTGTGTGATCCATTTTTTGTCTGATGATATTTCGAGAATGAATAAGCGGATTTTATCTTTTCTAATATCAATCGAATCCTTGTTTTCTAACTTATAACTGATTTAATTTTGGATTTGATTGGTTGCGTCGTTTTTGAGTTATTCAAAGAACAAAATTTTGAAATATAAAAAAAAAAAAAAATGTAATTGACGATATCTCGAGAATTGATCAACGGACTTTGACGATTCATACCCCAATCGATAGGATTTGCTTCAACTTAAATCTGGTTAAATTTCAGAAAATTAATCGATTCAGTAGATTTTGTTGGAATAAAAAAATTAACTTTCCCCTTGTAATACCTCTAACTTTTTCTTTTGATCAAACTCTTTACTCATGGAATACTATTTTATGAGCTGGCCTATCAAAGTGACTCAAAATTATGGAATTTTTAACTTTCTTCTAGGAAAATTGAAATTTCAAAAAAAAGGGAAGTTATTGGTTTCAGTCCGATTTTTGAAAGTCGAGTTTTCATCAGATCTCGACGTTTTGAGATCCTAGAAAGTTATTCTGACTATTTTTAGATGGACGTCCGTATGTGTGTGCGTGTGTGTGTAAACAAATTTTTGTCGTATGATATCTTTAGAACGAATCGACCAATTGGAATGGTTCTTACGGCAATCGAAAGGGCTTATCAAGACTCAGATCTGATTAGATTTTGGAGTCGATCGGTCGAGTAGTTTCAAAGTTATTCGAAGAATAAAAACTCTAAATAAAATATTTTTCATGTTTTTAGCGTATAACCCCTAAACTGTTCGTACGATTAGTCTTAAAACTTAATCAGATTCAAGTCTTGGGATAGCCCTTTCGATTGCCGCAAGATTCATCAAAATCGAACGATTAGTTTAAAAGATATTGCGCTACAAAAATTTCTTTTGTTGATGGAGGTAGGTTAATTTTGAATCACTCAATGTAGAATCTGTCAAATTGTTTAAAAACTATTCAAATTTTCGCACACAAACATACAGACCGAACGATATCTTCTGACATTAAATTTTGTGTAGCTAAATTTCCTGAACTCATGGTTTCAAGGATACGAGTGAAATCCCTTCTAGTAGAGTTTAGAATACCTAGAATTTCTTATTACTCGATGTATAGAAATAGATACGTGGGTGCACAGGATGCATTATAAAGTCCACGTAACGAATTGGTTTTATTTTCATCACTTGCTTCGCTATTACATACGACATTGGTAAGGTTTCTGGAATTACTCGAGACTGGATGTTGATTTTTCGTTCGTTCGTATTCGTTGGGTGAGATCAACTGCTGGTGAAAATTAATTTTGAACTGGTAGTATAGCGGAGATTCTGAACTAAATATCCGTGGATAAACCAAATTAGCAACGTATTCGAAAGAAAAAAAATAAATAAATATAATAACCAAGGAATAGTGTAAGCAATTTCGGAATTTTTATATAACTCAGCTTTATACTTGGAGCTGTAAGAATCGTTTCGAAAAATTTGTATATCAAATAAGAGAAAAAATAAAAAGAACGATGTTTCATTACCTCAAACTCCCAACGGAGTTATTTATAAAATACAATTTGAACCGGAGTTGATTCTGCAGGCAACATTTTATCGACATTGAAAGAATCAATTCTGTACTCAATATCGTTTAACGGATGAATATTTACGAGTATAACTACGGTATTTCATTCTCTACTCGCTTTTTGAGGTTTTAGAGAATTTACATATCATCTTCTGTTTCAAATTCAAATTTACATTCAAACTCGAAACTCCCTAACCGCAAAAAAAAAAAAAAAAATCAAAAGACACGTAAACTAAGAACCTGCCAACGAGTCTTATTGACTTCAGGAAATCCGTTAATAGTCTAAAAAAGAAACGGAACCATCCTTCGCTGTACCTATACCTACTCTTAAAGCATAATATTTTTTCACTAAGCAAGTGAAATAGCAAACTCACTGTATTATCTCAGACAACAGTTAAATTGTGGTTGAAGTTCAGAAGTTGAGATTCTCCGATAGTTTTAGCCTTTATTAATTATTATATTTGTTATTTTACCCTAACCAACGAATTTACATTGCAGATTCGACGCCGCTGCATCATACAGGTTCTATGCGAAACATGGTCATGATACAATTCGATCTAATTGCAGTTTCGGTTGTAATTAGAATCAGCTTATTCTCGTTCACGAGACGACTTGCAAATTCTTGGTGAATTTCATTCCGGTAATGATAAGGAGAAATTTTTTTAATGGGCATGTCTTTGAACGGCAAAGTTTGGGTATGAGTAGATATATGATGCAGTTTGAGCTGTTCTAAAAATTCTTAAAGAAACTTTTTCGACAGATTTATCAGAGGTTTGTAGAGCAGTTGGGTGGAAGAAGGGACAAGCGTTGACACGATGAAAAATTGATTCGAGCTTTATCGATGTATTTTTTTCTTCAGTACAACCAGGGAAAGAGGATCGAAAATTCATATATTTGACTCTTGTAGAACAAAGTAAGACGGGGGCTGAAGCTCTTCTAACTCGGTGAAGAAAAAAAAAAAGAAAAATTTCCCCATTTCCGTGCCTCAAAAATGAGCTATGCTCAAGTTTTAGTATACTGTATAACGTGAAAATAAAACTCTCGCCTAGGGTCTGTCCTCGGTTTCTTGATTAAGTGTAACAGCTTAAAGTTTTCCGTATATACTTTCGTTCCATATACTCAGCTATTCGCTCTTCTTTTCTCGTCTTTGTTTTTCTCCGGTAATCATTCAGGTAACTCACTTCTTTTTTTTTTTCAAACGTAAGCGTTTCTTTTTTCTTATTCCAAGGCTAAATGGGATCCAATTTGTCTTCCTTTTTTTTTTTTTTACAATAGAAACTAATTTACGCCAACAAAGAAGAGAAGGAAAAACATTCTCTGATCAACGAATAGAAACGGGATGAAAAATTTGCGAATCTCAAAGCACTGGCTTGTGAATACTCAATTTTAAGGAGCTTTAATAATTCATTATCGAAATGCATCTTCGTGTGAAATTACCTATCTTTCAAGAAAATAAAATACGTTTTTTTCAATTACATTCACGTACTACACGCAAATCCTGGCAATTTCGAATGCACCGGAATTGATGCTCAGCACGAAATCCTCGGCTTTTGATGAAAAATAAGCTTGCTTGGCCGCAATTTTTTCCGCTCTCAAATCCCAGCTCGAAATATAGCGGGCAAATTCTTACCAACCAGCATATTAAACGGATCTTTTTATCAATGAAATGAAAAAAAAAAATGCGGCTGACCACGATGGGCCAGATCTAAAACTTCCCGTCTAAACCTTTCAAGTTAAGAAAAATGACATTTTAAATTTTTATTCTTTGAATAACTTTGAAACTACTACTTGACCGATTGACTCCAAAATTCGCCTCGAAAAATTGTGATAATTTTATGATAAAAATCAAAAGAATGGGGAAGCGAGAATCTTTTTTTTGCACGTTTTTTTTTTTTGTTTGAAAGGATGAATTAAACGACGAGAAAAGCGGAGCAAAAAGGTCAAATTTCGCCGTGACCATTCGGTGAAAACTGGCCTCAATCCAACCGCGTAAATCAAAACTGGTTCCCACCCATTTCAGCTCCTGACCGGTTCTAATTGAAAGTCAAATTCCAATCAGATTCTGGGTATTATCGGTCGGATGCTGCGATGCTGCATGACGATGTTACGGTCAGCGGCTACCGTTTATACCTACGTCCTACCGGACCGGGGCAACGCGACGCGACGCGACGCGAGGCGATGGTCGGGAAAATCGTCCAAGGCTAACGATCAGCTTTACAATAGAGAACGGAGACGGGAAAAGGGTACACAGAGACCCAGGGTACAAAATTCTCTCCCGGTGATAAATCAGTAGGTTCTACTGCGGCTTGGAGCTCGAAACGCGCTCGATAAAACCTCCCGGAGCGGGAGACGAGCCGCACCAACAATTTTTTTTTATTTTTATTTTTTGTTCACTAGAGGAACGTCCGCCCGTGTATAAACGCCTGCGTTTTTCGACTGAGAGTCGACCCTGCGGAGCGTGTGGCTAAAATCTACAGAAATTTGAATGTCAAAATTTCTCCGTATTTTTTTAATAAATTGCAAATATTTTCAGACTCCAATAATTTCCGATCGACAAAATACCGTCATCGATTTATCCGTATATGCTCGAAAATCAATCGTCAGCTCGCGATTTAAACCCGGACAGCTAATACCTACCCAAAAAAAAAAGGATTGTTGATATTTATTCAAATTTCATAACTGTACAAATTCCCACCGTTGGGAAGCATTGTTTCAGCACAGTGTGAAATCCGGATAAATTCGATTGTTCTTTTTCGTTAATACTTCATCCTTTTAGGATTTCAAGCGGATCAAGCAGAAGCACAAATTTACTGACTGGCTATTAAATCGTTTGATATTCAAGCTGACTTTTGACAGGGCAGATAAATCGTTAGAAAATTTTTGAGCGTATTCACGCTTCCAAAATCCACCTCATCACCGAATAACCGGAGAATCTAACCACCATAGAAATACACGGGGGGTTGGACGAGAAAGAAATTTTCATAGACATAAAACGCCCGCAAAGTGGACCACTTTAGCTGAACATTGCGGAATATACTCGTACGAATTTCTTAAGAATTGAAGGTGCGTTTTACACCGAGACGTTGAAGGAGCCTGGAGTGATGAAGATGTGTTGGTAATATCGTGGCGACGAACAACAAAGACGAGACTACGTATTAGCTCATACTCGAATAGCGCCGAGAACGAATTTCACTTTGATAAAATTTTTATATTCACGGTTTACTGCATTGATCGAAGAATATTGAATATATACGCAGATTGGAGCAGAAGAATACGCGGATTGGAGGAGTGACTCTATTCAATAGAGAAAATCTTTATTCATGTTATTCGGGGTTCAAAGTACTTCATTGTGCAGTAATACCTGAATAACACTTTGTTTGTTACTTGGTCCAAATGGATTCAATATCTGGAGTTGATATTGTCTGAGAGAATTATTAATGCATTAAAAATTGCTACTCCTCATGCAAATCCACCCACTCCAAACGATAAAATTGTTAATTTTTACTATGCGCACTTCGCGGTTTATGGGAAGAATTTTTTATCCAATCGCGTGACCTGAGGTATGAATTTTCTGTAAAAACTCTTCGGTATATTTGGACTAAAAGAGTACGTTGAGTCGATACGTAATCAGCGATTCACCGCACCTATCAGAACTGTAAAGTGAAGCTTGGATGAAAGTTTGTCCCTATGAAAAACGGTGGAAGGCAGAGAAGAGGAGGAGAAAAAAAATCCCTGAATGATTGAACTGCTTTCCTTCTTTCGACCTTGCAAGAGCTTTCGCGCTTGTACCTTCAACCTCTGCTACATTGTTCGAGTAATATTTTACTTGGCAAGTTATTTAAATTCGAAAATGGAAAGGAAAGGCTCAGCCCGTCAGAAAAAAGGAATCTAACGTTTTAGGAACCGAAGATATATAAACATATATGCATGGAAAGAATCTCAATGAACTTCTTAGTTGAGCCGTTGAAATTCCCTATCCTACCCGAAACTTTACCCTTATCTTTTGGACTATAGCAAACCATTCTGGTCCGTGTTACTGCACCAGATGCCTGTGGCTGACGCATTATCCTGGAGGGGTGGATCGTTCTTGGGATACCAATTATGCATGCTAATCAGACAGAGAGCTTCCGTCTACCCAATGCCCCCAGACATTCCATATACCGAAGCAATTCCATCATAATGGTGCCCGTCGTCAACAGACCTGCACATATTATCGCATCATCTTTGCGGTAAGCCAACAATAAGATATCGCGAGTTATCCACCGCAACAATTAAGCTTATGGTTTAAGTAAGTTCCAACCCTTGTCACGACTCACCCTAATATACCACCTTTCGCAACTGGCTTATAGGGCTACTGGTCGGGGATTATTAAACATTGTTGAAACTGTAGTTTATTGTCAATTATAACTGTCCTCTGAGCGTCTTACTGGGAGTATCCCCCTAACAAGAAGGATCTCCAGTCTCTCCCATGTACCAAAACCGCCCGGAGCTACATCCAAGATGTATATATGTACCTGTATATATTTTTTCTTCTTCTGTTCTCCTTTTTCGTTTATCGATTCGTTCTTACTCCGCGTTTCGGAGCTTCGGAGCTTCTTGCGAATTACAGACATAGCCACAAGGCGTTTCAACCAGCTGAAGGGCAAGGAAATTGTTGACTTTGCACAGGCAGACAGGTGCGGAAACTACAGGGTAAGACCTTCGGTCAATAACCCAATCATCGCCGCAATTTACTTAGCAGTCCCGTCCTAATCTGATCTGATCTGGACGCATGCTTGCTAAATCATCTGTTGTTCGATTGACAATTTTTTAGTGTTCTTTTGCCATAAAATCAATAATGCAGCATTCGTCTTACTAATTGTGCGATTCATGTGAAAATTTTGCAATTTTTTGAATGCTAACAGCTACCTAGATACTGTTTTCTTTTTTTTTCCCCAATGTCAGGGAATATCGGAGCGATTGCTTCGAGTGAAGTTAAAGCTCTTACAGAGTTCTTTGCAAAGTGCTTATTCGCAGCTGTCATTCGATCTTGAACCTAGGGATTTTCGGTCTGGCTGAACAAGCTGACCAGAATGTAGCAATGTAAGAAAGTTTCTAATTTCAAACTTATTTCACGCTAGCCAGTAACCGTTTTTTACTACATCACAATCTGACATAACTTTCGCACAGAGAAACTCTCCGCGCCATTTGGTTCACTACCTACTATCGTAAAACTGAATTGCACACCGAATGCAGTTCGATGCGGTAAAATAATATTCTTCCCGCGAACTAGCGGAGAATAATTTCAGTAAAATCCAGCTGTTTTTTTTTTTTTTTTTGCACAAGACAAAAAATATTCATCGTTTCGAGAAAATGTTGGGCACCAAATTTTCAAAAACGATGATTTTATCTCGTCATCGAGAGTTTCATTTCCGGAAATGGCCTCATAAAGTAGGCTTTGTTTGCTCGTATGAGTACTTTCATCAAGTTTTGATCAAAATTATAATAGGCATTTCGAAACCAGATAACACATCACGCTAATGAGTCGTGGTGCAGTAGCGATAATGAGGGTAGGATTTTGGAATTGGTTAATCGGTACTTCCCGTGCGAGGGAAAACCAGCTGTGAAATTGATTAGCCATGTTCACCTCGTCGCGAGAATTTGCATTCAGATTCGTGATCCAAGAATATTAGTTCGTATTTGCAATATTTTTACTGATTCAAAAATAAACTGGAACTATCAAATTGAGAGAGAATATTCTTCAGTATCAGAAGTACTCTGCAGACATTCGTTAAAAGAAAAAAAAAAAAAAAGACAAAATGTTTAAAAAATTTATTTCGACATGAAACCTCTGGCTTATGGTTGCAGCGGAAATACGGAAACAGAAACAAGGATGAAAAATATCTCGCGGGTTAAACAATTAGACGCTTTTCTCTAGCTGGCAGGTAATAACTGTAACTTCAAAGCACTGCACCTAAAGTACAGCATATCCGAAATAGCGTTGCAGGTCCACCTTCAGCGTAGGTATACAATATTCCAAGACTATTCAGAGCTCACGTTTCTGCCGCGGAAACCAGAGGTATTTTAGTATTAATTTACTCATATCAAACTGTGGAGTCAAAGTCGCATATACAGAACAAGTTCTATGCGGAAATTTGAATTTAGCGAATCGTTGAAACATTCAAATTATTTTTGCACATTCTCACGTATTTTGCCCAAAAAATTTCCGCAGTCGTTTTACCCCAGGGTTTGCTGTAGACTCAAAGTAGTTCTCAGTGACTTTTTTTTCCAAAATTTCTGGCCAATTGGACGAGTATTGTGGTCGTCACACTTTAGTTTTCGAAAAACGTATGTAACGTCAGCTGTTAGTCTCCATGGTTGTTGACTACGCGACCCTTGTCTAGCTAAAATTACGACGTAGGTATGGTACATGCCGCATAGGGTACGTGAAAGTATTTAGTCCATAACTCGAGCGTTTATTTTTGAAATAGGATAATTTATACGAGGTACAGTATAGTTGAGTTGAATTCACGGTTGGTTATATTTTTCGACTAGTTATTACGCGAACGATTGAATACCCAAAAAGTCATCAGTTTATCACAGCGCCACCCGAAGGCTGGGGATCGATATCCCTAGGGAATGGAAAGCGAGAAGCAGATGCGACCCGGGGCTTATCCTGGAACCATTTTGCAGCGTATCTTTTTGGAAAAGGAGTGTAAAAACAAGGAAATTGAATCCATTGACCGGATGCGAAGGTATATATTTATTGTATACCCACCGTGTAGAATAGTTGCGCGAAGATAAAATTGATGATTTTCGTTATTCCATCCAAGAAATTTTTTTCGAGCCAAATTAATCAAGCTAAGGATATTCTAATTGAATAATTACTAGTCGAGTAACTTCACGCGTAATTAGAAGATCAAACGAGCGACGTCTAACGTAATAGCGAATTATATTATTACCAAAGTTCTAAGCGTCTCTGTACCGAAAGGGTTTGCGGAGTTTATGAAATAACCGCACCAGGAAATATATATTGAAAAAACAAAATTTTCGGTCTACCCGAGCGAAGTGAAACTTCAATATTTATAACCAGCGAAATTTGCTCCACTTTTGCCATGCCCATAAAACTGAGTCCCAACTAAAATTAGAACCAAACGCATAAGCAAATTTGCATATAATTTGAATCGAAGCATGGCATGTGCCGTCAGTGGTACCCAGAAACTACCAGCGACCGCGAAGACTGTGTCTTGGAATTATGCCAAGATCTTGCACTGCAATTTTCCCAATCGGCTATACAACTACTATTCAATTTAATGCATACGATAACAAGTACGGAGGCATCCATTCACTTCCTATTCGATGATTAACTCTCTCGCAATGTATACGATGCTAATCGAACCTCTGCGGATTGATACGAATTTGAGAATTTTGAGGAATTTCAAAATTTCGATATACTAAATAACAAAATCACTAAACAAATTTTGAACTCATTGGTTTTTTTCCTTTTTTTTTTTTAATTTTACTTTTTGTAAATATTTTTATAACCACTAACAGTATCGTCGATGTTAGCGTTTTTATGTCTAAGGTCATGTATATATATTGATATTATTTTTAAATATTTAAAATTTTTTTTTTCAAAAACACGTATTCAGCATTTTGTATGTTGAAATGAAGAAACACTGTTATGGTTTCCGTCGAATATAACATTTTGAACTTGAAATGAATGGAACAACGACTTTGAATCCCTCTGGGAAATTGACGCGCTCTGTTTGGTCAGACAACAAACCCAGAACGGTAAAAATCAACGGATTCACGTAAAACAATAATCCGTTTACGACACTGGATGTCTACACTCGGGTGAAGTTCGTATAGTACGTTAGATTTTAGGACCAGATTCAGCCTCTGGAATATACTATATGCCGCGTTTATTTATCTTTGTGTCATTTTTACCCTGATAAAAAAAAAAAAAAAAAAGATTATAAGGGGACAGGAGACAAATGATTTATAGAAAGGGCTCGGGACGACCGGATTTCCTCTTTTATCCAATGCAATTAATTATACGCGATTACATTTATATACAATCATTTCTATCCAGTGATTCGATAATACGTATCGATATATGTACACGATATATACTATATGGGGAAAAAAAAATTTCTGTACAGATATTATACACGTACAAATCCATTATCTGTTCTTCACGCACGTTTTAACTCAAAAATCATAAATTAACGATTTATACCAACAATTTTATATCAATTTCACAGCGAATTGTAGTTATTTATAATTATGGGTATACCGAAAAGGCACAAAAAATTTTGCGAAGATTTTCATCCTGCTCGCCCACGTTTTGAACCACCAGCTATTTTCTGCAGCATCGTAAAATTAAATATCATCATTAATTTCTTATCAATGATATTATTATTATTATTATTATTATTATTATTAGTATGAGCATCAGCATTAGCCTGAGCATTAATTAAATTCGCTAGCAATTAGTTTTGACTTAGTTGTGCAGGTTTGTGGAATGAAGAGATGCAGAATATACGGAAGAGTAAAAAAATTTCGAACTGTACAAGTTTTCTCGTTTTGAGAAAAAACAAATCGCGGACAAATTTTTGCTATATGATGGTTTTTGGAGCTTGAAGTTTCTTTTTTTCTTCGTCAAAATTTTCGAAATTCCTTTTCGACTCTCTGTCACCGTGTTATTCAATTTTGAGTGACGTCACTTGTATGTAATGCCCATACAAGTGACGTTATTCAATATCGAATAGATCGGTGAGAAAAAATAAAAATCTGTGAAATGTGAAGAAGAAGAATCTCTCGATGAAAACTTGTAGCTCAAAAACCAAGAGTCCCAAAATTCTGGACGATTTTTTTTTTCTCTTTTCTTTACACGCGAAACACAAGTTGACAAAATCGTTTTGCAAACTCTTCATTCAAACCGACACAACTGAATAAAAACTCATTGCATGCAAATGGAAAAAACCAAAAGAATAAAAAAATAAAAAGAAAAACGATTCTAAAGTTGATAGGTTTCAATCTTCGGAATGATTTTTGTTTTCAATTTTTCATCCATGACTTTTCATATCGTTTTCCAAAAAGGCATTTTTTCGAAGAGGTCTAGGCCACCCGCCAATTCCTTTTGCTGAATGTATAGATCTTGGCTTACCAGTGGCTAGCTTCGGGCTGTTTTGACATAGCATCTCTCCAAGAAAACAGAATTTGAAGTTTTAAAAATCATATATGTAGTGCCTCGCGTCTGGACCAGTAAAGAAATCAAGGTTATAGCTTAGAGAGAATTGACTACAAAGTACAAGCAAGCTCTTCTGCCGGACGGTCTAGGCCAAAGGCGTATTTGAAAGTTTCGTTTTTCGGTATTTCATAACTATTTCTCTTCGCGCCACTAAAAATCTGACTTCATCCGCCGCGAGCTTCGCTAAAAGCACCGTTTGTGTATATAGCTTTATGATCTTCTAACACATTTACATAATAATACCTACGAGCGAGCTCGTATCTTATGGGTATATTAAATGGTCCATTGACGTATCCTCGGAGATGCCGGAGGAACTTTCGTTCCACGAAAAACAGAAAAGGGCTTTAGATATGGAAAATATACTGAGATCATTCTCGATAATTCATTCATTCATCTTTACTTATTTTTTCCATCTTTTTTCGATTTTTTTCTGCTCTAAATTTCATATACTCTGTGCAGTTATCCCTGCAAACTCAAATTTCTAAAATCTACTGAACAATCGAATACAATAATTAACTGGAGATATGCCAAAAATTATAATTTTGCATCCACTGTATCCGATTATTTGCAGTTTAATCATCGCTGCAGGGGGATTTCCTGTACCTACATCTACGTTCGAAAAATCAGGCGCATCTCTGATTAACTCGGGCAATAATTTATTGAATTATATCCAAATGAACTGCATGCGGATTGCAGCGAAGGACGGAATATAAATTTTGCATAAAATCGGGGCAACATGCTTGTGCGAAAATTTATCAGCTGTGATCATAGTGAATGCAGATTCGTCTAATTTCTTGTTCCGTTTTCGAGTCTTTGATCGAACTGATCGTTTTTGGGTAGCCCAGAAGGTCGTGTACCTGTAGTAACGTACATTACGGTCGGGTATATATACTTCAATTAAAATGTATTGTAGGTATGTATATAATACGAGCAAATGGCGGTATGTATATCCTTTCATAACTGTTTTGTTACCGCTACCGTTAAGTAACGGCCAATAAACACGCAGATCTGTGCAGTAATTACGGCGATACGATATGCGATGTGCGGGAAAAGTGGCTGTACCGGAGACTGATATTTTCATTTTCCGTTTTAGTATCCATATATCAGAAAACTGCAATGCGGAGGACATCCATTACAATAGGTACAATAACCTTTTGTTACGACCCTATATAATGTACGCTTGCCTTCGCGCGTAAATCCCGGCTTGTGATAACAAAAAATTTAGATATAATTCTTTACACTGTTACGAGGACAGACTTAGATATCAAAACTGTGTCTAAGAGAATCTAGAAGTATTTTTAAAAAAATCTCAGATAGTTTATAAGTGTCGGAATCTCATTTGTGATTTTATTTCAGGAACGAAAGAAAAAACGTTATTTTTAGGTGTATTGAAAATATCTGTGTTTAACCCAAGACGGTCACATGGGGTATGACACACCCCAGGCCATTTCCGAGTTACTTTTTGAAGAGTTTTTAATCAAAAAATTATCATTTTACATAAAAAATCATCGACATCTTGTACATCATTTTGCCACTGAAACCTGCATGTTCATAGTGCAAAATAAATATACTATTTGGAAAACCCACAAAAACTAATATAGTCATCAGAAAGAGAATCCTTTCAGGAATCAGACGCTGCTTGAATTTCGTCGATATGTCAAAAAACAAAAAAAATACAGTATTTTTTGTAAAAAAAAGGGCATATTTGGGATTTTTTTTTCACGAATTTTTTAAACATACTTAAAACCAAAATTTTCGTTACATTCTTGGATAGGTTAATAGAGAAACGTTTGAAGTATGTTCTCAATTTTTTTTGGGCCTCCAGAATAATTCTACGAAATTCTACAGCGTCGTGCGAATAATACATTCGATCAGAAGCTTTTATCGTACCTAAGCTTCAATCGAATTCAATTTCTTAGTCGACGTGAAAAATTAATTAACAATTTCTGATTTCATATACCTATATCGTCTGAACTTTGGGTCGAGGCAAACGAACGAAGTGTACAGGATACCTGGATAATTCATTTCATTATAAAATCGTCCAGAATTGAAAACAATTGAATTCGCGATCATTATTTTTGCCCAAATTGGCCAATTAAATGGGGAGGAATTTGGAAAGGATTTACAGGTTTCTTCGTGGCAATAATTAAAATAACTGAATTTTACATTCATATTTAGGTTTCAAGATATTGAATTAATCAACTGATTCGGTAAATAAAAATCAGAATGTTGCTTTCTTTCATTTTCAAATTAATTATCTTTCAATATTGACACTCATCTTTATATGCGTAAATTTTTCAGTGGACAATCGAATATGGAGTCAAATTATTTTCAACGAGATTCATTCAAAAAGCTTTCGTACTCTTCGCAAGATTCCTCGATTAATTTACGTAGTTGACCTATAGCTGTCCCGCCACTGGACCTCTTCCATCCAATATTTGCTCTTTAGACAAATCCAACTATTTATATTTAAAAAATCTATTTTCATTGTCCTATGAACAAATTCGTTCATTTTTTAGTTTAAGGTTAATCAGAGGTTCGAATTTATGGGTATAAGGCGCATAGAATGGTACACACGAATGAGAGAATTTTTGAATTCCAATTTTGAATATTCGCTGTATATCCTATCATTGACATAAATATGTTAACCACACGCTGTTATATATATAATGTTACGACTTTGTGTAGTAAAAACAGATAATAATCATTTTATACTTATTTTTTCTTCCGGTTAAAAAAGCAAATAGATCATTTCTGGAAATTTATATATGATTTTTGTGTCGAAATTTCATTTTTTTCTTTCACAATTTTCGCTTCAATTATAAAAATATTCATCGAGTCGCGGGATGAACGTAGTACCTATGTGTATAACATTCCGAATTCTCGGTGAAAAACAAAATTAATTATTGAAATTGAAACTATACTCCGATATAATATTTGATCAGTGTTTTCATAAAATATACCATTTATATATGATACAATGATACGAATCGAAAATTTTTAAAGGTAAAAAAAAAAAAAAAAAAAGTAACAAGCTTTTTGCCCCTAGGCTCCGGTAATGTTACCTATACCAGCAAACAGAATCCATCGTTCTCTACCTCGAATTAATATAAATGACTGGAATATAATTTTTTTTTTAACTTCCCGCTTACCTGCTTTTTCTTCCCTTATTTTAGCTGAAAAATCCGCGCGTATCTTTCCCTGGTTATTTTATCTCTCGCCATAGCTTCTTATCATACTTATAGTTAGTAAAAAGCGAACAAAATAAGTGATGCGAATGAGGATTGACGTATAACCGATCAATGTCTCGTAAAGATATATTCTCGTATAAAATATCTCGATAATCTAAGTTCAGTTGTGTCAGAACTTTCATTATCAAAAATCACTCAGTTACAACTCAGCTTCGGCAGTTTTAAAATTCTTTGAAATTCTGACGCGGTATAGATGTGGAAAAGCGAGTTGAGAATTTCAATGTGAACGTGTACAATATCGGGCGATTTTCGTGGATAAAACCTGAAGATTAACACTGACGTGTAATTCGACGAGAACTATAAAAAATCCCTTTTAGAAGATTGGTGCAATGCATATTTACTAGTCAGATAATCCGATTTATCCGCGGTATGTAATTTGAGAACGATATTCAGGATCCAATTTCTTTCCAGCTGAACGGTTGGATCGTTTACCGGAAGTTACTTCATACGGTTCTATTGCTAAAAACGATGAAAAACGCTTTTCGGAAATATCTATATCCCATGAAGATGTCTACCACGAAAACGAAACCCTTGAACGATAATGCAGGGACTATTTCCGTCCCGTCGTATACAACCGCAAGCCCCGATTACTTGATCCAAAACGATCACACTTTTGGCTATTTCGAAGTTGGAACGTGCAGATCACTGGTTTATATTTCAACAGTGTTCAAGGTCGGTGGAAGAATTTGACGAATTTCTGCAAACTCTGGTATTAGCAAAACGAGACCAGCGTAGACAAAATTTCAGCTCTCGAATTTTCAAAAACATAGAAAAAAAAAAAGAAATTCAGAAATATGGTTTCAGTTGCTGTTTCTTACTGAAGATATCGTTATAACGTATGATTATGTTGTTTATTTGTTCAGATGAAAATCAATGTATAGGCACCGATCCACATAAAGTATATTTTCAAGATGAAAAACCTCGTCCGAATTGAAACGAACAGTAAATTGCTGTTTTGAAATAGACTTTATGCGAATTTCGTATCGAGTCTTGCCAGTTTTCTACATAAAGACTCGATCAACAAATAAGATTTTAATTTTTTTCAAATTTTTCTGGACGTCTTTCGTCACTGAATTTTCCGTTCGAATAATATATTTTTGGATATCAAATCGAACTACTTATTCCTACATAACTCGACGTACACACACGTCTATAATATGAAAGCGTGTATTTCAAGTGGTTCAAAATAAGATCAAGAGTTATAGGAGTGTAGGATAGATATTATCGGAGATTTTTAGTTATTTTTCAACAATTTTTCGATCACGCCTTACTTCCAAAATATAAAAACAAAAAAAGAAAAAACTGATGAATTGCGGAAAAAAATAAAATCAGGGCATCGAACCTGTCCGCGAAAAAACAAAATGACAAAAAAAAAAAAAAGCAGAAAATTCAATTACTATCTTCTTACTATAATTTAACTCACCGATTTTTTCGGCTGTCTTATCAATTTGTCGGTTGTTAATTGTACCGTAAATTTATGGAAAATAATATAGCAGCCAATGCAGCAGTATTGTAAAATTATTTAGACGACACTAACTCTATTTAATTATCCGGAGCCTACGGACTCGAGATTTTCAAACTCACTGTTTCACTATAGTTGCGTTTAGCTCGTATGTTTTAACAAACAAAACCAAACTCTCATTGCGTAATTAACAGTATAATTAGCGCGGTTTTATTCACATAACGTTAATTAAAATCAAGTCAAACGGGACCCGTAAATTTTTGATCAATTAAAGGGGTCGAGCTTTCGGTGTGTTAAAAACGGTTCATTATGTAGGTACCTGCACATTGACGGAATGGGGAATGCGCGAGACCGATCACGTTATACTTTTGAATTTTTTTTTTCAAAAATTACTTTTCAAATCGGTTAAGAATATGAAAAATGCAACGTCGTCATCCCGCACGCTATCACAGACGTTCACCGACTGAAGCAGCTCTTCTTCGGTATATATCCAACGGCCGAGAGGATTGTACAATATAAACACAACGTCGATAGAATTCGTGAACGCCTACGCGAAACCTTTGGTTCATTGAAAATTCAACGGCTAATTCAAGTGCAATATAAAAAAGCAGATCGGCTTTCGAAATTCGACACTGTATTGAGTCTGGCTCCAAAGACAGCTAATCCAACGTATATATGACGTATACACGTCGTATAGCAAGCTGGAATGAATTTTTTGAAGAATTTTCTATTCATCGTGGGAAGCTTGGATGCAGTTCAAGAGGTAAACTGTATCACTAAATATCGAAAGTTGATATATCCAAGACAAATTAATTGCCATTAAAATTTGAATGAAAAAAAAAGAGACATGTATTCGTTTACCTAATCATTAAATTATGCGGGGTAATTGACGAGAATCGCAACGTTAGTACACAGCCATGTATGTATCATGACTCGAATGAGATTTACTGGAAATGCAAGAGACAAAGGATGCGTCGTATAACATTTCTCGTCTGCAGCCTGCAGGGTTCAGATTCTCTTCCATTAGAGGTATAACATGTTGTACCATACGATGTGTAACAAGAGAATAGAGACAGAGGAAACTTTGGATTTAACTAAACTATAAGATCTCTCATCCTACTCCGAATTGAACATATTCCAAAGTTCTTGACAGAACTAATGTTCTCCTTGACCGCATACATCTACAGCACGTTGTAATTCGCTTGGCGGATAACATTTTTGTGAAAACAATATTCCGGAACTCGAAAGAGCTTTAAGCTTCCCCTGCACGATCAGTGTCACATGTGCATTATTAATGCTGATCTCGGACGTTGACCGAAAATTTTATATGAACATTATTCAGCACTTTAGCATTACCAAAAGTGTAAGGTATTTTTCAATAAATTCAAGACCAGAATTTTGTCGATAATTTTAATTTAGAGCCAGTTTTTCATACGCGGAATGAAATGGGACTAAATGAACCAGTACAGCTTGGTTTTGAAAATTCGGAGTACTCAAAATGCATTTATTTGTCAGCCAAAGTCTATTTCACATGAAAAAAAAAAATTCTTTGAAAAACTTTGTCGCAAGGTTTTAGGCACATCGTTGTTCCGATTAAGGTCGTTGACGGCTCATTTTGTTCAGAAAAGAAATCCTCATCATGTGACCGAGGGAATTTTTTTACAATTTCGTGTTGGCCACGTTATTTGCAAATTAGTGGCCTAAGTATTGGAAATTTTGGATAATTGACCGTAACTTTTCACACGAATTTTTTTTTACCGATTCCTTCGTTCATAAGATGTAGAATTGCTGTCTGAAGAAAGCAAGACCTTGAGAGATTGAATTGGACCAACGATGTGCCTGAAATTTTACGACAAAGTTTTTTGAAGAAATTTTTTTTTTGATGTGAAATGAGATTTGGTTGACAAATAAATAAATTTTCGAGTACTCCAAATTTCCTGAACCAAGCTGTACTGGTCCCCTTAATAAGATGAATCGAGATGCTGCGTTGACGCGGATATCGCAGAATTTGAAAAGCTTCTTCGCGGTCTGGAGTGTCGAAGTTAAAGTTGATTCTTTCGCCATTTTGCCCTTTATATATATACGTTGTATACTTTAGGTTTCAAATGGTCTTCACTTCCAGACAAATTACATTAGTAAACCATGGGCTGGTTTCAGATTGCTTTAGGGACTGGGTGTGGCCTTTGTACCTGTTAGAAGGATCGTTCGATAGGAAATTCCGAATACATGCAAATAGTTTTCCCCACAGAATTACCGCACGTCATCCCCCCTTCGGTCTTCGGACACACCCGCGTACCTCGTCGTCGTATATGAGGATTGAAAACGTACATAAAATGGTCAATTTTATTAAAAACTAAATCCGACAAGTAATTCTGAATAATTTAAACCGCAAATCGTAATCGCTTCTGACTAAATTATCCCTGTAATTAGCTTGGGAGAAATGATTCGTTGAAAGATCGCTTTTAATTAATAACAGAATCTGCTGGGATGAAAGCCCGGACGAGAATACAGCTTCGACTTCGGTTTCGGTATACCTAAAATCGCTGAATAATTCCTGCCCTTTCAGATTAGAATTCAGGATTAGAGTTTCCCTAATTCTCCTCTACATCCGACCCTCATTCGATTTTCGCCTCATTGCCAATACCCACGTGCGTCGATCTGTTGTTAAAGTTTACTTGAACATTCCGTGAACTGTAATTGCAAATCCGTTCGTTTCCTGTTGAGCACAAAAACCCTGATCTGCGGGTTGCAAAATTTCGTTGTAAAATTTCTTTTCTCTTCGTAATAAATTTCGAGCTTAAGAATTAGCAACAACCGAGTATAAACTCGAGTGTGTGTGGTTTAAAACCTGGTATATATGTATATTGCTATGCGGTATGTACGATACTGTTTCAAGAAGGGTCGACCTCGGTTTTGGATGGGAGAACATCCCGTCACTTTGTTTAGCCAGTAAATCACATTGCGAGGTCGACTTTTTTGATGGTGCGCTATCCCGCGCACGTCTGCCTTCAAAGAAATTAAGCATCTGCACGGAATCCGTCCGGACGAAGAATAAAAAAAACACCCAATTCGAAGCAATGGCTTAAACCGATTATTAATATTTAAAACAACTAGAAATCAGCCAGTGCGAGTGTTGAGAGTCAATTGAGAAGAAATTTCCTCGTCTATTTTTAACTTCACAGTATATTCGATGAATAAAATTCTCCTGGATGATTACCAATCCAAAAAGCATTCTGAAATTATTTTCAATCAATCTCCCGAGGCGAAAATATGTTTCGATAACTTCAGCATCTTTTCATAAAAACTTAATAATTCAGATATTTTTGCCAAATTCGAGGAGTACTGTAATCAAATTCTATTAACTAATGGAAACCCATGTCAAAGCAGTTTTAGTGAAAAGTTTAGGGTCGAGGGAAAGAATCTTCGACGCACTGCAGCAGTCAACCCCTTTCATTATTCTTGCATGTATCGCAATTGTCAATTACTTACGAGTTACAAGTTCAGAAGTACCTTGAAACTTCACTTATTTCCGGTAAAAAGTTTCTTCGGAATCTTCCAACCATGGCTCGCCACTTTAAGGTCTCCAGAAAATCGTGAAACGAAACTGACTCACCATGTTCTCAGTTGCTCAAATTTTTGGCTACTAGTTATTATAAATACATAGTTCAAAACCGATCACAATTTAACGATAAACTCCAGTCAGGCAGTTACATTAGTATATAAATTTTTTCATATATGGTTTCCAAATCGACGAACCGAAACAATCTAATTTCAAGAAGAGCCTATATACAATACAGATGATTTGACAAAAATCGTAAACCAATTTGTACCGTGGGAATGCAAAGCTTTTGAATTCGAAAAAGCTGTCCAAATCTTTTCAAAATTACATGGGCCGGAAGAGCTTGAATTCACAAACTCGATATCTGTGATACTGGAAAGCATGTTGATCGTATTTCAAATATCGAGCTTTCAAAAAGCCCCTTGCGTTAAAAATTTCAAGTCTTTTAGTTCGAACTTTTCCCAGCTGTAAATTACTTATGGATATAATTTCAGAGACTGAAACTTTCTAATGGTAATAATTATTTTACCTTATTAACAACAGTCTAGATATTTTTCAGATAAGTGAAAATGTACTCAAATTTTTTGTTCTATATTTCTTTATTTTTTATTTCGGTGTGGTTTGGCTCCATCACCTTCCCGTTATATGCTTTCGGTTTCTCGTCTGTTTAGCTTATCGGATTTATAACACCCCCGTATCGCAGTCGCAGGCTATTTCATTGCCACCTAATTATAAACGCGTTTACCGACCGTCTCAATTCCCGAATGTCTCGAGCTGTTAGACGTCCGAGTCGTTAAGTCGCTGTCGCGACTTGGCCCGTTAAATTTTCGATGAATAAATCCCGCCTTGATTAATCTGAGATACGAATATAGATCGATGAGACACGAATCTTTGCATATTTCCAAAAATTTCTGCCTCGAAATTATTAGGCAGTCTTTGATAACCTCTTAATTTCGATCCCGCAAAGCATCAACCGCTTATTAATCTTCGCCCCCCCAGTATCACGTCTCTCAGGCTGATCTTCAACTTCAATTTCAATCTCTCAAAAATTATTAAGAGCAATTTGGGCCGGTGTAGCTTTAAGTTAAATTCAACCAGTCGAGATATTAAAATTTGTTTTCGGCAAAAAAATTATAATATTAATAATAAATTGAATTTCCTTTACAGGAAGTCAGAACTTTGATAATCGAGGTGATTCCTATATAGAAAGTGAAAGCAAAGATCTGAAAAATGAGGAAAAAAAAAAATAAATTCGTGTGGGTGAAGAATGGATAGGGATTAGGTCTGTGATAATAGAGAAAATAAATTTTATTACAATAGAGTAAATATGTTTTCGGAAGACGAGGTCCTTAAACGAGTATTTTTTTGTCTTTTTCTAAAGGGCAAAAAGTCGTTCGAATAATTAGAGTCATTACTCTACGGTATTTAATTAGTACCCGAACTGAAGTTTTCCTTAAAAAGTTATGACAGTAGAAAAAGTCGTTCGTAGTTGGGCCCCCGACTTAGGCGTGATTTTGCATTTAAAGAGCTTTCGCACTTTCGCTTACTAAATTTTTCATTTAATTGGCTAAAGTTCTCTTGCAGAAAAAAATTTTCTTACGTTCATTTTTCGACCATTCAACGTTTTTTTTTTTCGTTTCATTCCATAGCTGATCGTTGAGGAAAAAAAAATATATATATACATAAATTTATATACAACAAATCATTTAATATCTTGTATACAAATTCGGAATGATCGTTCAAAAAATTAACATCCGGTCGATCGGTTTACGTGCCGAACGACGTAGAAATTTTTCTTTCTTTTTTTTATTTTTCTTCTTTATTACTTTCACAAATAACCAATAGCCTATTAATGTCGTTCGAGACATTCGTGAGTCACGTATCGGTGTTTCTTTCACTGGACTTGCCAGCTCTTGTATTCCGGGACAAAAATTTTTGGCTCTGAATTTTCACGTTTTATTTCACTCTTATTTTTGACGCCGTCATCTTAAGGGCAAAAGATTTCCCACTGGCAACAAATCAGTTCATTCTGTTCCATTTAAGCCTCTTCAAGATTGCGAAATACGAAGAAAACAAAAAAAAAAATTAAAATAAAATAAAATAAGGATAACACCCCGTGAACGTCTTCAGTAGATATTATATCCTCGTCAGTTGTACTAAAAATATGAAGATACTTGTGCTAACGTATTTCGAACGACTGATGAGGACCTTTTAGGGGTATAGAAAGTAAATTATCTGCACCCTGAACGTTCGAGGATGAGTCATGAGTCCCTTGATTGAGTTTTATGGAGTATTCTAACGTGTAAGTGAATGAGTGGAGTAGAGGAAGAAAAAAAAAAAAAAAAAAAATTGGGGTAGAAAAGAGGAAGCATTTTGCTGTATGGTCCCATGGTGGCCCCTTCCACGATGTGATACACACCCACGCAGGAAGAAATAATGATGTACCCAGGAGTGGTTTGTTTTTGTGTCCTGTTTTAGCTTAGATCAGACGCGGATAAAGAACCAAGATATACACAAAGACATGAGGAAAAAGGTATGATGATATGGCACGAGGAAAAATAAAGAAGGAAAGAAAGAAATAGAGAAAAGGAGGGGAAAAAAAATATTATGATGATGCGTCAACGACGAAGACTGTGTCTGCGGGATAAAAAAAATATATATATAGGTATATACCTATTACATATACCTATATTATATTTGTCAAGAGAATATGTTCCCACTGTGCAGGGTATAACAAATCCCCCATTCGTAGAATAATTTTTCAATATCGTGAAGACTGTATTAAATTTGAGAAATTAGTAACGTTAATAATTCCTGTCACCCTGACCATTTCACATTTTCTTCATGTTTCATTGCACGATAGTTTTCAACTCGAAAACCACCGAAGAAGATTTTCTATTTTTTTCTATTTTTTCCAGAGGGATTTCGAAATTTCATATATCCATGTATAAATAAATTCAATAAAAATGAAAAAAAATTGGCTTTCGACGTTTTTTTTTTCCCCCGAATTTTTGCCAGAATCACATAATCATACTTTGAAAAAATTTACAAAATAAGAAGACAAAAAATTGCCTCGAACAATTTTTTTTTCTGAAATTATCGAGCCAAAATATTAGAACAAAAATTACTAAAACAAAAAAATTAAAAAAATAGAAAAAACCAGAACCCCGCTTTCGTTTTGATCTTGAAATATTGATCTCACTGTTGATCATATAGAATCTGTGTGAATTTTTGAAAATTAGACAAATGGCGTTTTTTCAGTTGGCTTGAGAATTAAAAAAAAAATCAGATTTTGACAACGATCACATACTAAAATATGAAAAAAAAAATTAAATGTCTTCGCAATTCGAATGATTCAGTTATAGTACCAACTAGAGATATGTACTGTGTGTAGAAAAAAAATGTCTAAACTTTCAGCCGTCGTAAGTGATAAGAATAAACTATAAAACAAGGCGTAAAGCACAGCTACGGAATATAAACTAGAACGTGACACGAATAGGGCGTTCTGATAATTATTACAATTAACGCAGGCTAGCGAAATGTACATTTTAACGGTAGCTTCGTTGGATGTTCGGATAATTACCTAACTTTGCTAAATTAGACGTCTTTGCGTCTTACCCATTGTCTGTTATTTCCCTGTACATACATACATACATATACACCTATACATATGTACAGAAAGAGTAAAGAGATACAAAAGAGGCAACTTCAAGTTTATACCCGCAAGGCGTGTATTCAAAGTAGATCCCAATTGTCTTCCTTGTCTGTTTCATTCTATTCCCACCAAGTGTCAAGTACAGTACATAGGTATAGGTATGTGTACATTTCCATCGCGGAATAATTCGCTTCAAAAATTTTGTTTCTCTCCAAATTTCATCCAACCGAATAGAAATGCTATTCCCCGCATGATACGTGCAGAATTCTCCATCATGACCGTTTTTCATCCGTTCAAAATAAACATTAATTTTGACACGCGGAGTAATTTTGCGATTAGCCAGTAGGTTTATAAAAGTAAAAGCTGCGAAATATTTTAGACCCTTGGAAACTCAAGTTTTTGAGATGTTGTATATGATAAAGCTTTATTATTTGACACTCCGAACTGCCATCTCCCATTAACGCAAGAAAATTTGTAGTACAGTTACAAAGTTGAAACGTTATTTCATCCTGACGTAGTGTTATACGTGATTACTCAAAGTTTTAGTAACAACTAATTGCCCCTTGTATATGTATAGTGCGAAATTGTATCGCAGCTAAGGTGCGAGTAGGTATATATACTATCATAATATTTCTGGAAATAATTTTTCGAAAATGAAAAATAAACTTTTACAAAATTCGAGTCATGTCGTGCTTCATCCGGTTTAACTATTACAATCGATAATAAGCTCTTCATTGCAATTATAAAGACACTGCAATGAAAAGTGATCGGGAAAAAAAATCTGCAATTATTTTTCAAAATTCTGTGCATAAAATTACGCACTTATTGCCTCTTGCAATTTTTTTCCAAACTTGATATTTTAGAGATGAAATGATCTTTGAAGTTCAAAAATCTCTAGTTATTTGGCTAAATATCGTGAAAAATTTCTGTCTCAGAAAAAAATGTTTCATACAGAAGTCGTTTGCTTTTTCAAGTTGAACAAAATTACGTCATAAGAAATATGGGTTTCTGTTCAAAATAACAAAGTTGACCTTCCTCTGACCTCAGCGGTGCCTCCACAAAAAAATCCAATAACGCCAATTTCTTTCCCCCTCTAAACCCTGAAACTTTTGTCCGAAATATTTTCTCATATCTCTCTTGGTTTGCGAAATATCGGGCTGGCTCGATTAAAACCAATCGCCCGCTATGTAAGATGAGATTGCAAATTTTTAATCATCGATTCGTAACTATTCCCACGGTCTTATCGGGTAAAGCAGTTCAACGAAACTTTAAAATTGAACGGACAGTCGGATTTTGAATATAATTTTGAAAAATTTCGACATTTGAATTGATAGCTTTGTAAAATTTTTGTCTGGTGTTGATTTTCAGTAAGAGTGCAAAAAAATTCCATTCGTTTTTATTGGTTCAGTCGAATTTTCTCAATTCCGCAGAAACTTTTGTCTACCGGTTTTTGCAGAATTTTGGCAAAATAATGTTAATCAGTTTTAGCAGTTCTTTGCGGTTTCCATAATTTGTCATTTCCCTTTTGTTTACAAACAAAACAATGACGCGCTGCTTCGCTGATTCGTACGGTGGTTATAAAGCCCAGGGAAAAACCAGTGACCCTTTTGCCTATTCATGATCCTTTTGAATATTCAACTTCCTTTCCGTGTCGCTTTCTGCGACTGTGAGTCTCAGTGTACTCTTTCATCGCGTTTTCATATTCACTCGTCGTTACTCAATTCGCACGAACCTCACAGCTATAACTTAATAAATATTCTATCGCATTTAATTTTCAAATAACTGCATTCTGCAATCATTTTCATCAATTTTTTTTTTTTTTTTTTCAAAATCACAAAAACTATCACACTCTTTACGTTTTTCTCAAAATTTTATGGAAACAATTCTAATCGTCGAATTGCTTTGAGGTAAGCGGAAAATGAACTACACCCATAATTTTCGGAGCATGAGCTTTTAGCGCTCCAGTGTATTAAAAATCGCACACCTGTTCTCAAAAAAAAAAGGTTCCAAACGAAACAAAATTACACTAAAAGCGAAGTTTTTTCGACAAATATTTTTTTGCTACAATATTCGCATACTTATACCATATCTCATTGTCTCATAAATATTCCGGAAGTTCAATTAAAGGTGCGTTTAATGCAGCTGTACAAGGGGTATGTTGCTTTTATACTAGTCGATGGAAGATTAAATAAAATCCATATTATACCTGCGAAGTGAACGTCTACCAAGATTTAAACTTTATTTTAATGATCGACTTTCAAAGCCGGGATGTTGGAGAAAATTAAGAAAAAGTGATTAACAGTAATTAGTAGTCAGCGAAATTTTTCCTTTTCTTTTTTTCTTTCTTTTTCTCTCTTCTTTTTTTTTTTTTTTTTTCTTTGGATTCAAAGTAACTGAATTAAGAAACAAACTGGAGAGATCGGTAAAATCAGCGACGCAATGAAACAAAAAAAAAAAAAAAAAAAATCGAGAAATAATTACTTCGCCGGGAAAACTTCGCTAAGGCTAAGGTATACGCGTTATTCGAAGAAAAATCGATAACAATCGCAATTTTAACCGACATTAACACTTTACCGAATCGGAAAATTGACTTTAAACTTTCGAGGAAAACGATGGAAGAATAAAGTTTCCATAAAAAATGTCGAAAAACTTTCGCTGTTTACACCTACTGTGGTATTGTCCAATAAAAATTCAAGAAGGGATCCACCCGCAGATATTTTTTCGTGCGGATAAATTCCGCTTCAAATTTTACTTCGATATAATAACGATCTTGTAAGTCGTAAGATTAAACGCCCTGGTACTAACAATCAGTATCTGAAGCTTTACTATAACGCAGCTTTCATAAGTTGTTACATAGAAGGGTAAGCTCATCGGAGCTTTTCTGAAAATCCAGCAGCAACGGTGAGATGCAACAAGCTCAATATATAAAATCTTCATTAAATTTAATTTATTGACAAAATATTCGCTGTCTCGACTCGTGTAGAAAGAGAACTTCTATTCCCAGCAAATGATTGAATGCTGCTTGTTCTGTAAATCGATTCACAGCTTAATTACCACCGTTGCAAAATTTTCTGGGAAAAGTCTGTGAGAGTTTATCGGAGATTTTCTTTATTTTAGTTTATTTTTAATTTTCTTTTTAACAGCGCTGTTCGTTGTTAAGATTAGTTCTGTAATTCATAATCGAGTTAGGTACGTATTGGTATTTTATCCCGTATTTTAAAAAGCGAGATAGAAGGAAAGTGAAACGGAAACTATGTGGGACATCGGTGAGAACCTGGAATGAAATGTCTTTCACCGAAATGTCGTCTCAAGATAAAGTCTTTTTCTCGAATTTTTTTCTTCTTCTGTTTTCCGTTTTCTATACCAGCTTCTCTTCTCTAAATTCGAATTCTGAACTTTTAACGACCGGCGTTGATTGCTTTTTCTTTTTCTTCATGGTTCTCTATTTTTTTAATTCTGTGTCTTTCACTGACAATTGGTTACCTAACCCAGAGTTTAAAATTACTTCGTACATTCAGATTCGAGACTGAATCAACGCTTTATAATTAGCTTCATTAGCAATAATTATACATATACCCAACCCCGAATATATAGCAGATTATATTTTTTGTCGATTACGGAACGTTATACATAGGTATATACCTTTGATCTTGGTAGATATATAATTTCCCATAAAATATCTAAACCTGTACAACGATACAATAATACATCAAAAGAAATACGTACTTTTTCTTATTATATTATCAATATCACATTTCTCATCGTCATTCCGTGATAACAACCCCTCTCAGCAAGAAAGCTTTCTGGCTCGTTACTAACCCGTAAATATTGACTTTATTACTAAAGTAGCGGTCTTCTTAGAGAGGCGATAGACGCTGACGATTTCGCGTTAAATAATATCGCAGAAATATATATATGTATATTAGTATATATATATTATAATATCATTACACCTTATACAACCGGTAAATAGGTCTTGTTTTTTAACTAAACTAATCCGTTTCTTTACTTTTATACTTTTTACCCAGTTACCCGAAAATCTGCACGGATATGTTGTTCGTTTATCGAAAGCTTAGCGTTTACTTCATTCTCCCCAAGCTCGAAATACTCGAAAAGAATTTACCCCAAGTTGTTCAGAATTTGCGAAGCGATTTGTAGATAAGTGTTCTTCTCCCTCACTTTCTCTTCTTATTTTTCTCCTTTCTCTCCTTTTTCTCCTTTTCCATTCCCTCCCTCTCTTTCTCGTTCTCTCTCTCTCTCTCTCTTTCCGTCTCTTCCCTTTTCTGAGGGACAACTTTTTGCGAGCTTGGAAAGTGACTGCTAACTGAGTCGGGGATATTGCCGTAGGGATGAGAGGATCAATGGGAAGGCGTCGGTCTGGGGCGTCGCTTGGATATGCGTCGCGACGCCTCCACGTTCGAGGTACACCGGGAGAGACGTTGGTAGTGCCCGAAGCCTCCTAGGCAAACAGAAACGGGCCCTGATGTGCGAAAAGCCAATTTTGAAACATACGTGTGTGGAGAAATGAGGAGAGGACTGAACACTTAATTACCTGTGTCTCGCTGGTATACCTATACTACAAAGAGAAAACACCCTCTGTCACAATTTTTTTTTTTTTTTAAGAAATATCGTCGCTGTAATATCGACTCGAATTTCAGCTGTAACTTAAGTTCTTGTCTTCACTGATTCATATTTTTTTTTGGTTCTTTTTTTTTGGAACGTCAAATACCAAAGTCTGACTATTTTTTCGCCTCTGCCTGTATATTCGGGTCGAGCCAACCGACTATTTCACAGTATATCATATTTATTGATGTTTATTTAGACGTTGTCCGGAACATCTGCTACTGAAACTCGAAAAATGATTTTTTATTTTATTTTCTCTGAATTTTTTTTTCTCGGAAGGCGAAAGCTTCACTCGACTTTATATGATACAGGCTCCGAAATATGGTATGGATAGATATACTATATTATACCTCCGTTGAGATTTTGGCTACAATCGTCTGCCGCTGATACAGGAAGCAGCTGATTTATCAAAGCCCGCCTTGTTTTCGACATTCTCGTTTAGAGGCATTCGGAAAAATGAGAAAAAAAAGAAAAGAAAAATTTCGAGGAAAATCTCCACTTCCAGCTACACCGAACAACATACGAAAAGTTTGGCTAAAGTTGGGTAAAGCATTCCTGAGGCTAATTGGAGCGAGATCACGCGGAGTCTTTCATCAGAAAATCATAATTCACGTTGGTTTCTTCAACCAGAAGATTCTTTTTTCTTTTTCTTATCGAATAATCTCAAGTTTCCGTCAACAAGAATATCTTTGAATTTTTTTTTTTTTTCTCAAGTTATAAAACCTGAGCCGTGAAGAATTACGTAATGGTATAAGAGGGGTGCTTAAACCAAAAAGTTTTATTCCTCTCACCGTACCTATAATCGATTGCTACCCAAAAAACTTTTTCCATTCCTATTTTCCCCCCATCCCTTAAGGTTTACCCTAACTACGATCATTTGTTCCACGTCGTCGCAGAAAAGCAAAAAAAAAATTGCAAGAGTGTAAATAACAATGCGCCGATGCGAATATTTGCACCGGTACCTAATTACTCGTGCTGGTCGTGCATATTATTTACCATACTCTATATACCCATTCGAAATTCAATGTTTCCGGATATAATTATCCAATTATAGTTGTAATCATTCAACCATAACCGAAGTTGATTCCAGTTATATTATATGGAAGAAGATTTCGCGAAATTCAAGGCACGAAGATTGGATTGGACGGAGTTAATACACTCATTATTTCACAACACAATTACCACGGTACCTAAAGGAGCTTGGGCCTTAAGCTTTACGAGGATAAAGATTAATTAATTTACGACCATAAGGCTGGTCATTGGTATAACATTTCTTTCCCAGTATAAGCGTGAATAGTACGGGGTATATATTATATTATAGGGTGGTTGTTAAATATAAAAATTTTCGGGCCGCCCGCCGAATCAACTCCAAATAAATAACAACTAATCGTGTAATTTTTTCAGAATTTTATTTCAACATTTAACCCTTGACCACCGAGGATGAACTTTTCCATTTAAAATGCACGGGGTTTCGCGATCTTTCCAGTTATCATTTATTTGTAGGACTAATTATGGGCCTAAAAATTTGAAAGTCTTACAAATTGATCGGATTTAGGGTAGCTAAATTTCTTGCATCTCCGAATCGGCCTGCAGACAGAGATGAAACTTTTATACATACCATAGATTGCCGGGTAGTTAGGAAATTAAAACGAAATGAATTATTCATACATTCTAGAAAGCAGATAAAAAAAAATAGACCGAAAGAAAGAAGAAAATGACCACGCATCTGGCCGTAAACTGCAGCAGTTTTACGTCTACGGTGGTACGTTTTTATAACGTTAAAAATTCGTGACCCTTCAGTGACTATGAGGGATTGCTAAGGAGCTTTATTTCATTTTTAAAGGCACTTTGAAGCACTTCTGAAAAAAAGTTTAAGCTAAAACTTTCCCTCTTGAAAAAAAAAATCTAGGCATACTGCAGATTCAAAGCGTATACGTCATAAAGTATTTCGCGCTTTCAAGCAATGATTTAAATGATAAAACGTATCCATCATCTCTGTTATTCTCAGATTCTTTCTTTATTTCCCTCTTTTTCTTTCTCTCTCCTTCTCTCTCTCCGGCATTATGTCTCTCCGTTATAGCTTACAACCGCATGAGATCATGAACTCTTTGTATATCTTAACAAAGCGGAGGATCACTCCTCACGGTAACTGATCCACACCCAGTTTCTTCGTTCTGAAATTTGGCCCATCAGCTTCTCACGCGATTCACTTTTATCCATGACCTGCAGGCTGTCTTTAGAGCGAACGCCTAACACGTGGACGGGTAAGTGGGTATAACTTTTTTTTCGTCCCAGGTTATATACGCGGATACCAAACTCTTTGATTAATCCGTGCACCGATCAATGGGCTCCAAAGCCTACCAGAATCCACATTCATTCACTCTTCTTTCCTGAATTATTGCTGCGTTTTTTGCACGCCAAGCAACTTTCTCATAGGGTATGGTAGGTATATACGGCTCCCAAAGAAAACCCTTTTCTTCTGTATATATGTGCCAAATCTTATGTGCGCACTTTACCAAGTTGGAGGTCTGGGGAACCACTTGCTCGACACTATAAGGGTGAAAAATCTTCCAATAAGTCACACGGCGGACGACGTAGCATTCTTTCACCCCGTTCACTGGGATATTTCACATTTGCATTGCGATCAACTTTTTATATACAGTCGAAGCGAATGACACGGATTCTGCTGAATCCAGTCACGTATCGCAATACTTTGAGAAAAATTTAAGAAGCGTCAGATTGTTCTTCCGTTTTATGAAAAGTCTGGGTAGAATAGTTGAAAGATATAGAGAGAAAGAAAGAGAGCTGCAGCGAATGGGACGCTATTATTTTTAATTTAACAGAATTTTCTTTAAAACTGAAACTTCGTTGTGATATTTTCCCTGAAAATTAACCAGCCAGTCTTCTCCGACGGAATTTAATCAAGTTTTAACCTCATCAACCGAAATTCAAACTTCGTGTTCTCTGGACTCTGGAGTATACCAGACAGTCGAATTTCACTGATATAAACTAATTGCAGCCAACCCTCTTGATACATGACATAATTTTTGTTAATCCACAACACGGGAAATGGATACAACAATCATAGAATTAATTTTTTCTTTTTTTCACGCATATCGCGTGCCCATTGGCCACACGGGACACAAAAGCCGATCTTTGATCTTTGAGTTGCCTACATGAAGGTGTTTTCAGTTTCCTATATCGTGAAATACCCGGTACATCGTCACTCATAAAGTTCATTAATTTATAAACATTTGATTCGTAATCATTCACCATAAAGCTCAACTCGAATACGTCGAGATAATTCACAAATGCCTGCAGGCTAATGATGAGCTTAGCTAATAAATTTACATACTGAGGTTCTTTCACGTAAACACCTCAGTGAGTTGGGTTGCCTATTTTCTGGTGCTGTGCTGTCCGACCGATGCGAGTATCACGATCGGTGTTGGCGGTTGGAGAGATGAGTGGTTTATACTCTCGTGTCGTACAATATTTTCGTACAATATTTTCGGTACCATGAATAATAATTATTTTTATCAAAGGCTGAGCTGCAGTATCGACGTATCCTTGGTAATAGTTGCGGTATAAATGAAGCTTTGGGTATACTGACTATAAAAATAAATACTGAACGTCGTAGGACGTGGCTTTAGGAATGGGAGATGATTTTCCTCGGCCTTTATAAACCAGCTTTTCTTCGCACTTTCTTTTAGTATCCGTCATTCGGCGTACGTTACTCTTTTAGCCTCGGGTGGTCTGGGTTCCGGATGGTGTGGTGCCCCCATCACTTTGCACTGCCCTTTGACCATCAATCCTTTTCTCACACCCTACGTTCCGCGATCCCGTCGGTCCACCATCTCTCGTCGGCACTTTGACGTTCTGCGGGTCTTTTACCACGAACGCATCTTTGGCTTGTGATCCAGTTAACCGAGGTGGAGGAGGATGGTGAAAGGTTGTTTGACCTAGTGGACGAAATTGGAGAGAGAATTTTTCTTTTATCAAAGTTCTTACTGATCTTCGCTCCTATGAAATTGGGTTTCTTTTCAAGGATTTTCACGCCAAGGATAGCAGCTCACCGGTTTCCGGTCCCGGTCTTGCGAGACATGATTGCTCTGTTCGAGTATCGCGAGGATGCTCAAAGAAAATGGGCTTTTTATGAACTTATGGAAGAATAGCGCGTATTTACTGCCCTCCTGAGTCTAGACGGTGAGTCATCGCGAGAACGTAAGATTGAAACGTATTTTCTTCTATCGCAAGTCTTTCAGCCAGTGAATCGAGAAATTCCTTTGGATCAGGACCGCTAGTCCATATATGGCGTCCAAAAGTCTTGGCATTCCCGAGGCTCTTGCGACGTCGATTCGCGACTACCGGATCAATTTACAATCATTTTGATCACGAACACCGTTCAACTTATTCTATAAAATCCCGGGAAATAAGCCTCCGTGAAAGATTGAATTATCACGATTTGTCAAATCCTCTTTCAACGCTTTCGAGTATGAAAATTGTCCCGAGCAAATGGTGATAAAACTTTTCGTTCATCTCATTGCCATGTCGATCTTTACCATTTCAGAGTATAAATGATAAAAATCCTAGATGACGGGAGGATCGGCGAAAGTGAAGATTGGAAATTACACTAATTCAGGAAAAGCTTCAGGTTGCGCTTGACAATGCATTATGATTCCAACAAGCTCGTGAAAATTATCATGAAAATGAAAACCAAAATAATTTCTGACATTGTGAAAAAAACGACAACGATTCACAATTTTTTTAGATCCTCTCGACCATGTTTCGATGATCTTTCTTAGCTCTCGAGAAAAAGTAGTAGATCGTTGAATAAAATCGCCGGCTTCCTTGTGTCAGTATAGAAAACAAGCTAACCATTTTGCAGCACATCTGTTTCCCCAATTCACAACTTTTCGTCTCTCTTGTCGCCGAAAGTCTGAAACTGTGAGCTAACAATAAGAGGAATCAAAACTTGGGACGTGAAATTTATTTCATATTGCGAATTCCGAGCACGCACCTTTCGCGACGTCGAAGGACCGAGGCTGAAGCGTTTCCCTGAAGCTGGTGAAATGGTTAAAGTCAGTGAAATTCTCGAAAAGTGAAGGAACTTGCGGTTCAAACGGAGTAGCAGAAAAAAAAACTATTTTACACGGTGATTTATAAACCGCATAAGAACACCACGACGATACAAATCATATAGGGGTATACTTATATCTGGTTTCAGTAGAAAATATCTTCTTAAATGTGATTTATAGTGAAAGAAATGGGTGGGGTGGTTTTTAACTCTATCGTGGTTAATAATTTCTCGTAATTCTCCACCCGGACGGGTGCGTCAGATTTCTTATTCCTTCCAGCATGGAAATTTATTAATCCCGAATTTTTTGGTGGTTGAAAAATTCTATACAATGGGGCGAATGACTTGGAAGATTTCTCTGCCCCATATTTTTCTGCATGATCGTTTCTGGTACGTTTAGAATTTGTGTATCAAAACTGTGCGTTTAGACCAACGGAATATCGAACCAAATTCGAATTTCTTTGAGTAATGCGTTGACTTGGCTACAGTAAGCAACGGCAAATTCAAACCCAACACGTAAAGGCTCGACAGGAATCTGTAATTTAATTTTCCGCAGGTCAAGAGCAGACATAGCGTCCGGGAATTGAAGTAAACTTGTGAATACTGACTCAAAATATGCACGCATTCGTTGTACCAGAACTTGCCAAACACCAAACGCCTAATACCAAAGACTGCGGTCCGGAAATTGAAAGCTTCATCTCCGAATGGCACAACTCGGTTGTGAGTTAAAAGCTCTGCCTAAGCCGCGTTCAGACAGCCACCACTAAACTTCCGATGGTGTAATTACGGAAACTACTATGGATATAAAGGGTCTATTTGCATCTCCTATGGTAAAACGAATTTGTAGTTTAAAAGCGAACTATGATGCTGATCCACATGAATATCATGTTGAACCGAAAACTTGATAATAAATTTACAAGAGGTGGTACTCTCCAACGGAATACTGGTCTCATAGTTTATTCCCTTTATCCCCGAGGTGTGTTTATCTCATTAAGCTCCAGAGCAAGTTCAACTCACCCTCCACCCAGCACCATGATATACTTCGATTATACGCTCTCTCCAAGTATATACTACATTAATATTAATTGATCAATAATACCGTCGAAATTTTGCTCTCGGGAGGAGAGGTGCAGACTCGAAAGTGGATAAATGAAACTCCACTAATTAAAACTTATCATAGCATATCGTGCATTATTCGGATTCGCTTTAGACGCGATAATGTACGTCCAGATGAAAAAAGCTTGTGCAAATTCAAACGACACTTTGAAACGAGATAGTAACAAGTTCTGGGTGGATCAACTTTATTCAAGCAGCCACTGACTTCTTATAAAATACACTGTGTTATACAATGAGTAAGCTCTACTTGGACCCGCTATTATAAAGATCGTTTTTGCTGCTGGTAGAACTTCTTTCCGCTGAACATATATATACTCTTGGCTTCGTCCTTGTTTGCTCGTTCCGGTACTCGCGTTGAAGATTATTATCTCAGGTATTTCACGAAGTAATTTATTGAAACTAGACAATTGATAAAACTATTACAATGACTCCACGGTTCTCTGTATACTGCTATATAATTTCATACATCGAAGGAAACTGGGCCATTATCTTATCTTCGGGAGCTGTACTTCGTGAAATCGTAAACTCAGATACGGAGGCATAGAAGGTGCTTAACCGTACATTGGTAATCTCAGTTTACAGCTAGAATCGTGCTATGGAAAGGTAGTCCAATAAAAGTGCTTGTGTCGTTTATTTTTTCCTTCTATTTTTTTTTTTTTTTTTTTTCTTCTGTGATAAATTCCTGTGTATGTCTTTGCAGAAAAACTTCTCATCGATCAGAGACTTCGGGGGAGGCTATCTCGTGTTGGTGAAAAACAAAATTTAGGACTCCCTCGGCGTAGTACTTTTGTCAAACAAAATTGCTAACCGAGTGACGATGCTTTTTCGCATCGTAGTAGATCGAGGGGGGACGTATACCTATAATGCGTGGGCTTCGCACAATCTCTGCTACTTTTGCTTCGCCAGGAAACTCCAAGGCAACCCCCTGATGCTCACTCCACAAAATCCTCATCCCTTCTCGATGGTTGCACCCGAGCTTAACCGTCCACTTAAGCTAGTGGATTTGTCTTCCGAGATAATCACCTCGAACGTCCATCGCCATTATACCGAATCTCAACCGTTTCCCGTTTCCCGTTTGTTTTTTTTTTTTACCCCATTTTTCATTATAATATGACAATGAAAATGCTGATATCTAATTTTCGTTATGATGTTCGCAATAATTTTTTAACTCGTCATTCACGAGCTTGCGGCTGATCTTTGAGGGGCACAAAGTCTGTAGGTGAATGGTATCCAAGTGTCTGCAAGAGCTTTTGAGAAGCTTCGATATTCCCGATATCCAGATTCTCTGAGAATAGGCTGGTAACGGATATCAGACGCTTGTGAGCTGGGGTAATATAATATATTGTCGTATTTCAGATTAGCAAACAGTTAATTAAATAAGCGAATGTTAAAATCTATTACCCGGAATCCCTGGGGCGTAATAGTCGTGAATATCGCGTCAACCCGACCGAATTCAACGCGCATTTTATACGCCAAAAGCACCCTCAACTCTCGAAAGTATACCATTTGAAATTGACTGTAAATTAGTCACCTCCTCTCCAGCTTCTAATTGCTCATTAATTATTAGGCATACGCGTGTGTTACACTCTGGTATCGAGGGACCACATTTTAACACAATTATGATCACAAAACCTATTGTACCTCCTCCTCCTGTCATGTGCTGTAACCCTCAATTATATGTCAATCAGGTTCAAGTACTGAATAAGAATTTTCGATGGTTGCCAATTTCTTTCGTGTCTTTTTGATTGCATTGTCAATCCAGGTACAGAGTGGCGTCTGAAATTTTTTGTTCCTATAACGGTATAGGTGTAATAAAGTATTTTCTCAGCCCACTGTCTCCAAAGAATCGTCAATATTCCGATGGCATTATATCATGAAAGGCGTCAATTAATTTCCAACCAAATGCTTCCATAAACACCATTGCGTTTGACAGGAAAAGATAATCTCGATTTTTCAGCCTTCTTGCTTTTCTGACGTAAGAAGTGGAAGATCAAAGAGAGACGACTCAACTCTCAATTTTTTTTTTGTTACAAAAGGAAGTAAAGAGATCAAAAAAAGCAAAGTATTTTCTTTCAATTTGCTAGAAACTTTTGCCACGATACTTCTGATGATTAGTGCAAAAATTGGTTGTCTTTTCAAGGTAAATAATTCAAGTATCTAACTATTTTTCTAACTAATAGATTTTACCATATTATCAAAATTATATTTTTGAAATTTTTACACTTTATTCAGACTCGTTGCGAGTAGTCCATTCTTCAGGTTCATTTTCGGAAAGACTGTTACTTTAAATAAAATCGTTTTTTTTTTTTTTTTTCCTTCACAAGAAGTGGAGTTGTCTGATTTTCCTCAATTCCTCGCATAATATTTGACGAAGATTTCTAAGGGTTTCGGTTCGGTTGATATCGTAATTTGTAACATCCAAAGTATATAGGTATAACGATATATACTGTAAGATGGATTACTATCTACTCCTTGAAATTTCTTCAGTCACTTGAGACTCGAGGAACACTTTATGGATATTGGCAAACGTTCTGTGACCCTGAAATATGATCTTGGTTAACCCCGTAACCGAACCCATCAATATTTTCGTACTTGCGAATAGTCGTATGCTATACGCACGCTATTTGCACTAGATATATTGCCGTATTACAGGCGGAATTATCTTGTTGGCAAGACGGTGTATCACCGTCATAAATTGTAATTAACAAGTTTCTCTAGTCAGTTACACAGCGCAACTAGCTCAACCCGTCTAAAGCAATATGCGACTTCAACCAGACCAACAACGGTCCATCAAAATGACTTAGCGATAATTGAGCAATCGATCAACAGCCATTTACCATAATGCAAAATGTCGGAGACTATCACCTCCAGAGAAATCGTTCTGCAATCTTGTTTTATCACTTCAAATACGTAAAGTTATCTTCTTATCAATTCGGCAACGTGTATTAATTCGAGGATCGTTCGATATACATGTGAAACGGTTTTAGCTCAGTCGCGGTAATTGAGGAATGTATTTGATTTGCGAAGTTTTTTTTTTTTAATCAGTTATGGGTATATCAGTTATCTGAACGATTATCCATCGGTGAGATTAACGAGTGTAGGGAAAAAAAACAAAAAAAAAACGTTGATTAAACGAGTACCTACATCTATAATCTATATGTATATACACGTGTATGTAAAGCGAGGACGGCGATTTAGTACCGTTGGATACCGACAGAAATTGATACAATTCAAAATGCGGAAAAATGGCACCAATTTAAAATCAACTATACGTACAGTTATCTTGTTATATTCGCGAGTGTATAGCTTGAATATAACTTTATAAAGGATATAGACTCGCTGGAAATACACGTTCGTCAAATTCCGATAACGGCTACAAGTTACTTCATTTTCGATTTGACTCTGGTATCGACGTCTCCAAATATACAAACAACCTTGTTTAGGGTGAGATAATCGAAGTAAGACATCTGAGGGTTGGCAAAAACGACTTGGCAATGAATTCGCGATGAAACAATAGGCAAGATCACAATTAATCAAATTGAAGAACTGTTTGGCAATATAAAATGTAATCCCGCTAATTAGGCGCCAAACAGAGGGGTCGTTATAATATTTGCGATATTTCGCGATGCTTGTGTGTAAAATATGCCCAGTCGAACATTTTTTTTGCGATTATTATAAAACGATGATAAATATTCCTAAAACGTGCCGATCATCTTGTGATCATGGTTGAAGCACTTTGGCCATTTTACTCGACGACAACGGCTCTGACTTCCGGTGGCTTTCTTGCCTGTCTGCAATCCCGTCGCTCAACTTCCCTTATCTCAATTGGATAAAAACCGAACAAGGGTGCAGGACGGTCGCGAGTCCGATGAAAAACGTAGAGATCGAAGAATTGCAGAAGTGGCTACGATTAATCCGTCACGAAGGTGTCTTAGCTCCTCGACTCACCTTGACTTTTCGACATCTTCTCGCAGCGATGGATCTTGACTGTCTTCGCAGCGCCTCCAGAGGAAGCGACTGATCGTGTCAGAATACGGAGGTCTACCCTCCACCCTGGCTTTCTTTCACAAAAACAAGTGTAACTCGCGTTTTTATTATAAATTTTTCTCGGTAGATTTTTTTTTTTTTTTTTTCGTTTAGAGGGTGTGTTCAATTTTTTATTCTCTTCTTCCGAAGTTCAATATCTCCGAAGCTCACCGCACTGTGAAATCAAACTGAAGTAACTTCGGCGCAAATTTTTGTCTATCTCTGGATCAAAATAATTCTATTCTATAAAAATTTTGTTCAAAAGTCTTGTACCGGTTCTCTTTCTTTTGGCGTTTCTTTTCATTCAATTTTTAACGTCTTGTTATCAAGGCTCGACTTTTTTCTCACTTATTAGTTGGGTTAATTGATCTTCACGATCTCAACACGCGATATTTTATCAAAATTAAATTCAGGACGTGTTTTTGGGGCTATTGTGAGATTACGGTGCGTATTCGTGCATCGGGGTCAACGGGGTATCGCTCTCGGCGCGGCCTGGGCGGTGACTGAGTGAACAGCGTCGCGACGCTCTCCGTCGACTCCCTACCTCTCATCTTTCGGAGCCAACCTCTCTGTTCCACTCGCATCCTTTTAGTCCTCCTTCGTCCTCTCTCCCTCCATCCGTTCCTCCCCCGAATACCGTTCGCCAATTTCAAAATTTTTCGATTCCTGATCAGTACCTGCGTCTTAAAAATTTGGTGATTAAATTTAGTCCTTAAACGAATATCTATATGCGATTTTAAATTTCCCAAAATTACTTCATCATTGCGTAACGTTTATTAAAAGATATAAATCTCGAGTATTGAATAAACGATATCGACGAAGGTCTCGTTGACTTTCTAGAAGTGAAAACGATAAAGCTGCTTGTTTGTCGTACGTCGCGAGGATCTGTAACATCTTTTTTTTTTATTCTCTTCTTTCGAGCGTGAAAACAATTTTCAAATACTCGAGTTTATGCAAGTAATTTTATCCATTAGCCAACTCAATGAACTTTTAATTAGAATTCAAGTTATAAAGTTGTACCATTCGGCGTGCACACTGATGTCAAATTCACACGTATAATAAACAATTTTTTTTTTTCACTTTTTGAAAATATAAATAATCTTTAGAATGTTGAACAGTTTCTTTTTTTTTTTTAATTAGGATGAAACAGGGCATACTTAAGAGGCGTAAGCGGCTACTACTCGTATAGTTACATGGAATATTTCTACCCACGATATCTCAAGTTGACTGCTACCATCACAGACTAATCAAACAATGAACTAATTGAAATCGAAGAATTTACTCCCACGCCTTTGTCGGTATAAAATAAAAAAAAATGTTTCCAGTATTTTTCCGTCCCTGCCAAGGACGTACAGCTCCACTTCCGTTAAGTCTTTTACGACTTTTGCCACCCGGAAGATAATCTTTGTTTTTTGTACTCGATCGATTATTGCAAAGATTTTGATCAATTTTCTACTTGAATTTGTATAATTGGAGAAGAATCATCTTTCGAATGTAATGTATTGTTTATCATTTCCCTATCATTCATCATCCAAATATCTACAAGACTATTTTGTGAAAATAATACAACTGCAGTTAACTTCCGTCTGTTACACATATACAGACTGAAAAATACATAAAGGATACCTAAATATGCGATAAAGAATATTAGTGTTTTGCCAGAGCACATATTGCTGTATGTGCAAAGGACCGGGGACTACCAATCAAATGCAAGCTTACCGAGGGGTATAAGCACCTCGTTTATCATCAACTGTATTATTACAGTCGTGCGAGAGATCATAAAACAAGAGGAAAAAAAAAAATAAAAAATAAAACATCCTGGTATTATGTAGTGATCCTTGCCACAGGCATTATGCATTACGTGATATTTCAGGTCCTAGCTTATCGCAAATACCACTACAAAAAAAAAAAAAGATAAAAAATAAGTTTCACAATCATTAGATGTGTATACGGAACTTGTGATCAGCAGATGAAATTTCTGATGCGATATATGCATGACGGTGCTCGAGATCAATTTTTCTTTGCTCTACTCAATAACAGGATAATCGAGCCCTTTGAAGTACACTGTCGCGTATAACGACCGATAAAAGCCATTCAGTCAAAATTGAACTTGAGCTGAGCAGAACTGAAGACGTGTAGTGACAGGGATGAGGGATGAGGGATTGATCATGAGGCGTCAGAGTGGTACAAGCGGCGTCGAGTGATAGGCACATGCCGTTTCCACGACAACGAGCTTGCAGGAAAACGTTACAACGAATGTACAATACGTATGCACAGTATATTTACAGTACAGTGCTACCACGTCTCTGCGTCTCTTTGACGGTAGAATTTTTATAATTAGAGGTATTCGCTGAAAATACTTCACCGCGTTGTTAGTACAGTTTTAATTTCACTTTGTTCTCTGATGATGGCGATATAGACCTCGAGGAGAAATCACGGCCTTATGCTTCAAATAAAATTACTGTATATAATATCAAAGTTCCTATATAAAATCATCGATCCAACTGGCAATTAGATGAACCTGCCAAATCGTATCATGCATTACGAGGATCGACCGCTTACCTTTATAGTGATAAAATCATTTTTAGTCGAACTTGGTGGAATAAACTTTTGAATCTATTTTTTAAAATCGTGTTTTTTTTTCTTCTGTAAAAGATGAATATTGAAACTAGTTTGAAAATTAGTGAGATTTATTTAGAAAGTTAATTAGAAAAAAATCAGATCATCCAAAGACTGAAATACGTCGATTTTTTAATAAGTAACAAAATACAAATCGATGTAACTCTAGAAAATAAACTTCGAATTTGGATTTTTCACAAACTTCTTTCATTTCAAATGGCATTTATCTAAAAAAAAAAAAATAGAATCAAAAAGTTTGCAAATCGAGACTCGGGAGTTGGGATAATAGATCCCAGAACATTCAGAGATATTTTTTTTTTTTGAAACCCAGAATTTCGATTTGAGATATTTTTTCCCGAAAATTTCAGAAATCGATGTCCCAAAAAAAGCGCTCTTTTCTACGGACAGTAGCAAACACAAGTTAGTCATCTCCTCGTTCATCGATTCCGGAAAAAGCGGTTGTAGCAGGAGACGTCGTGAACTGGTATATCGATAGAGCAGCCCCAGCCGGTATATTCGGGTAGCATAAGCACGTGAAAAAAAATGCTTCTTGATCTAAATGACACCGATTATCCAAAAATGGTTAATATTCCGTCAAGGATGCAGCCACAAAGTCAATTTTTGCGGGTCTAAAATTAAAAAAAAAATCGAAGAGACCTTAGTTATCGATATCTGCAACATGGCGTTATATCTAACTACGAGAAAAGACCAATCGAGAACAAGACACGACATGTCCGAATGTACTGTATACTCAGACGAACAACTGAAACGCATATCTCTTCCCGAAACCCTACCCTATGCACAAAACAACCGTTTCAGCTTAGCCTAATTTGGTTTCTACAATTCCTTACGGTTTATAAATCAGTGCCAGCGAAGATCCCCATCATAATATTTCGACTACAAATATACATATTGAAACAAATAATATTTAACATGAACACTAAACCCGATAATTTATCTCGTACTGGCGGTAAATCCTATTATATGTCATATACGTATTTTATTGAACCGCATTAAATTTTCCGGTACAAAAAGAAAAAGTTTTTGGTGGTTATGTTACGTTTGATCGTCGACAATGATTTGTCTTTCAAAAAATTGTTCGTTCTGTTACAGTTGGTAAAAAAACTTGTCCTTACATGGAGAAATGTTATCGTAAAAATCCAATACATTTCACAGAGATGTCGCATCCTTTATGTAAGCATGCGACTATAATAAACATTTCGATCAGGAATTGTCGTGTCAGATTTTTAATGTCTCAGGTTGTTTGGTTGTTGTTTTCAGTGGAAAAGCTGGTGATCAATCAGCTCGACGATGTGGTAACGGTTCCGGCTCACCTTGACTTTGAATGTAGCGATAGATCGACGCTTTTAGATCAGTTAAAAATTCTCCAAATGGTGATGAGGAAAGAGAGAGACAAGAACGGGGGTAATAATTCCTTGGCTATTGACATCGAAGAGCGGAGAAACAGCATACAAAATGTGCCACAATTTAAGAACAGCATTCCCAAAGATCTTAAGGATAAAATAGACAAGAATAAAAGACTAGCGACCGAAAGACGGGAAGCGAAATTACGAGAAATGGATAAGAAAGCCATATCGCTTTCTAAACCGTCGACGAGCAATCGGGATGATACAACATCCCCGACAGAAGCGAGCAACAACTCGGTCGGTAAAGACGATGTGTCGAATGAAACTTGGAGCAAACTTGCTGACCGGATTAAAAAACAGAAATTAGATAACAAGGACGAAGCTACCAAGGCCGCGATTAACTCGAAAAGAAATTCCGATAATCCAAATTACGATACGGATTCGTCTAAGAGATTTAAGACCGATCAAAATAGCGATAGAAATCGCGGTGCCGGTAGGCAACCTGACGGTGCTAGTAGCAGCAGTTCTCACCGTAATCAAGAACCGGATTTAATGACCGCGTATGCCGGTAGTAGCACAAGTGCTTCCAGAGATGAAATACGGTTAAAAGTAATAGAAAAGATACGAAAAAGTGGTATAAAAATGTCGATTGTTGAGCCAGGGGAATTCGCATTGAAATATGCCCTGTCAGCGCCTTATCATATTTTTTTAACAAGGGTCGAAGACTCGAAAGAAACATACGACCAACAATTGTCGATTACTTTTACCGAGATACTCGATAGAAGTTTAGGGGAAATAGTATCTAGTCTTCAAATAAATTTTATGCTCGATGCGGGGTGGTTATGCGCGCAGTATTTACTCGCGGGACAATCTTCGGATATGCTTATTTTGTACGGGGAACGTGAAGACCAAGAAAAATTACCCCGAAATATTAAGACTATTCATATTAAAATGCCCACCTTTGGTTGTCATCACTCAAAGCTGATGGTCCTGAAGTACAAAAACGACGGTATTAGGGTTGTCGTTTCTACGGCTAATCTTTATTCAGACGATTGGGAGAACAGAACGCAAGGGTGAGTTCCCGGATGACGGGAAAATCTACCCTATTCTTTTTACCTCACACTTTGCGATGTTTTCGCGAAATATTTTCCGAAACAAAACGCTCCATGGCGTACATCGGATGTATGGTTCTGTCCGCGATGCCGATAAGTTGACCATTTCTATCTGAAAATAAAACATCGACAAGCTATTCCCTGGTGAAAATAATTCTACGAATTTGAACGAATTTTTGTGGAAATTGGAACAATTCTACGAGTTTCTACGAATTTTTAAGGAATTTGAACTTTTTATAGTTTTTCATAAGAATTTGTAGCCCTTTTTTTAGTTTTTTCCCGAAAAACAACAAAATTTTCGAAACAACTCTGAAGATCTGCAATTTTCTCTATGATAAACCACGAAAATTTACAAATTTTCATGAAAAACTCTATGAAATGTTCCAATTTCGCTGAAAATTCGTAGAAATCCTTAGGAGTAGAAATTTTCACCAGGGTTCCCTGATGAAAATTTTTACTCCCACGAATTTCTAAGAATTTTTAGGGAATTTCGAACGTTTCATAGTTCGTCACAGAAAGTTGCAGACTTTCGTGATTTATCACAAAAAATCGTTGCTTTCGTCGCTAAAACTAGAAAAAAAACTACACTTTCTTATAAAATATAACAAAAAGTTTAAATCTCCCTGCAAAATCGTTGGAATTCATAGAATTATTTCCACCAGGGTTGTCAGGGGATTTCGAGTCGAATAGAATTGAGCAAAAGGTGAGGCAAAAAGGAGGCAGGTGTTGAATCGTTTTTGAGGGAAGTATACTGCACTGAAAATTAGGAATCCTTGACTGTTTCAATTATTACTTGGTCTGTCTTTCCTCGTACTGGGAATTGTAAGAAAAAAAAGCTGGAAACCCAGTAATTGGCTATTTTTGGTCAAAAACGGGGTCTTACCTTAAAAATCGTCCTTAATCTATAATTTGCATCGCTTACATATAATTTTTATTTTTTATTTTTTTCCATTTTGGTGATATGAAAATCATCTCAAGCAGTCAAGGATTCTGAACGTCTAGTTGCGCGTATTCCCTCAAGCAAAAGAGAAGAGGAATTTTGTCTTCAACTATGAATCATGTTTCTCAAATTTGACTTAGGATTTGGATATCCCCACATCTACCCCAGCTGCCAGATACCGCGAATCCAAGTCACGGTGAATCGCCGACTGGTTTCAAAAAGGATTTCGAACGTTATTTACAAAAATATAATCTCCCCGATCTGACCGAATGGGTTTACGCGGTTAGAAGGGCAGATTTTACCGAAGTTAATGTATTTTTCGTTGCCTCGGTGCCAGGAAACCATAAAGACGGTGAACACAATGCGTGGGGTCATAGAAAATTATCAACAATTTTATCCCAACACGTTACTTTGCCACCAAACGCACCCGAATGGCCAATAGTTGCACAATGTTCGAGTATCGGAAGCCTCGGACCGAACTACGAAAGTTGGCTGTCGAAAGAAATTGTACCCGCTATGTGCAGAGAGAAGAATCAAGGCTTGAAAAGCCATCCAAAATTTCAATTCATCTATCCCTCGATCAACAACTACAAATGCAGCTTTGATATCCGGAAGGGTGCTTGTTGTTTGCCGTACGGAATGGCCACTCATCAAAAACAACAGTGGATTGAATCTTACCTGTAGTAAGTTTTAAAAAAAAATGTTTAAATCTGTTTTCTGTCGAATTTTCCCCTTCACCTTTTCGGCCGTTATTCAATAAAATCGTATTTCGACAGTCAGTGGAAAGCCAGCGGTACTCACCGGGACAGAGCGATTCCTCACATAAAAACTTACACGCGAATATCGCCGGATCAAACCGAAATTCCGTGGTTCGTATTGACGAGTGCAAATTTGAGTAAAGCTGCCTGGGGACATAGGAGAGGAAATCATTACATTATGAGTTACGAGGCTGGGATTATTTTTGTGCCAAAATTTGTCGTGAGTGATTTTTTCTTTGTATCAAATCTCAGCGTTTTTATTATAGAACGAGAAAAATCTTCACACACATTTTGAGTTCTATCTGTTACTGAATGATTAATCGTAAATTCGAATCTTTTCCGCAGACTGGTAAAACTACTTTCAATATCAAGGGCGAAACGTCAGACGGAACACCCAGGTTTCCGATTCCATACGATATTCCGTTGACCCGATACGATTCTCAGGATAAACCATTCGTTATGGACTTTTTCAAAGGATATGAATAAGAAGACTATAATATTTGCTACTGAATCTCATTTAATTTAACAATTCAGGATCAATTGTATTGTATTCTTGTATAATTCGATCAAGATACGTATATTACCTCCAATGTTCTCTTCTCGTATTAAGTATTTTTGTTATTAATTCATATTTCTGTATTCAATTATTAAAGTATTCTTATTTTTTCACAATTTTCTTCCCATTTCTTAGAACAAAAAAAAACACACATTCGTATTCCATCCCGATCACTGCAGCGTTGTTGTACCTTCGAAGCGTCATTTTTTATTCAGCGTCATTTGGCGTTTGAGCGGAAATTTCCTGAATTTTTCGAAAATGATGATAATTTTTTTTTCACTCATCATTTTCGGTGCGAAATTCAAAAAATAAGACTTAAAATGTCAATTTCAACATGTTCTCCATCGTTTTTTGAAAATGGGATTTTTTTTTTTGCTGAAAATTCAGGAATTCTCCGATAAAAATCATGTCTACGAATTTTCCGCTCGTTATATTCTGCATCTTTAAAAAAATCTACTCCAAAACCGGTAATTTATCCGACAAGTTCGATACTTCGTCCTGCAATTAAGCCCTGACGACCTGCAGCGCTATGACTATATCATTTCCCTTTCATTAATTATGTAATTTGACCCCTGAAGGGGTGTCATACTTGTAAAAAATGAGTCAGATAACTTTCCGTCATTATCTCCCGGTCTATGAAACATCAGCTTCTTAGATCGTGGGAAAGTATTTCCTGATCAGAAGTACCTGGTTCAAGTGGCGGGGGGTATGGTCAAGCATCGTGCATGTTTTGCCTTCAAACTGCGCGTAACAAGTGGCGATTAAAGTTACCCACCGTCATAATATTCATTTTTAGTATCCGCCTGTGCTGTGGGTATTATACTTCGCGATGTTTGTCGTCGATAAATCTTTCCTTGATAATAAATTATCTCGTTGTCTTAGCTTCGGGATTAATAAAATTCGATGTTGGAACAAGACGTGCGACGATCTTGTCCGCGGTGCGAACTGGAACGCCGAGTAAGTCAGCCTGCTAGTAAGAAAGTAGATTTTACCTTTTCTACATCGAACGAAATACCATACGTTTACGCACATAGTGCGCGTGTCCAGTTTTTAAATAGCTGAAAATATTTTTGAAAGTTCAAAATCCGTTTTTCTTCGATCTAAATTGAACTACGCAGATACGATTCTGCGGCGTGTGACATGTGTACGTATATGCACGTTGATATTTGCCTTCGATTCAAGGCAAGTCTAACGAGTTTCCATCTTAAAGTTCTCAAAATTAAAATAGCAAATACTCGGTAATCGCAGGTGCCAAAGGTCAACAAAATCCAATACTAATCCAACAATCTGCATTTCAACAAAAAGAACTCTTTTGCATACGCGATTGAAGTTTTCCTTTCCTGAAAATCGGTCGTAATTAGCTTCTTGCTTTTCAAAACAATTCAATGCATTTGCTAATCAGCTAATATTTAAAGTAGACGTCTTATTAAACATTGACACAGACTGTCAGCGCTTCGCGTCATGAGTTTTCCGCATTCTGGAAACCTCGTGACATTAGAATTCTCTCTAAAATTATCGCAAAAAATTCTTTGACACGTCTGAGTCCGATTCAAGAACTGTTTTGAATTAGCTACCATCGATCAAAATTCTTGAATATCGGAAGTTTGCGAGTGAAAGCATTTCTGCTGGTACAAAGAATCGTGAGACTTCGAACCATCGATAATTCGATGGAACAAGAATTTTCGTTATCTCTTGAATTATCGGTCAATCGAATGAGTCGTTTAGTAATTTGGGATAGAAACGTAATATGCAAAACGGTACATAATTCTTAAGTCATAAAAACGAACGGCTAATCCGATGCCTCGTGTATCAGGAAATGACTTGCCAAATAAAAATTCATCGAACGTCTATTATCCCAATTTTGAGAATATATTTACCGATCAAGTTATAGCGCGGCTGTAAATTCGGTGTTTATTACTGTTGCGATATTTGTTTATGCCTAATTGATCCCCACCAGAAAAACCGAATTGCGTTATCCAGCCTACGCTGACATAAACATTTTACAACTTCTTATAAACCAGTTTTTCAATGTGGAAAGAATCCGCTGATGAAAGTCAACGCGATCGGCATAGTATTCACGCAATATTTAGATGAATTCACCGCTCAGTCCGCGGATTGAACTCAAACGGCACGCTAGCTGTTAGAAGTTGAACATACGTAGCGTTTCGCTGCAGTTAGGCATAATACAGAAGATTCAGATTTGAGTGACAAGTCAAAGTTGCGAATTAATTAGCGGTAATGAAACATGAAATTTTGGAGCTTGCAAAAATCGATCAAAATTTATCGAAAATTAAAACCTCAATCAAACACGTGGCGAACAAAGTTTTTGTTCTTATATCGTTGAATTTAATTTGACGATGACGATCGGTTTTGTGGGTGAAAACGAACAGTCTTTAACCAATAATCGCATTTCATTTGCTTGACATATTTTTTCTCTCGGATATAGTAATTTAATTAGTATCCGAAGAAACGAAGACGCGAGTGATAAGCAACTAAAACGTCCATCGAGCACGAAGAGTTCTGAAAAAAACCTCGAACTGATATCCCTGATTGGAGAATATCGGCATTTGCGCAGAGGTAAAAGTTCGCCAGGAAGGGATGCGACCATCAACGACGCCCGACGTTGGGACGCTGATGCTAGTTCACCGGTTGTCAGCTGTTCAGCAGCATAGATCGTTAAGAGGTGGTTAAGATTTCGGTTGTTTATTATTTTTTTTACATTTTTTCATACGCGAGTGTAGAAAAATCGTCCGAAAATTTTATTTTCAAATTCATAAATAATTGACAAGAGTAATTAGAATCAATATGTGACATAATTAGTGAATCGGAAGTGGATCATGCCGCTCGAGTCGCGAATATTTGAAATTTAATTATGATTTTCGAATGACTTTAAAGACTTCATCGTATCAAATTTTCTACTAGACATCAAAATATATTATTGAAAAAAAAAAAAAAAAAATAGGAAAACTGTTTCATCCCTGTGATATATTATATACAAGGTTTGTTGACCTTAGTTAACGAGTATTTTTATCGGTTCCGTTATTAACATAATTTTACGATACCGTTTGATCGCAGACCGGTTTTTTGGGATTTTTTTTTTTTTTTTGTTCCTTATTTTCAATAATTTAGAAATTCATTCACTTTTCGAAACAGGTTTACCGTACTCGTGGTTTTCATCCATTGAATTCATCCGATCTTCGGATGAACCTGGAATTAATTAAATTTCTACTGTGATATTTAGTGGCCGTAGATGCAGTTTTTTCCCAATTCAATTCAAAAGACGAAACAGTGAAACTTTTGAAACGAATTAAAAAAAAAAAAAAAAACTAGTGCTGGATTCGTTACAATTAAAAATTTCTCCCTGGAGATTCAAATAACTACACTCTGTCGTTGTACCATTCTCCAATAAGACTGTCGCTATATAGACTCGTGAATTTACATGAAAAACAGGATTAATTAATTGAATTTATTAACAAATTCGACTGCACGTAATCATTATGTCATTTTAAAATCGAAGACGTATCGGATATTTATCCAAAGTTAAAATATCATTAGACAACTTATTCTTGTGAAATTTTAGATATTTGAAAGACGTTTGTTAACATGTTTGAAGAAAAGTATAATAAGAACCTGTACGAATCGTTGGATCTTACGTGGAGTTATTACTAACATAGTTTGCAAATATTTCGCAGATAAAACCAAAAAACAAAAAGCAAAAAACAAAAAAAAAAAAAATCCGTGTTCCTGGTAGTTGCAGTGGGGCGATGACGCCGTCGCGGAACGAATTATTGACGAAAAGTGAAGGCGGAAGCAGGGCCGACAACGAATCAATATCTCGCTCGCCCCTGCGGACCTGGAGACCTTTCCAAGAGCGCCGTCAAGGATAGGAAAAAAAGCAGCATCAGGTCAAAGGATATCACTACAGGACGAGGAGAATATTAAAATAAAATTGGCAATATGATAGCTTGCTGCGTCCTGGCCGGTGTCCTTGGCGTCCTGGTTCTCTTCTACGTCTGCCTTGAAGTTCACTATTTTTTGCGCATGTGCCTGACTGTCTTTTTGGCAAGATTCTGTAAGAAACAGGTTCACATCCTCGACGAAACTTCTGTCTATGGTACGCTCGATTCATTGACTTATAACTAATTGGTTTTTTTTTTTTTTTTTTTGTAATATGCATTTTTGATCATTACATAAGTATATATACTATATATATATATATATTATGTATATCCTCCTATGAAATTAACTAACCTATTTATACATATATCCGAACTTCGAGAACCGACTTCGTAAATATATCAATCTGGAAACCTTACGTGACTCCCTTTTGCCTCTAGGACCATGACCTAGTCGGGGAATCGGAGGTCAGCTGACCAGTTCGCGACAGAAACTGTTATTCGACAACACGTTATATTGATCCTGGCATAATGCAGTTACCATTAAACAGGCCCTACGTAACTGCAAGGTCTTTGGCTCGAATGACGATAATTTTCAAAAAATATATATACATATAAATTTTGAAGAAATATTTTCACGGAAGACTGTTCTTTGCATTTTCTGTTCTGCAATTTTTTTTTTTTTTCCTTAATAATCTTCTTCTTTTTTTTTTCTCATTTTGCATAATTTGCAAAACTTTTTGCATACGAACGTAATATGCGCATTGCAACTCGAAACGGTTCGGGTATACGTATGTATAGTGATTCCGAACTAAGGCCTGGACACGTGACTAGAAGCTCACACGAGTTTAGTTCCCGGGTTTTAGTCTAACCAACTTTCATACAGCTATACGTAGAGAATTCTATAGGACTATATAACGCCCTGTATACGTGATGATTGTCCGACTGTATGTGGACATACGGCGAATAGTAAAAGTCTCTTTTAAACGCCTCTTTATACGATCGATGAAAGTGAATGACTTCGTGCGAATAACTGTCTCTGGTGCACGTATACATGTAATAATTAACCGGGTGACCGAATGTTCCAGTTTCCTATATTACCTATAATTCAATATTTCTAAAATTAATTGATGATTTTTTTTTTTTTTTTTTCCATCATTTTTAAGCATCTCCGTGGGTGAATAACTTCATGATTAAGGCATACAATTTTTTTATTTCTCTTTTTCTGCACCATCCAAAAGTAATATGGGAATCTATTTCTACTTTTTTTTTTTTTCTTTTTGCGTTCATCGGTCATCGAAAACGAAAAATTAACCTTGAAAATTAGAAGCAAAAAACGTGTTTTCGTTAGTCAGAATAACTTTATGAATATATTTATTGAAGCATATATAGATTTTTTATTTTTTTTTCTCTCGTCGCTGTAAAAAACGATCGGAATTTGTTTCTGTCTGTTTCCGTTTATTTGAAAAGAAATACGTATCTGCGTTGGTCGGCGTTTCATTTATTGTTAGAGAAAAAAATTTTACTATCAATAATAAATTGCGAATCTGAAGGTTTCCGCATTTCGAAGGTTTTCAAAGATGTAAAATATACCACGTAGTTTTAAGACTTGAACCTCACTCATCCTTTTCATATTCAATATCGAACAAATTATGTGCATATCGTTAAAAAAAAGGACTGCAGTATGCACTGTATTAAAAACGATCTTTGGATTGGTAACTACTCAACGTCAGTCGCCGCTCTGGCGCACCAAGTTTGAATGTCGGACTTCATTAGCTGAATACAGCTATTCACTGATTGCTTTTTCGTTGTTGTAAGGTTTCTAGATGAACTATACGCAACTGTAGAGTTTCTCGATAACGAACAACCACTGCAGCACCAATAATAAAAATTTAATCAAGCTCCAAGTTCTCGAGCTTCCAGCGCATAGCGTTTCTAAAAACTTTTTGCACGATTTTTTGTTTTTTTTCTTCACGAGAAATTTTCTGAATCCTACTTTAATACGGTTTTTTTTCTTAACAACTGATTGGCAGAATCTGATATTCATCTTTGGGTTAATAAAAAATGGAAAGTTTATTCAGTAAGAATAATATCATCAGATCGAATGATTAATTGTACTTTCGAATTATTAATTTCAACGTATAATCTTGTCCTAAAACGGGCCTGTATACAGATGATTTAACAAAAATCGTAAACCAATTTTTACTATGAGATCCAAGCTTCAGAATTTGAATAAAAAAGCTACCCAAATCCCTTGAAATGAGTCAAAAGAATTTGAATCGAAAAGCTCAATATCTCTAGTGCAAGTATAAGCATTCTGATTGCATTTCAAATACTGAGCTTTGAAAAAGCTCCCAGTGTCGCCAATTTCAAGTTCTTTAGTTCGAACTTTTTTAACACATTCGTGGATATAATTTGAGGAGATTTACGTAAATTCATTTTCTCAAAACGAGCACATGCTTTCTCATAGTAAAAATTATTTCACAGTATTGGTCAAGTCAACTGTATCTAGGCCACCCATGCGGAACTACACTCTGCAAGTCTCACAATACCTTCTCCAAATTATATATTCACATTAAAAATAGGCGAATAGCGCAGTTTCCCTTCACCGAAGTATATTTAGTAAGATCACATCGCGATGAAAGGTAATTCGGGACGTAACACATGTACGTGTGCATTTATAAATACTGTGCATTAATAGATTGTGCAAATTATATAAAGATGGTTCCGGGTCTCGACGATGAAAGTATTATTATAGATATCGAATATAAAAAATTGAACATATCATTTAGCGCGAATTTTCAAGTATCTGGGATGTTCTTTATTGCACTGTCAGCTATCAGATTAATTGCTGATAAATTATGTGTATCGAAAGGTGAAACGTCGAGCATACCGGGAGAACTTTCAACTAGCCTGATTATGAGCCGATCTTTAAGTTTATTTTAATTTACTTTCTTCGTCGATGAGATTCTATTCTCTTTGTTTTATATTTTTTTACAGGAATTTGCACAACCACGGACATCGACACGCTCCTGTATCACATGAACAATGCTCGGTATCTAAGAGAGCTGGACTTCGCAAGAGTCGATTTTTACGAGAGGACTAGCCTCTATCGCCAAATTCGGCTCCAAGGCTCTGGGGTGGTCCAAGGGGCTGCAACGATCCGTTACAGAAGATTTTTGAGGCCATTTTCACTCTACAAAATTACGTCCAAGGTAGATGGATTACTTCTTATTTAATTTGGTTTTTGATCGATTGAAGTGACGGACAGGTTTCAATCCTGCCGATTTTTTTTTCTCTCTCTTTCCTTATCACGCGATGTAAATATTGGCTGATTTTGATAATAAAACCAGTGTTTCGCACCGAGATTTTAATCAGGGATCAATACTTTCAACCTCATTTGTGTGCTTTGATCTCGAAAAAGCACACAGCAGTCAGAAGTGTTTGATTTATGTCAGTTTAACACGTCACTCGGTACCTCTGATCACGTCAGTAAGTGGTGGGTAGGGATATAGATAACACACATACAATAACCAATATCTTGGTGAAATGAATCACATCCTGCAGTCTGGGATTGGTATCGCATTTAAATGAGGTCTGTGGAATCCTGTACAACAAATCCTATCCGCGGATTCTTACTTCTTTTTTTTTCTTCTCTCTATCAGTCCGTTGTTTGCGTAGATTAACGTATTAGAAATTCCGGAAGTGCGGCTGTCGCCCTGTATATTTAGTTAGTAAAAAATCTGCCGCGGAGTCTTATTCTTCGAACTGATAAACCCCACTCGGAAGTGTATTAGTATTTCATTATTAGTCACCTATCGAGGTGACTTATTGTTAATCTTGAATTGCATTATTTAAACTACGAACAACACCGCAGTAAGAATTATTTGTGACATGAAATCTACGGCTCCCAAGGCTCCCGCGACCATAAAACGAAACGGTTTACATGATTTTCCCATTGTTATTCGCTTGGTATTTCTTGATTAGACTGTATGATTTTTAATCGTGTATAAAGTTTGATTTTTGAAGGGATTTCTGTTATTCAATATGCACAGGCTACTGCTTGCATAAAAAATATTTCATCCAGCTGTATGCGACTCACTAAAAATATCTCTTATAAATCCGAGGTCCGATTATGACGATTATATGCAGTCCGGAAATTCATCGAACAATTGAATTTATTCATTTATTAATCCGGAAGGCGGGGGCCGTTAATTAACAAGGATTTGTTTTGTATTCACAGATCATTTATTGGGATGATAAGTCCATATTCATGGAACATCGATTCGTCACTCCGAGCGATGGATTCGTACGTGCTATCGCTATCTGTCGCCAACGAGTTCTCGACTGTAGTGCTGAAGCGGTGATGGGAGCCTTGTTGGATCGTGGAGGAAAAGTTAATGGAGGCTTAGAGGCTGGAATCACACCAACGAATGTACGAAATACCTTATATGTATAGATCGAGAATTTTTTTCCTCTTCTTTTTCATTACTTACGAAGTTTTATCCGAGGGATCAACTATACGTACTCGCGAAATCTGGTGTTTTAAACCTTTTCGTGAAACTTTTTGGAATCGTTCAAAGTCAGGAATAATCTCTGCTTTCTTTTGAAATGGAATTTGTTGAAATTTTAAAAAAATTTCAAATACCTAGATCTGATGAAATACCTTTGCGGAATCATCGAAAGCCATTTGAAATGTTTGAAATCTTTTGAAATGTGTTTAAAATTATTTGAAATCCATGAAATCACGGGAAATTCATTGATCTAATAAAACCTGTTGATATCTTTTGAAGCCTTTAAAATTACATCGAATTATTGAAATAATTTGCAATTATTGAAAACTTTTGATATTTTTTCAAATCACCATGAGAAAATATTCGAAATCTTTTCAAATCTTTTGAAATCTTAATATTCTGGTGTCCTGTCGAGACCTCGCGAGTAGTTAACCCTTCGTTTTTACTAAATCATTATCCCTTCGTTAAAATAATAATTGAAGATTATCATGAGTATAGAATTTATGTTAAAGAAAAAAAAATGGAAAAGGAAAAAACGATATTTTCAATGAAAATTTTCAGGTACCGCATGTAAGACCGGAAATTCCACCGGAAGTAGCATTGTGGTTAGATAGCAACGAGATATCTTCAGCTAATTTGAGACCAATACCTGCAGAAACTTCTAGATGCTGACAAAGGGATGCCGGGGTATCCGTAATTAACGGCGTAACGCCGGCTAATTCCCTGGAAACTACGATGGTTTAGGAAGTAGAATTCGTGCTTACGCCATGTTTTTTTTTTTTACATTTTTTTTATGTTAGGTTTTTTTTTTTTTAAACATAATACATTAGCTCCATATGCGATAATGAGTAAACTACGATGGCTATATAAGAACGGAAGTATAACAAAGTGAAGCTTAAAAGTGACGAAATAACTTCCCATTCCAACTATAATTGCACATATGGAACAATATCGATTTGCCATTTGAAAACATTGCGGGATGATGTTATTCGTTGTGATAATTATACCTATATACCTATACATATAATATCTAGATGAATGAATATATTACATGTGAGATGCGCATTTTAGATGCGAAAAGTTCCTCTTTTTTAAATTTAGTTCAGTTATTACTGGCTTCCTGACCACTACCCCTCCCCCTCGCCCCCCAGGACCCTAAAAAATTAAAAAATAAAAAAAAAATAAAAATTACAACCTGCAACGTTCGAACTGTCATTAAAATTGAAAATTCCGGTGAATGATTGTGAAACGAGAATAATTTTGTTGGGTTAGTAAAAATCAGACACCTCTAGTCTCAGCCTTGTGTTCTTTGATTTTTTGCCATACAATTTATATTCTCGCTCCGGAGCTTGCCCTACGTTAGAACAAGACGAAAAAGAAAAAAAAAAAATGAATTCGAAATGAGATAGCGGTAATTAACAGTGTGCCACATGAATAAATAAAAAAGGAGGAGTGTTTGATCAAGGACATTCCGCGATCCGATGACATCTTTATCATATTATAGAAATGCGGAATTGAAAATTCAAATAAATAAATTTCATCATATATAATATGAAGCGGTAAATTTAAATTGGCGCTCCAGACGAATCATTAGACAAAAAATAAAAATAAATAAATAAATAAAAAACTATGATTCCAGTGCTAATTCGTGAGTGAATATTTTCATATCAATTTTTGTATCAGTAAAAGGCTATGGGAGAAGAAAGAAAAAAAAATATTGAAAGTTAACGGATCAGTGATAAATGATTAATGAACTATAGTTTAATTATCATCAATAAATCGCTTGGCGTCTTGATGACGCAAGCAGAAATGATTATACCGAAAGTATGATATATAATAATTAATTGAAAAACTTAGTTTTACGACTGTGAATGGTGCTAGCCTCAAACAGATCTATTAACATTTTAAATATAATAAAATATAATCAAACGTTTTAGAAAATTGTAAAAAAATCTACACATTTTAGACAAATATTAGAATAGGCATCGCTGAGCCAAGGAGGATATTATTAGTAAATTTCATGGTACACATATGTATGTGTCACTTAGCTATATACTATTATCATATTGAAAATATAGATATTTACATAATTAAAAATCGTCTATAGCGTAGAGTGAAAAAGTTGAAATAAGAAACGACTAGCAACTTTCACGTATTCATTCATCATATCGTCGTTATGTCGAAAGTTGAAATACGTTCATCTCATTCGAGGGACTCAGAAGCAAAAAAATAGATTATGCATACCTATTTTCTTGATACCTTGATAAACTTGCTAAACATTTATCAATTCTTTTACGAAAATTTATACATGCTTCTGAATATTAACGTGTTTCTAATATTTTGTGAAGAAAAATCTTCATAAAAATAAAAAACCATAATTACAAGATACCCTACTTTTGCATCACGATTTTCTAAACTTAGAAACTTTGATCAAATTTTCAATTTCTTTATACACTGTTCGAAGCTCTGTACCTTATATATAAAAAAAAAAAAAAAAATTCCGCTACTATAAAGAACTCAGCGCATCTTTGATAAATCTACTCTCTAAAATTGATTTACTATAAATATTCTTTCAAAACTTCATCACGCAACCTCTTCGCTTTTGAGTCTTTCGATAATCGCGAGGAATAGAGATAAAATATTAAAAAAAAAAAAAATTAAATAATAAATATTGATGATGGTGTTGAACGACGAATTGCACACACCGATGTGTGTTCGGTTGCCTGTTTGTCATCGTGTTTCTGTTTATAATAAATACAATTAATATTCGTTAGACTATATTTAATCAAGCAAGTAAATGAATGACTGACGTTATAATTATTATTATTATTATTATTCTTTTTAATATTATTATTATTATTATTATTCTTTTGAATATTATTATTATCATTATTATTACTATTATTATTTTGATATAGTAATTATTATAATCAGCAGATTAATAATCTCAGACGTTTGATATATTTATGTATATTCGTGAATAACGCTCAGTGGAATAAATATATACGAACGACAAAATCGGAAACTGCAGGGAATATGTATGTACCATATATTATAGCTATAATATAGCTTTTGTATAATAAAACAAAAACTGAAAAGAAGAGAAAAAAAACACACACACACACATATTGATTTATATTAATTAGTGCATATTTACTGTTATTATTATTATTATCAATACTACTTTCATTATAATTATGTAACTAATTATACAGTTATCAGTATAATAATTATGTGATTTATATGCTGAATTATATACATATACAATTTACGTCGAAATACGTATCATAGTTGTATTATTATATAATATTATTATTAATATTAGGAAATTATCTATCAAGTACAAAACCAGCCATTATTATATTATTCTAAGCGGTTGCACTTAAATATCTATACCTATATCTAATTGCTATTATACCTATAGAATCTTAAGTAATTTATTTTTACAGCTATACACCTATATCGATAATTCTTCCTTCGAATTTTAATTATCACGTTTCCAAAGTCAGTCTCGATGTAGCCAATGGTTAATCATTTTATCTGATACTGATCAACCCACTATTTTCATTTTCATTTCTATTTCTTCTCTCTCTCTCTTTTTTTTTTTTTTTTAATAATCTTCTCTTCTTTTTCTCCTATAAAATACATTAATACGATGACGACGACGTATGATATTAATTTCGTCTCGTTATTATTCCTCTGTATAATATACGTTCGTATATCTGTAGATCTATAACCGAAATAAAGATTGTTTGAATTTCATATTATAAAGTTAGAGAAATTTTATTTGCAAAAATTATTTCGCAATTATTTTCGCATCATATATAATTTTTTTTTTTTCTTTTTTCTTTACGTGATTCCACAAACAGCTCAACACACAGCACCATCTAACTTGAATTGAAAATCTGAACTAATCTGTATACATATACGCAGCTGGGCTAGCTGTACCGCTGGCTCGAATACGCCCATGATTATCTACAATTCAATGTTTTAACATCGAGTGAAGGTAAATTCACGTTGAAATTATCATACAAAATTTAATCAGAATCGTGAACGAGCTCAGTTATCACCGGTTGAACGGTAAATGGTTATAATAACTCTTCTAAACCAAGCCAAGAAATTTTTTATCGATCACTCGTGGGATAGAGTCAAACTGTACTGAAGTTTACTATACTACAAACTTTACGTGATAAGCCAATCGTCATCAGGTCATACCTATACCTAACTTTTCTATGGCTGCATTTTACAGTTTTAATTTGATCGTCATCACGCTGTTAATCATTTGACTTCTTTAAATCCTTGTTTAAGAAACAAAAAGGAAAAAAAAATTTCCCCACTTTGAACTAGATCTTCGTCAAGTTGTAGTAAAAATTTTGCCACTTACTATAGTCTGGTATGTCAAACTATAGGAAAATCGACCACAAAACTGAGGCCGGTATATTTTGAGCGCCAGTTCTGAACCGTTCGTTGAGGATTACGAAGGTGCATGAACAGGTATGATACGTATAATATGGGATATTACTAGTGTTACTTATATTGGATGAATATATGATTAAAATTCTAAAAATCGTGGAATAATTTGAATATTTTTGTTTCTTTTTTTTTTTTTTTGTCTAATTCCAGGAACTTCTTCGTTTATCGCAGAACTCAGGATGGTGTGCCTTTTTTACAACATCATTGCCATAGTGGCAGCGATGTATTGCCTTTTCGATGTCAATTACTTCATCCGGATAATTTTAACGACTCTTTGTAGCAAAGTAATACCAAGGAGGAGAAAAAGACTGTCTGAGGAGCTTCATACTTACGGTAAGATTGTCGCAATTTGAATGTATGTACGTGCATTCAATATTTTAGCTTCAACTGTATAGCTCGATAAAGAATTCAAAGAATTTCGATCCGCATTTTGAATTTCTCGAACATCTACCAGGTGACATTCATTTTCGATTGAAATTCAACATTCGTATCGTGGATGCAAATTCGAACACAATTCGAATCTATTGCTTGAAATCTGTTGGAATTATATTATACTAAAAATATCTGAATTATAATGAAACTTCGAAATCTATATTTCCTACAATCTTTTGGAATTTTGTCCAAACAGTGGAACAATATATTTTCTCATTCCCTAGCTAAAAATCGTTCTCTGTCGTTTCTGCCAATTAAATGTATTATATTCTGGATCGATTTCTTCCAATTCTGATGGTAATTTTTTTTAAAGAATATATTATAATCGTAGTGCAGATAGTTCTCTGCAGGCTGTAGTCTGAGCCGCCAAGCTTACGTATGTAGGTATTGCGAATTATAGGTCAATTTAATAAATCGTCACCCGGCCGCATATTGACTAGTAGTTTCACGTGTAGCATCCGGTACCACTGAGAAGGTTGCTAATTCAAAAATATTCAAATTTTCTCGATTTAAATGAATGGATGTGTCCCGAAATATAAGCTGACCCTAGAGAAATCGATATCGATAAATATATTTAATCATTCTAACCATATGTGTCTTATTTCGATGTATGCTCTTTGATCGTTATCGTGTCGTTCCTGTGCAATTCCATAACACACTTTATTCATATGTGAGGCAATAAGACGTGTGTCCGTTTTTGCCAATTAGTTTAACGGCATATACATTTCATCGGTAAAAATTGATAATTTCATGGATACATTCAAATGCCTCTGAAATATTCATCAGCACTTGGGTTAGCCGTTCAATTTATCACGCCATAAATCGATTAGGAAACAACAAATTTTCCTATAGTTATTAGCTTATTATAGTCCTATCCATTAATCATAAATTTTATTGTTTTTGAATGTGCATTTTCGGTTTTGAATTTTGTTTTTTTACTTATATTTCTTCTTAAGTTTGTGCTATGGTCGTTACGTTGCTGTTTTATCGAATTTTCTGCTCTGTTCGTAGGCTTCTACTATAAGTGCTTCTTTCAGTATTTCTTCTGCTATAACTTCATCCTAATAAATTGATATAATGAACTAATTAATCGTTACGAGTCTCCTCTTTCATGCTTTGATTAAACTTTGATTAAATCGATGTCGATTTGACGATGAGATAATGAATACCGTTGTCGTGTCTTTTCAGGATTCTGCACAACCAACGACATCGATATTTTCGTTACGCATATGAACAACGCGAGATACCTAAGAGAGTTGGACTTTTCTCGGCTTGATTTCTTCCACAGAACAGGATTATACGATGCAGTCGTGTCCAGGAAGGGAAGCGCTATTCAAGGGGCTACGAATGCAAGATATCGAAAACCTATGCCAATTTTTACCTTCTATCAAGTTAAGACGAAGGTATTTACTCGAATAATCTTTACAATTAGTTTCTACCGTGATTATTATCTTCTTGACGTTTACTAAAATATAGGCGAAAGCTCATATCAGTAAAAAAATATTCGAAGCATGTAATGCAACGAAATTTTGAATTTAAAGCCCAAAATCCAATTTTCTTCAATCTTGATCTGATTTTTTGTTTACCAATTTCTACAGCGTTTCAAATAAGTCCTGTTCTCAATTTCTAAAATTTTTTTCTCCGATCGTCTGCATTCCAATGAAATTAATTTTCAGAAAACTGAAAAACAGTGTGTTTCAAAATTGCAAATTTAATTAAAGGTTTAATTCGATCATTTTTTACTGAGATTATCGCATTTCCAGTCAAAGACCATTTCTCGGAAGATCTCCGAAAACTTTTCAACTATTTTTATACACTCTATGTTCCTGTCAATCGGATCATGATTCATTTATACCGATTTTAGTCATTCCAAACCGTCGGCCTGGCTCCCACTATGACACAGCTATAAATTCAAGATTGTGGGCTGATCTTGGACCGAGTATTCTCAGTGTTAGTAAAATAGCATATATGGGGATATGTATTCATTTCAATAGACAGTTCAGAGTCCGTTGATTCCTATTCATATGTATGTGAGCTGTGGGAGCATGTGTGGTATAAATTATTCACCATATTTTCATCGCACTTTGCTCTCTAGATAACCTTGATCGAATTGATTCCGAATATCACTGACAGATCAAGTTGATTGATACTAACGTTTGATATAGTAGAAACGGATACGTCTAGTCTATATAGTGACCATGATTCATGAATAACTAGTAGATATACTTCGCAAGGCAAACGAGAAGCACAATTTTTTCTTTCCGATCTTGAACTTTCAGAATTTTGAATATCCAGTGTCTTTTGATCTGAAGTTTTGCAATCGACTGTGCAGACCTTCGGGAAAAAACCGTGTCTAAAAACTATGAGTCAGAAATATTAAGATTCCGAATTTTGACCGTTCAAAACTTTCAAAATTCGAAACTTCAACCGAAAGGAATTATTTATGGCAATTATTATGTTCTGTTCGAACGTAAAACAAGCCGGGAAGATTTTTGTGTGCAAGTGGTAATTATTAATTACTTATTCCGAATGTTAAAATATATGAAATTTGTTACAGCTCGTGTATTGGGACGAAAGAGCAATCTACCTGGAGCACAAATTCATCTCGTTATCGGATAACTTCATACGCGCGATAATAATCAGCAAACAAAATTTAACCGGCATAGATATCACCGTGACAGAGATATTGAAAACAGTCGATCCAGAAATGCAGCAGCCAGAAGCACCCGAGGATTTGAAGCATTGGCTTAATTACATAAACGCGTCATCGCAGAAATTAAAAAAGTCCAATTAATCTTATAGAATTATCTAATATCTAGAGTCAATCTCAAAATGATCTGAACTCTCTGTTCATATAGCCAATTTAGTAATTAACTTATTTTTTCCTAATTTCGTTAAGCATTATTAGTAAATTTATATGGAGTATATCGTTTCACTAGTCACGTGGGTAATTTTCATTTTCCTTCAAACTGTTTCCAGAACGAAAAAAAAATGATCTAAGATTGATTAGGAAATATTGTATAATGGGCCAGTGTACTTATTCTTAATTCGTATTTAAAAGCTTAAAAATTCGCCCGTACTCAGTGAGTGAAAATAATGATATTTAAGTATTGATTGTTCTAATATTTTCCTATATTGTATTTATTTACCTATAACATCTGCAATGCATTATTAGCAAAAATCATTTGTCTAAAAATATTTGAAAAAATCAAGTCATCACTGATATGAAAATCTTGCAGACAGATAGATAATGCTACGAGTCATTGCTGATGAAAAAAAAAATTAAACCTTAATGACTAATAGATGATACGTCTGTGTACTTTATAAGCAATAAATCTTATCTATTTAATCTCATCTACCTGTCTTATCTATATTTATAAAAATATTACATAATATGTAACGTCATGTGCGTTGATGTATTTAATTATACATATAAATACGTAGAAGTACAGAAGTAGCTTCACTAAATTGAAAACTAATATTTAGCCAAAGCACCTCACATAAGATATTTGCCATAGGTTGGAGTGAAAAAATTCACATCATGTACAATTTCTCGTCTGAATAATGAGCCAAGAATATAGCGAAAATCTTATTCGTTGCATGACTGTTTCTTGGATTCCCACTGTCGTGGAATAAGTTGCTATAAAATTTGTTATTCTTGAAAAGCTGCAGTTTTTTTATTTTTTGTATAATTTATTACCTTATTATCATTCGGCAATTTATTGTTAAAGATTACGCAACATCTCGCGCAACATTTTGCGAATGAACAATTTGTGGTTCGCTGAAAATTATTGCACGGTTGCGCACACTGCAACGTATGCCTATACTTAAATAACTGCTCTGACGTATCTAATCGCAAGAAATGTTCTACGTACTCATGAAATCAAAAAGGGTTTGAAATAAGAAAAAATAAAAATAAAAAGTGCAACATAAAACGTTACCAACGTTTTCTCAAATCCATAATTTCGAAGATTTCAAAATATACATATACCTGAATTATATTCTCCTGCTATCGTGCATAACTTCGACAGCCTAAAGGAACCACACAGGTGGATACCACAAAGTGCGTATAATTCTCCATCAGTCTTGAGGCAGCCGTGGTCAGCGAAGTACCTATACACGTTGGGAAATCGGTGATTCTGTGGAAAATAACAGACAATAAGAAATCAACGTAATGTTGTGCTACTGCAGCGTCGCGATTATTGCAATTCTCTACATTCTATTCGACGTTAACTATTTTTTGAGAATCGCATTCACCGTTGGATGGGGAAGGCTCTTTCAAAAGAAAAAGAAATTATTTGAAGAGACTACTATTCATGGTAAGACTTTTCACTGATCATCTCGATCGAAACAAACGTACGATAAATTATTAGTAAAACTTGATATAGGTTTATAGTCATAATTATTGTTCTCCATGTATCTGACGAGTCGAGTCGGATCTGTTGAAAAACTAACTCACCTTGGTTCGTAAAACCGCGTAATGACTTGCAATGTCGCGATGAATTAAATTCGTTGCTTCACGAGGCATCAGAAAAAAGGAAACTGTAAAATTGTTATTTTACAAAATATACCAAATCGCTGAAAATTTTTTCCTCATACCGGTCGTCATTCAACCCAGAAAACCGTTGAGATAAACAAAATCTTAACTCGAACGACGTAAAAGATTCCGATCATGTAGTACGTTGCGGATAATTCTGGCATAGGTTCACTTTTATAAATCATTCTTCCTGCGTTCTAATGAACTGTCCTGAGCTGATGACTTGCATTGTGCATACCTATATGCTTCAACTCTTGTAACACAACTTACCGTTAGAATAACCGGTCAGAACCGCAGACGGTTTACCGTAAGTTCCGTCTATGCCTATGACCTGAGAATTTTCAGCTTCGGTTAGTCCATTTTTAATTCCTAACATCATTTGTGTGATCTTACTGATACATTGATTGAATGTAAATATTGTATCCAATACCATTTTTTATCTCACTCAACCCGAAAAATATTTCAGCATAATTTGCGAGGCAAATTATTGCGAGCTGGATAGTTCGAGATTGAAAATAGGTAGCTACTCCGATACAGCCTCATCAAGGTGCTAATGGGATTCATTCGGATTTAATTATATACATAAAACTGCTGCATATAGAAAACTCATTTGCATGTTCACAAAGGAGAAAATGATTAAATCCGATCGATTTAACCCGCGTGATACTCACGACTGACAATAGGAGCGAGTATATGAATATAATCTAAATGGAGTACTAATCGATCAAGTATCGGTTCACATTTTTTTTTAAGTTTGGAAAATTGAGATCAACGAAATTTTGAATCCAAAAAATGTAGTGTCAAGGAAATCGTACCCTTCGGTCCAATTTTCTCCGCAAGATTCTTCAAAAATGTTTCGCAACTGTTTCAGGAATCTGCACAACGCAGGATGTGGACCTCTTCTTTACGAATATGAACATCGCGAGGTACGTCAGAGAGCTGGATTTCGCCAGGTTCCATTATTACGACAGGTCAGGAATCTACGGTGCAATTAGTGCCAGAGGTGGCGGAGCGGTGCAAAGTGCCTCCTCGGTGCGCTATAGAAGAGCATTGCGGATATTCACACCGTACAAAGTCACGACTAAGGTTTGCGCACACATGTGTATTATTGTGTAAATTAATTGATACAGGAAGGACGTTGATCATTAGATATAATTTGTTATATCTTCCTGCAGCTGATATACTGGGACGACAAGAACTTCTATCTTGAACAACAGCTGATCAGTCTACCCGACAACTTTATTCGTACTGTAGTTTTGAGCAAACAGAGTGTAACCGGTCTCAAAGTACCAATATCGGAAATCATCGCCAAAGTATCGCCGGATGCCCAACGACCTGAACTGTCGAAAGAGTTGAGACTCTGGTTGGAATCGATGGAGGAATCTTCGGAGAGATTGAAAAAGCAGAAATAATTATACATCTTCACAAAGCATGAAATCGGTGTAACGAACAGTTGGCTAATTGAAACAAATTCTTATCGGTGTACAGAAGTAATCGATAAATGATTGATCTGATTATTAAATGTTTGTTACATTCGTCACGTTATTTGATTTTTGGGTTTTATATGTTATATCTATACGTTATACGTTATTGTTATATTTCTTTGTAGATAATTCTAGATTATTTGTATAAGAATAAATCTCGTTTTGATTCCGCAATGGACACTCGTATTAGAATGTTGAGGCTCGATAATCTTACGCATTCAAGCTTGATAGTTCAGACTTATACATACACATGATAAAGCAGCCGGTATTTAAACATCTTATCACGTATTTCTTGGCAATACTTTGCTTTGATCAATTTTATTTTTGCACCTATCAAGAAATCGGTATCAAATTAACACTGCCAGCGATCCGCAAGATCTTCTGTTTGCAAGATCAATTGTGTCGTCTCCGATTCTGAAAAAAGTGTCAAAAACCGATCATCCAAATTGATATAGCAAAAAAAAAACAACTATCCTTCGAATTTGATCATATTTAAAACATTAATTTGCTACATATGTATATATATACGTCAGAGACAATGGTCATACTATAATCTTGTCACGTAACAGGCCTGAGTTAACCCTTGGCAAAGAGATGCATCCGCTGCTTTGTGCTACCGCCGTCTGAGGCAGTCTTCTAACGAGGATAAGATTTTGTTAGATACTATTATTATAATCCTCCAGGACTTGATCATGCGATTGAAACAGAAATAATTTCACAATTTGTTGTTTCCGGCGTAATTTTGAAACTCACAGTCAACAGTTAGCATGACATATGTATAGGTAATTTTTTTCTACATTTCGACGGCTGAGCGGAACAACATCGTATCTCAAAATTTGGTTCAACAATATCGTATCTCAGAATTTGTTCCAAAAACATCGTATCTCAGAATTTGCTCCAAAAACATCGTATCTCAAAATTTGGTTCAAGAACATCGTATCTCTGTGTATAAGATATAGGAGATACGATGTTGTTGGACCAAATTTTGAGATACGATGTTGTTCTGCTCAGCCGTCGATTTATTCAACCGATCATTTTTTGTTTTTCCTCTGAAATCAACCATACGTTATTAATTCATACTTGTATATTCCGCTTATTTGAACACAATAACTTCTTCACGATCACGTTCGTAATAATTCTCGGTGTCATATGCATTTATATACTTTTGCCGAGTCGTACGACGATTCATATTACCGCGTTGGCATAAGTTTTCCTAACTATAGTCGCCGATTTTTTGTGTCTGCAAAAAGAGAGATAAAAAAAAAAAAATTATTACGTACATAGATACAACATTTACCAACGGCGAATGAAATTGATGAAGCAATTATGTCCTCCACATATACTAAATTCATGACAAATCGGCGTACTAACTAAAAAGTCTAATTCTTTCACGTGTATTGAATTTTGAGACAATCGCTTTACAATTAGAGGCAATAATTGTACACTGATTGAATATTTCTTTGCAATAATCTATACATAGGTATATGTATAACATGAACCTGTATCAAGATCGGAAAAGAAAAAGAAGAGAAAAAGGAACGAAATAATTGGAATAAAATTACACTTTCGCGAATTGCTGATGAATAATTCATGAAATTACCTCGTCAGGGATTCATCGTTTTTACAAGTTATTTTTGTGTTATATATTTTTATTTTTTCTTACCTTTTATGTACACATAAGGAAGTTATTTATGAGGTACTCGATATATCGTTAAAGCTGCGTCAGGTGGCAGCACCGGCTATTTTCGATTAACAAACCGCGTTCTACGAGCAACTCGTTGTTGGTAGACTTAAAGCTTTTAGTTTATTCATGCCTGGCATCCAAGGCGGGACACAGTAGTGAGTGCAAACTGTGAAGGATTCCTCGATGAGCTTACTTACGGTCTATCTGGTGAGGAGCTAGTGACAGCTCGCACAACAACCACCGGCTGCTTTATTCAACTTTAGTGAGTCCATATTATCGCTTAAATCAATTCACATCTTCACTCATATTTTCAAATTAACTATAAATTTCGTTTCGAATTTTATACCCATGTCTTTATACTGTTCCCACTAAGCGCGTTGAAAATTGCGCGAAATTGGAATCTGATTCCCATTCGATCTACTTTAATTTTTTTTTTATCAGTATGTACACAACCGCTTCGAAAATATTTCAAAACTTAAGTCAACTTCAGCTTGATTTATTTCTTAAAAAAATTTGTTGCTTAACGAGTCGCACGATTCACGTTGGCGTATATTTGCAAAATTTTTATCTCTTGAAACGGAAATACGATGATAAAATCTTGCTACTTACGTTCAAGTTTGTATCAGCGGTTTTTGCGGTGAATTTTGATATCCATGAAAGATTAAACAACAAAGGATTATAACCAGCCATCGCTCACATCGTTTGGCTTGTAATAATTTTTACTATTACTTCAAAAGCTGTAGGTTTAATATACCCGCATTGAAGTTTCAGCGATCTCTTGAACTTGCGAACGGGGGTATACAACGAGCAAATTATGTCGATGTATTAGCTCATGTATGTGTATTCGAATGTGGGAATCCTTGACGGTTGTAGACGTTATCTGTTTTAGTATATATTTACAAAAACTGACAAGATACGTCTCGGTAATTAGACATTTTTATCATAATAGTCGACGAGGCCACTTCGGCCTGGTATAACAAGAGTGAGAATATGATTTAGGGCAAAAATACCGTCGCGAAGAGTACGAGCCGTTGATTGTCAATGGGCTATCGCACATGGCGGGCTAAAACTGTTAAACACTAACGTATAACGTAACTCTTATACCTACACAAATCATCGTACTTGTGATATGTACGCAACTTGTTACGGCTCTACAAACATACATTTATGTTTATATCCGTTAACAAACGTGTGTAGATATCCACTAACACGAAGAAATAGTAGTTGGACTCTTATCGGCACGTATTTTGCATATACCAGCTTCAAGATGTGTTCACTTCTAAGTACTTCTAAGCGTTGCGTGGTGACATAAAAACGTACAAATGAAACGATATGTGTCTAAAAATTTATTGTCACATGCCTTTCATGGATCTGATTAGAGCAATTTTATCGAACGCAGCTGGTTTGATTCAGTCTTTATGTAAGCCATATACAGTTTCTTTCGACTGTCACTTTTCGCCTTGACGATTTGCGAGAGGAGATATTATTGATCTCCTTACGTATTGGCAGTGATTTGTAAATCACTGAATCTTTCAACTACGAATTGTGATGCGGAATAAATCTGATAGATTTCGATCTTATAAGTAAAATTCACGTTACACGACTATGAGGATCGTTAACTGCAGGCATCGATATCGAACAAAGCCGCTCTGCTACTAGCAAAAGCATGTCAAGATCACCAATTATCTAAATTGTCGCGATGATTTATTAATGATTAACTTCTTTTTTTTTTTCTTCAAATTCCTTGCCTCTCGTGTACCAGAATCGTTACATCATAATTAGATAAGATCCAGCGATTGTCTTCGACTATTTCTGCCTCGTGTATCTTTCTTTTCGATTAGTTCTGGCTTCCAAGACGTCACATTATTTTCTTACCACTTACCACTCATTAACACTGTAACTACTCGATACCGGATCTTAACCGAAAAGATGTAAAATCTGGAATTTCCAAACCTATAGGTAGCAGGAAAATGATGAACCAGCTGAAATATAAAAGTAAAAGAAAATTTCCGTAGCTTCGAAACAACTCGTCTCGTATTATGACAGATGCGTGAGATTAGACGGATGAAATCTGAGACCTTTGTTAGACGGCTCTTTAGAGGTATCACGTTTTCCTTATACCCGGTTATAAAAGCGGTATGGTATATGTATACCTAGCTACGTTGTGTGGAACTGGTAGGTTGGGGTTCTCGTTGACGAGGACGTCTTCTTAGGTATGATCTTACATAACCGATTTCCGTTCCCTAGGGGGAGGGGTTCTTTCTTCTCCACATTTATTTTTATTTTCATTTTACTCATTTCATCTAGTTTTTTTGTTTCGATGTTTTTTTTTTTTTTTTACCATTTTATTCAAGAAGCTAATGGTTACCGAGGTCGCGTGGGTGCCTAACACGTTTATTACGCAATACTTTATGGGCGAGAATGCATATGATGATGTTGATTGCGTAACTCTTATTACGGAATGCCCCAATCTAGTAATTGTGAGGCTAATCTGAATTAGCGAACTCAAGTGAATACCTTCTATAGATTTAATTCAGGTTTTAAAAATACTTTGGGGGCACGGTGCCGCATATCAATTCATCGATTCGGTATCAAACGAAAAATTCTCAACGATCGAAGACAAACTTTTTCTTTCCGCTTCATGACAAAGTTAGAAATAACGTTTGATTCAGTTATAGCCGTTCAACTTAATGTTTGTCGTAGATTGTCACTCCACGGAAGTTCAAACGTTGTTCAAATGTATACTGACTACTTAGACCGAGACAGGATGTGTCGAATGGATCAGGAACCGGACATTTAACTGACTGTCTCTAATAGCGGTTTCTGCTTGCACAACTACGTGCAATGTCAGGTAATGCAAGGCGTAGTCACTGACAATGAGTGAAGAGGCTCTGAACTGCTTTCCCTCCGGATTGAAGACCCCCACAAAAGTCCGAAAAACCATTACCATCCTTTTTCCAAAAAATTTTCAATCACATTTTCTTCATTATATCGTCAAAAGTATAGAAAAATTGGATTTTCACTGCCGCGGCAAGAAAGTTTCTTATAGTAATACTGCGTGCGGATTAATAAAGCACCAAGTACCGTGTGAAGCTGTTTGAAGTACCTCATTAATTACTACGTAGATTGTATTCCATCGTAAATTTTTATGACACCGTATTTGTTTTTTCTTTCTTTTTTTTTCTACGCTACACTGATTACTTCATAATTTTTTTTGTTCGTTTTCCGTCATCGGAAAGCTATGGCTGTTTTGCTTTGCTCAATTCTGACCTAATGTTCGATAATATAATCATCGAACGCATTGAAACGCTGTCATATGAGTTACGCGATCGTTGAATGGACCATTCGCGTCTCATGCTCTACTCTCATCATAAAAGTGTGACAGATAAATGAGTTGAAGAAAAAAAATAATAATGCAAGCAAAATCGCATGAATTTCTACGTATGTATGTACCTACTTACGGCTTACGTGCAACCACGAGTGCGTGTCAGCCAAGGGACGCGTGGGGATCATAGATGATTGCAAATTGAGAGCAATTGGCAGGAAGTAGGGGGGCATGTATGTACTGGCTCCCTGTGAAGCTTCAGCTTTCAGCCTTCGTTAAGTGCACGATTTTTTATTAAAATGTATGCGACGTTTAGTGTTACTGTTCGTGTGGGGATCAATTCCGATGGACAAGGGTTGGCCACGTGGACCGTTACGTCGGAGGGTTTTGAACCCGCTGTAAGACGCGCAATGATTTTACAGAGCTTTGCTGATTTTTCAACTCGTCGATCCTTCTGAATTGTGAATTTGTTTCGTGAAGAGAAAATGAGCAGGATTACAACGTCCCCGATGTCATAGAGACTAATTTTCATTCACATCCATTGCTCCTTTACTTTAATCAAGATTTTTATCCCTGCAATGACTGCCGGTGTTAATTCGACCCGTCTGGGTTGTTCTATCAAGTCAAAAACAAAGACCAACGATAAAGCCTTCAAATTATCACCGAATGAATCTCACGGAACGATTCTTGGTTCTCGGCTATGGTTGAAGACAACTGGTTCAACACGGTTTTAATAACAATGCTCCAAAAAGTGTTCCACTTTTGATCAGAAAAATACGGATCATCCGCGTGACAGAAAAAGATCAGCTTTTATAGAAGCGTGACGAATTTAGGCATCTGAAAACCATACGAAATTTTTCAAAAAAAAAAATTAAAAGGACGCATAATTCTGATACAAAAAAAAAGAAATGATTCGTCTTCAGATCTAAACGAGTCTATCAGAACTGTCTATGAATCATAGAAGGTTCTGAAAAGTTGTAAAATGATTCATAGACGCATGGGCGAGTGGCACGTCGAGCTGCAGCAGCAGTCTTAAGCTTTGCGAAGAATATAAAACGTCGATATATGTACTCGCGAGTGTGGAATGCCTGACAATGACCAAACGGTTTAATTTATTCGAGTCAACTCGTTCCTTGTTTAAATGCGCGATGCACCCACCGACTATCTTTTCCTGTAGATGATTCCTCCGGCTTCTTTCAACCAACAAGTTCCTATTTGAGTGACGAGAAGGCTCGACAGAGATGGACATACCGATGTCCCGTTAGGGGACCTAGAAGGCCCGTCAGCGGGACATCTCGCTCCGTAGGGGCCCAAGTGGCCCACCTGGTCGAACTATTCCCAACAGTTCAAGTCCATTCGTCGTTGTTTTCAACGCTATTATAATACGGAGAGACCCGTTGGCGAAAAACGACTGTTAAATTTTTTAAACACATCGTAAAAAAAATCAAATAAAAAAAAAAAACAAAAAACAACTGCTGTCATGTAACAGTCAGTTGTGTACTTGTCAATTGACAGGCGTAACTAATTTGTAAGATGAGTTACTTCCGGCTTGAGCTACGGTGCGTTTGAAAATAGTTTATACGCGGGAAGTGCGCAAGTGATAATATTTTAAATATAGGTACAGCTTTGAATTATTAATGAAGTTTTTCAAATCACCTAACTTCAGCCTAGGAATGAAATGAACGTAATTAAATACAGCGACATTTTTTTACTCACTATATGCCAAACGATAGAAAGTGAAAAATGCAAATCCTGAGAACCGGGTTCAAGTGTCTTAAATTTTACCATACTCATGTATATACGAACTGTGAAACGAATCTAGCGAGTTATGTGATCGTTGCAAAAACCTTGAGCCTTCTAACGCCGAATCTAATCGATTTAACGACCTTTTTATCGCCTTTCAGAAAGCGGCTAAGTCGTCCAGTGACCCACGTCGGGGTCTTGTACCCTGCACGGACATAATCTTCACCATGGGACGAACCGGGTACACGTGCATAAGGCACGTCTTCTGCTCACTGAACGTCCTGATTTGGGTAAATTGATTTACTTTTATGCATCTATCTTTGGGTTTTGTAAAGCTGAACACAAAGGCGAGATCAGCTTACCTCTGTCGATCCTTACAGTGAGCTTTTCGAATACCAAGTCTAATTGTAAGTGCTGATTGCTTCACGTCTATTGTGTATAATATGCGATCTATACATAGAGTTTGATGTGCGGTATCCACATGTATGTAATTTTGTATGTATGCATGTATATACGTACATAGTGCAAAAGGTTCGTAAACCTAAATTGAGAACGTGTTTTAGCCCGGTATAGATGAAATTAAGTGCGTCTGCAGACGAGTATCAAAAATAGATTCCGTTCATATGACTTGAACTCATATTTCACGATACGCCTGAAGTCGATTAAAAATAGCAATCAAGGCCAATGCCAGTACATCAGAATCGTCATAAGAAATCCATAAAACGATATCAATTAGTCAAACTCTAAATCCATTAACACACAGTCAAATTATTCTAGAGCCAGATACTTTCAGCTTTATCAAGACTTGAGTGATTCCCTGACAAGTGTTTTTGACACATTTCTATTCATCGGACACTGATCACCGTACCTCTCCGTGATAGCAAAGTATCCATTACTTGTTGGTCGCCAGTTACCAGTTACAGGACCAGTTAGTTGATAGTAAACTATGGGGGTCAATATCCTAGGTGGTCGAGCCGTACCTGGTAACCTACTGACTTATCGTTAACTGGATTCTCTTCGAAGCGCAATATAATTGACAATTGCAGATAGCTTGGACGTATAGATCTACTGCATTTACCTACTAACTGCTGCAGTGCCTGAGTTTCTTTTGTATCCGATCTATTCCGATAGATAAAGAGAATAATGGGTTCGAAGGTATATTAGTTTGCTCCAATTTTATACACTTTCGAATTCATTTCTCACGGGTCATTAATTTATTTAGATATTCGAATAGCTGAGGAACAATATGCGTCGTTTTTCTTTTTATTAACGGTGACACTAGAAAGTAGGACTTTTGGCAACTGGCAAGTGATGCAGAAACGAATAAGAAAAATAACTATTTCATTTGCGTGCGTGGAGTTTTTTTTTAGACTTTTCACCGTTTTCTACATGTTTTGGATGAAATCGTTTCGATGTCACGACTTCCTGCGAACGGTTAAGGCCCCCCTCAATATTTCTTAACGTTGTTCAGAACGCATTGAGTATCGTTAAAGGAACTCGTATAACTTGGTTCTGCAAATTTGGAGTACTCCAAAACGCATTTATTTCTCAGCTAAAGTTTATTTCACATCAAAAAAAAAAAACTTTTCTCGAAAAACCTTTGTCGTAAAGTTTTAGGCACATCATTGTTCCGATTACGGTCATTGAGGGCTCATTTTGTTCAGAAAAGAAATCCTCATCATGTGAACGAGGGAATTTTTTTACAATTTCGTGTTGGCCAAGTTATTTGCAAATTAGTGGCCTAAATATTGGAAATTTTGGATAATTGACCGTAACTTTTCACCTGAATTTTTTTTTACCGATCCCTACGTTCGTAAGATGTAGAATTGCTGTCTGAAGAAAGCAAGACCTTGAGAGTTTGAATTGGACCAACGATGTGCCTGAAACCTTACGACAAAGTTTTTCGAAGAAAATTTTCTTTTGATATGAAATAAACTTTGGTTGACAAATAAATAAATTGCGGAGTACTCCAAATTTCCCAAACCAAGCTGTACTCTGGTCCCCTCAAGGCAGCCCACGCTGTGTTATTCATTTGCCGAATACAAGCTCGTTGACATTAAGCTTGGAATTATTTACTTGAGTCCAAGGTATGATCACGAGCTTCTTTACTATTCTCATCAGTATTCTCGTCCTGAACGGTAACGCTAATGCCAACAAGGTTTAAACTGGAGTTTAAATTTAATCGACGTAATAACACACTGACCCACCGTGCGTCGTTATACCAGCTCCTACTAATAGGCTCCATCCAATCCCGGTCATTAATTTTATTTTTTTTTTTTCAGGTCACGCCAACTTATGACCATAACTTGATTGGCATCGATGTTACTTAGCCTAAAAATTTTTACAGTTCAACCATTTCAATTCCAGTTGTGCGCCTGCGGTATCCTAGGCGCAGGTCTTTGGCTCAGATTGGCCTACTCTGGGTACACAACACTTGTTCCTCAGTACAGTTTTGCCTCTGCCGATTCTATCCTACTTGCCGCCGGCTGTGTCACCTTTGTCGTTGCCTTTTTCGGATGCTGTGGCGCCTGGTTTCAGTCAAGATGCATGCTCATTACCGTAAGCAATTTTCTGGATCCCATAATCGAACCGATTTTTACCGTCGATCTTGTCATTACGAGACAAGATCTTGTCCTATCGGAAGAACCGAGCACCAGACTCTCCCTTCTTTCATGTTTACACCCATTATTCGCGATACTATAATGTAATTCCACAGTACTTCAGTTTGGTAATCTTGATGTTCCTCGCGGAGTTCATGATGGGCACTTTGGCATTTGTGTTTCGGGAACATCTTGGAAAAAGCTTTAAGGCTGAGCTCCAATACGGTATTGAGAAGCATTACAACGTCACAAGGGAACCAGGCACCCTCCCTGCCGTCTGGGATCACATTCACACCGAGGTTCGTGCAGTGTACTAAATAAAGACGAAAGAACTTGTCTGTTTTTCAAAGATTATTGGACACAGATTATATCTGTTAAAATCTGAAAGAAACATCGGCAACGGGCTGAATCATTCAGATTTCATTCAGATCAAAAAAAAATCAAAATCATCCGATCAATTTCTCGATTTTACTCCAGTTCCATTGCTGCGGTGTTCGCGACTACACCGATTGGTATCGGATCAACGCCTGGCCTCAGGAAGATCGGGTGCCCGATTCTTGCTGCAAAAAACGAGAACGATACTGCGGACGTCTGGACGTAGAGGGAAAGAATAAGGAACTTTGGTACAAGGAGGGTTGTGCATCGGCACTTCAAATGTGGTTACTGACACGATTGCACGTCGTTGGGACGGTGGGTTTGGTTGTTGCATTTTTACAATTATTCGGTCTCGTCGCAAGTATGATACTCTTCTGCACTGTAAGCCACAAGAGGTCATCGCACACGTATAAAAGTTACGACACAGCCACCTAGTCACTATAGTTTCCTATTCGTATAACGATTAATGAAATTAAATTATATACCTATATACAAAGTTTTTCGAATCAACTGTATTTTTGAATACTCAAGTAAAGATATCCGGTGTCATTAAACGTACTATATAAATACGTGAATGTAGTCCTCGTTATAACATGTTCGACAATTCGATAGTTGATTAAATTATTTTATTACACGACTGAACAACTTCCATTCGAAATTTCGGACGACTAGTCCGATCATGATCGCGTTTAATGCTTTTAAAATTCGCTGCGATTTTGAGAGGAAGTTGATGCAGTAGTCAGGAGTTGATGCAGTAGTCATACCTCTTAAGGAGGTATCGTCTTCCTAAACTCGATGTAGACAAAGTGTTAGTAGTATTAGAAGATATTCTATAAATTCTTACAAAATCGATCTTCCCGAAAGTCGTCTGTTCTCGGTTTTAATAACTTTGGTCAATTTTCTATTGAATCGTGAAAATGAAAATATTCAATTTAAATTAATTTTCTAGAAATTATACATTTCTCGTGTGTTTTTCATCAACGTTATTATAACCTGAATAATTTCCATTCCAATTTGCTGGCTTGATTTGATAATATTTATTGTAAATTATTGTTAATAATTTGGGTATCCCGGATATGGAATACTCGATCGAAATGCGAAATTCTGCGATTCATAAGATTGCAATTTATATATTTGTGTCTACACGATCCTATGATCGGTACAATCTGTACGTTATATATATATAAATATATATGCATATCTGATAAAAAGAATTGTCCAACAATTATGATTGGAACAGGTATTTCAGTCCGCAATAATTATTCTGTGAATTTATATATATATAGGTATATGTATTAAGTTATAAGAAATAGTGGCCATTAAATCGACTCTTCCAGGAAGATAATAACAATTTGAATGCCGTATGCCTATGACGTATAATTAAGAATATGTATCTGATTAGTTGTCGAAGAGAGAAAATATTTTTACCCGGATCATATAATTATATATAGGGTAAGTCGTAGAGAGATGCCCGTAGTTTTAAATCTACCCTGTAAATAAGAAAGGAAATAAAAATGAAAATAAAAAATATAAAAAATTATTCCAATCATTTATAATTATTCCAAATTTTTCAATAACGTATTGGTATTTATTCGTTGAGAAATCTCGATATATTTATTGAAATTTGGGAATGTATTGACATTGAGGCTCCGAATTAGTGTGCCATTAATTGCACATGGCTAGGGCATTGCAACGAATTAGTTTTTTTTTTGTTTCAAACCCGGGGCATCTCTCTCTGACTTAACTAGATTACGAACGCACAATACGTGAATAATGAAAGAGATGTATCTGTTATAAATGATATACACAAATATAAATTATATATATTGGTAAAAACGTGCGTGTACTTTCGATAATCAAACGCGACTGTACCAACGGGTAAGTATAATTAATTAGTAACTGCAAAATGAGAAATCACATTTTCAAAATCAGTACATTATACCGTGTATATATATATATAACTTATTTATTTACATTTTGATTATAAGATCACAAAATTTTCATTCACTATGCAAGACCGACCAAACGTGCTCCAAATTGGTTCAGGGTCTCAGTCAGCTTTCGTGACGTTTTCTTGGCAGCATCGACAGGAAACTGAAACGTATAAAAATTGTAATATCGTATCGGTAGGAATGGAATCATAAAATCTCTAAAATTTAAAAGTAAAAGTATTCCATATTCTTGTTCGGGACAATTATATCTAAAAGCGTTCACATATATCTAAGTCAGTCTTGAATCCAGTGAGTTTCGTGGACAAAGCATTAATTACGCCCACAATCATGTCATCGTGATTCGAAGAGACAGTAGAGAGACAGGAAAGACAAATTACTACGGTCACCAACCCAGTTAATTAATGATTATTTTAAATTACGCATCTAAGTCCTTGCATCAATTTTGAATTTCAATTCTTGATTTAATTTTGTCGGAATAATCGAAACAGTTTTTGAAAATTTTATCAATCCTTTGATACTCGATTCGATTCAACGAATTTGGCCAAAATATATAATAGCAAAAATAATAATAACGAGAGAGCAATCATCAGTCAGTAAGAATTTCAGAATCCAAACGAACTCTGAGAGACAATCTGCGAATGATTTTCTAATCTACAAAAATCGGTTGATTATTTGAAGCGCTTACATCAACGACGGAGTTCAAAAAGTTGCTGAACCCTTCGTACCCTCCTACAATGGCTTTTCCAATCCCAGCAAATCTGTCTCCAGAATTACCGTATTTTTCACTCTCCTGAATATTGTCGATCAAAGGTGTGGGTCTCAGGAAACTCTGCAAATATGCTTGGACAGGGCTCATGTATGGTTTTTCCAAAAATCCTTGTCCGTTCTCGCTTTCCAATCGAACAGTTTCTCTTACTATTGGGGGAAGGATGTTGAAGAAGACCGAGGGATTTGGCAGGGACTGCAAAGCACTGCGCCCCTGTGCAATCAGATCACCTTTCGCGGCTATTACCGAAGCGACGTTATTTTGAGCTTCGCTGGCAACCTCCTGAAAATCAATGATCAACTTGTATCATACAGAACGTGGAACAGGATAACCCGAACAAGTTAGATTTACGGATGAATTACTGAAAAGTTCAGTTTTCACGTTCGTCACATTCGATTTTGTGAGAAATCGATTAATAAGACATATTAATGGTATCACAGAAAAGTTCAGTTGCAAATAATTAGTTTCTGGTTGTTTGTAACGATTAGTGGTTTACCTGAGGATCACAAAATTATATAAAATTAAACGAGTAACGAGGTCCACAAAATAGTCACAGTTATAGTTTTAATTCACGCCAACAAACGTTTGTAAAATTAGTTAATCACAGAGTTGTGAAAGGTACGGTAGGATTCTTGACGCATATTTGCAATATCCTGCACCTACTGCAGCGATAGTCAATAATTATTTCTAATCACATATTCGTACGTGTCTACGAAACGGTAGGTCGAAATTACCAGCCATGCACATTGATTAATTGATTAGGAGAAAATAATTGGCGTCACTGTAAGATGTGAAGAGCCATATAATTGTTCGAAATTGGTTGAGTAGACAGGTATGTGTGTTTTTCTGTTTGCCGATTAAATAAATTACCTCTGCCTTTTGGGCAATGATGTTTCTTGCCATTGTGGCTGAATGGACTAACCGTCCTCTCCCAATTCTGATCGCATCTGCAACCTGTCCTATGAATTCCTACAAAATCGATACAAATATTGACAAATAACCGAAAATTTTCGAGCCACGGTTATATTCGATAGCCAAAATCTTCAGGCGGATTCTCAACTTCATAATTAACCACGCGACTTCGAAAGGAGAAATTTCCTTTTCACTCATGCCAATTATAATATCGAAAGAACACAAAAATCGAAATACAGTTTTCCACTTCTCGTAAGATTCAATGTCAGTTCGACGTGTGTGTCTCAAACACCCATATGAATTGCAGAAGAAAAAAAAATGCAAAAACTTTGAGTGAATTTCTAAAAAACAATCTCCACTCTGCCGTAAGAGCAAACAGTGCGATCGTTCAGCATCCAAATCGCCAGATATTCATATTTCACCGATTTTTGAGAATCTTGCAGCAAACTTTCGTCACCTATAACTAATAGAGAGACTACCTGTTCTACGACAACATTTCTGATATACTATTGCTGCAATCAAGTGCTAAGACCAGTTAACGATTATTCAGGTCCCAAGGTAGTATCATAGCGTATTTTTCAGATAGCCTGATCTCAATTCATATCGAAAGCTTATAAAAGCAATAAAATGTTCACCTCTCCTTGCTGCAGTTTCGTCACAGTAGCTTCACTGATGTTGTCGATGGTGTCTTGTACCGGTGCCAAATCGAATTTTGTGGGCTGTTCAATTGGACTGCTGAAGACGCTTCCGGCAGTGAGGAGCACTAATCCAAGCCTCCACATCTTGTCGCTGGTGCTGATATGGTACTGCTGAAAAAAACTTGAGAGAATACAGATTTCGGTTTGAGATATTTTGTAGAAAATTTCCAGGAAGCGATTTAGTCGTCTCGTAGTTAACTTCAAACATCATATATGAAACTATTTGCTGTGCCCATTTTCAACACGAACGCAGTACGATACGGCCTTCGGGAAAATTACAACACTGCACAGAAAAGTTACCGGCATTGATCAATGCTGCACTGTACTTATGTATGCACTCGTTATTGCTGATGGGAAAGGAACGATTATGGATCGTGAACATGTAACCAATTCGAGTGATTATTATTTAGCACTTTCGTTGAAAAGAAACCATAGATCTGTTCAAATTATGAATTTTACTTGATCAAGAGAAATTAATTGACTTGACAAATTACGACAATCAATTAACGAATATACGTTATGTACATACAAGAAGAATAATTGCACAGAGATGAATGGTAATGGCAATGGCAACAACATTTTTTTTTTTTTTTTGAATCACTGCCAAACGGCAAATATCACTCTTACAGGCTACGAAATGGTAATTATACTTTCGCGGAACACATGCCTTGACCGGTTACGATATTGGCACACAAGTTTCTCTTGGTAAAATAATATTAAGACGTTAAATTTTGAAAGTGTTCACGTCGTCACGAGCTGTACTCTGGCGTTTAATAATCGACATCGGTTATTTGAATTCAAAGAAAAAATATTGCAATAATGGTGAGATAAGTATTATCAATCATTCAAACTTACCAATGAAAATTGATTCTACGTCGCGAGTGGTCAATGGCTAACTGATCACGGCTGGCCGGTGCACGAGCTTACCACTTCGACTTGCGACATCCTTAGCTTTCTCTTACGTTTTGCTTCCTCACCCGAAGACGCAATGATCGTGTTCGTCGATTGACGCGTTTTCACGCGACCGTATCGTGGCTTGAGAAAAAATATAAATGAAAATATAAATCTTCCTTAAGAAGAGCTTCCTAACTCAAGCTTTCATTAGAATATATGAAACTTCAAATTACAATCTTAAACAAGATTTTCTCATATTTATTAGGCTTACAGTTTGCCTGAGATAAAGATCGAGGTCTTTTTGATGAAACACTACGACGATTATTTTCAAGCCGAATGACACTTTGGAATTAATTTCGAAAAGTAATTATTAGAATATATAGATTATGAAGTATCATAATTTGTGCTTTCTGATCGATAAGCGTTCCTGTCTTTTTTTTTTACTAGCAAGTGAAAATAATTGCTCACAATAATTGTTGACAGACAGCCGTTTCGATCAGACTTTTGATTTATATCCTGATGAATAATTAAGTCACGAATACCGGAACGAATTACTATAAGAATCGTTAATCAGTTGTGCAACGTCGTTAGATTCTATACGCATACTGTATTAGCAGTAGAAAGTATTTCGATCATATGAGTTGTGATGATATATATTTTGCAGGATGGACATTTATCTCCTACATGCATAAACAGTATTGAACTTTCCGAATATATTAAATTTCGAATATGTATATGCAACCATTCAATGACTCAAAAATTGCAATGCAATTGGGGACTGAGAAAAAAATCAAAAAAAAAAAAAAAGGAGAATGATGGATTAGGTTCTTTCTATCAAGTTCAATCGGGGACTGATATTTTATACAGAAGTCCTAGAAAAAAAAGGGGCAATTTTGAATCTTCACATGTCGAACAATCCTAACAATATTTTTTTTTTGTCAGAAACTATTAGAAGAATGAGGTTCTTACTCAGCATCTTGAGATTGCAATTCCTGTATCAATTGCCAATAGAATTACAAAAAAATGCACGTCCAAGGATTCGCTGCTAGATCAAAATTAGGTAAAATGCCAACTGAGAGTCTCATTCTTCTTCTAATACCGTTTTGATTTTTGTTTTTTTTTCTTGTCGTGTCATTTTTCATGCCAACCCTGTATACATGAGTACACAAGCCTTACTGGAATGGTTTACAGTATTAATAAAGTAATGTTTCGTAATCCACCTGCATGTTTCTAGCGACACAGTTGCGCAGGTAATGCGTACTACGTATTATAATAGAATGTGAGTAATTTGTGTACCTACCTACTTGAGTTCGTACAATATAGGCATTACAACATGAACTGTGTTCTATACAGAATAATTTTTTTTATTAAAACAGACAATAAATATTCGTTACATAATATCCGTTGCAGGAAAAACAAAAAACGAAAGAAAAAAAAATTCTATGCAATATTATATAGATATATATATATAACGTATATATGTATAATTTCAGTACAGTTTTTACTCCGGATTGCACAGTATAGAAAAAATTTGTGGTTATACTGGTGCATCGCTATGTAATACTATTCTATTCTACAGTGTAACTTAAAACAAATAATATTAATAATAATAATAAGAAACTTTGCTGAAGAATAAATCCTATCTCATGCCTAACACCCCGTTTTCACTCGGACCAAGTACGTCTTGCTCAAATCAAAAATTTCACTTTCAGAATTTTTATATATAGCTACCCAATTTCGAATTGTTGGGATTCATTTTGAGAGCTATGACGATACCGATAAATTGGGGAATAAAAATTTCTAAACTCCATTCAAACCATTTTCTGTTTCAAAAATGAGAAAACTGTGGCTCTTAAAATGTATTTTCAATTTCTAGTTTGATACTATTGGTCGAAGTGAGAAAGGGGTGAAAAATATTCTTACAACTCAACAGTATCTAGATTATGATTAGAAGGTAAAAGTTTTTCGAGTTTGCAGGTTAAACTTGTCTTGACGACGATGGTGTAGCAGGCGATTCAGCTACTTGCTTAGTTCCAAAAGCATTGCTGATCAAAGTGTTCACTGCGCGAAGAACTGATATGGGGATCTGCAACAGCAAAAACAATATATGGATTCACTTTCACAATATGAATAGCAAAAAATCGCATATCAGCCTCGGATATTCGTCACGTACACTACTTTCGACCAATGATGATTGGCACAGTTTAATTATTGCTCAAATAACTTGAAAAAAAAAAAAAATGATGATGATGGGGTCACTTTTAGCAATCCCAAGGGTCAAGAACCGCAAAAAATGACTCGATCTCTTCGTACCAGTCGTGATTTTGTCTTTCTTCTTTTAAGGGATAGGTATGAGGTGGTTTCGATGCTAATTTACATTACGAACAGGTCCCGCGCGGCACTTAAATTACGGTGATGCGAAATAAGCAATTTGAATATCATCTAAGAGCGTTAATAATCGGCGGGATTTCTTTGTTCGATAACCACTGCAATCATCTTTCGCATTGGAAGGCAAATTAAAGAATAAAAAGCAAGAGAAAAAGAAAAAAAAAAAAATTACTCACATTAAATATGTCGTCGATCACTCTGGAGAAAGTATCAGAGGTTTGACCCGAAGAAGAGTTTGGTTTCTTGTTCTTATTTCCTGGTCTTGGAGTTGGCGGGTCATCAAGCGCCGGTGTCTTCGTAGTTTCAATTTGAATTGAACTATCATCCGATTCAGTTGTTGTAGTTATTTCCGGTTTGGAGGTTTCATCTCCGATCTCAACAGCTCCTGGAATCACCTCGTTGCTAAGACGAGGCTCGTTAAAAGCCTGAAACGAACAAGACGAGTGTATTTTTTCACTGAATTCGTTACAGTCAAATGTCACAGACCCTGATTACTCTAAAAACGGATCTATAATACGTTTCCTAACCGCGCAGGTACCGTTTTGCAACTAATGAAATTTTCGTCACGAAGCTGATTAACGTTACAATTCGAAGCAGAAGAAAAAAAATTAGGTGTAATTAGTCACTCACGTGATTATAAACATATTCAGAGATACAGGTACGTGTTTCATATTCGAAAGTTGTTCCCCGGCGATATACATTATTTTCTCGGAAAACTGGCGCGAACAAAATTGGGTACACTTTCGAAAAAAAAATCTCTGCAGAGCAAGAATACACACATTCGAAAAACGTAGATTCTTAGAACGCTCTGAAGCGGAGTTTTGAAGGTAACCGAACCTAAAGAGGCACTGACCGCAGATGTAAAACGATTAATAAGACTCAAGGCACGGACTTTCTCTGAGAAAGTAACAGCCTCACGTAAATATTACGTGTATCTTACGTACCGTATCTCACATCTACGACAACCTCATATGTGTTCATCTAATTCATTCTCAGGACTGAAAATTTCGTTAGATAATCTTCATACTAATTCATAATCACCGAAATTAATTAAATTCTTCACTAAATCACGTTTTGAACGTTGAGTGGCGATCGGATATACAATTCGTTTATATTTTCATACAACAAAAGCTAGAGATCGATTAGTAATTTTTATTGAATTTAAGTTGCACTGTTCAGATTTCATGATAATCTCAGAATTTCGATGTCTGTAGAATAATGAGAAAAAAAAAAAAAAAACGGAGGTGAAACCGCATGCCTTTCAATTACCGTTGCATACGTTCTAGTTTTTTTACAGTACACTTGTTGCCTGAAATAATTAATATATCTATGCCTGATTTAAGAAAAAAATGAAGGAAGGGGCAATTTTCGGCAATTAATTGAATGAATCGTGATGAGCTCACCTGTCTTTTATTTCGAGGTACTGCCAGGCAGGAAACCGCGAAGACCAGCATCACCACAGCCAAAATATGCACCTTCATCTCGAAACTGTTCAAACGAATTAATGTGATTAGACACGAATATGGTAAATACCGGAATATGTGCCAATTGGAGAGTTTCAACTTGCTAGGTGGAGTTCTACGTTAAGAATGAATCCCGTTGGGAGAAACGATCGGTTATGAGGCATTCGCTACTCCCGTTAAGTTTGCACCACCGGTTAGCGGTGACGGTTCGACAAGACCATGTCAATTTCCCATTATCTACACTCGGGTAGGTGCTCCGAGTATTTTCGGGGCTCGAGATGAAGTCGAGTAGCTATCACAGATATGAAACGTGGCGAAATGTTCCCCGAACCTCGTCGAAAGGAACAAAAATGAAACTGCATACGTCAGAATAGCGTAAAGAGAAATTATTTCAAGAATAATATTTGAATACCACTCGGAATAATGATTGAAAACGAGTTCCATGGTAGAAACGATGAAATCGAACATTCACGAAAAAAAAAAAAAATTGCGATATGATTCAGGGTTAATTTGTAAAGAGAGAGGATTTTTCAGGATGCTCATATCGAACTCTGCCATTTAGAACTTTCTCGTTCCTGTACGCTTACGGAAACTTGATAATAGTCCGGTTTAACGAAACCAGCTGAATGATACAAAAATCCATTATTTTTTCGGTCCGCGAATGTTAACCCATGCGAATCATTACACTGTTCAAACTTTGTAATACCTCCTCAAATTTTTAACACTTGACTTACAAATTGATCAGAAAAAAATAGAACAAGACAGAAATACATTATCGTTTACGGTACTCTTCATGAACTTAGAAATCCGTGTAATTACCAAAAATACTATGAAGTGTGCGATGAATGTGGGTCATCGGTCAAAAATTAATAATCGAATTTTCTCCGCGTATAGAACGTTGCGATTGAATCGAGATGTGACAATTTTCCATGCCCATAATTCGAATGTAAAATCGTGTGAATTTCGAATCTTTTTATCAAGCCGTTTCGTAGATCATTCGTCGAGTTTGTTGGACAGACCTTCAGTCTTTCTGAAATACTGTCTTTCGTATTCTAGAGGCCCGAAAGCGGATCAAGAACCTTGGGAATAATGAAAACTCATTTTCCACCGAACCCAATACTCTTCTTATATTTTCTACCCCCAAAAAAAAAAAAAAAAATGAAGGAAGTAAAATCTCACTGAGTACTCAGCACTGGCACATTATCATGCTAGTGTTAATTGCATGAACGGTTAAGCAATTATATAGCATTTCCATAAACACACGGACTTACCATGTGCCGAGGCAAATTAGGCATCAGCGGTAAAACGCATAAGTGATAACTCAAAAATTGCTTAACATAATTTCGAACCGCATATTATTGAACGAATGACATCACTGTGAAACTACATTCGAATTGCTCTTCATACTGCAACTACATGTTACTGTCTCACGCCTTAGCTTTGTTTAATATTCTATAAAACAATTTAAGACCCCTTGAGACTTGAAAAATTTTTGAACTGAACAACTGCTGTTGATATCGAGTCTTTTTCTATACGTTTAGTGGAATCCAGTTATCCGTTGCATTACGACCATCGAATGCCCTAATTGTTTGGTTAACTGTTTCTCATTCCATTAGACTTATTCAGTTGCAGGTAATAACTTACTGACGTACTTACGAAGTTAATCAGCCTTACTAAAGCGAGATAAGGATCTACTCGAATGGATTCGACTTTCGAGTTCTTCGGTCAACAAGTATTCTCCTGTCTTCTTTTCGCTGCAGTATCTTCGACTAGCAAATGACCAATGCTCGATGACCAGTGACCGGAGCTCAGTGACGCAGTCAACGGACATAGAGACCTCGTGCTAGCTGACCACTCGACCGATGGTTCCTTTGGGCACCTCCCCACCGACCTCTATCCTATAAAGTTTTATAAATGCACCACCGAGAAGAGTGGACCACCATGTCGCTACGGTTATGGTATAAGGCATAAGCGCACTAAACAACAGTCATTAAAAGCTAGGACTAACCGTTTGTGGATGTAATTATAAATTGACCATTCATAGCATCTGATTACGAAACGGTTTGCGTGATCTGGTGAACCGGGTCATCAAATTACGAATATTTTTATCACGATTGTGTGCGTTTATTGCGGATGAATTAATAATCGTGGTTATGATCTGGGAGTATGATTTCATAACCAAAATAATTGGAGGAAATTCAAATACGAAGTACTTCTTTCCCCTGACTCTTTGCAAGTGACACTGCAGCGAAATGACAGTTGCTTTTATCTTTGCTTATTCAACAGTTTTTGTTTTCATGTCTCGATCGAGGTACCCGAATTATGGATCATTGCTTTTCAGAACAAGAAATTTCCAGAAGCGAATGAAGGACACTGGGTTGAGTTTATTCTTGTCGACTCATGAACAAGGAAAAACGTGTCTTACGTACAAATTGTTTTATTAAAATTCAAAAGCAGTAAACAAAGAACAATAAATGTAAATCAGTTATAATATATCTAGGTAGATAAAGTCGGAAAATATTTGCCCGTGTAAACTCTTACGGACGCTTCATCACACGCCCAATCACCATAGAATCTTACCGTCTAAATAATATAACAGTGGAGTACCGTTTCGGTATCGAGTATTTTAACTTAGGATTCATAAATAATTTACACTTATTTTTTAATCTCATAAAATTTGTAAATTTTCGTTATCATAGTGAGAAGTAGAATCTCTGCTTGTGTCAAGACTGACACCTCATTTTCCCTTGTTTCTTAAAAGCTGGTTCACCGCGGTGAGAGTAGATATCGGGATCTGAAAATCGAAAAGGTTTCGTCAATTGATAAATTTGCATAAAATTTCAGAAATAACATCTGTAAAATTACGACTCGTGAATCCAAAATGAGTAACAGAATTGCTAAACACTTTTCATCTACATATTTTAAATTCATCGATAATATTTCAAAACCCAGAATGCATCATAAAAATTATTTGCATATACGTTTTCTTTGTTCAACTCTGGGTTTTTTCTTATTGGCAGTTATCCGAACTGCATTAGGAAGTCCGTTCAGATACCGCTGAGAATATTGATGAGGAATCAACGCGTGTCTTTGCACGTTATTATACTTTGTTTGATAGCTTTATGGACAAATCGTAGCTGAGCACGTTCTACGCAGTGAACAAAAAATATTATTCGTCAGTATGAATTCTAATCGCGAATTCATTGCACGAAAGATCGTTGTAAATTTACTATAATTTTATACAGATGCTGGTCTAGTTTTTCACCAGATGAAACCCAATTGCGCGTTGAATACGTCCAGCCATTAATGAAGAGAACTATCATCATTCTATTCTGTAGAAACTGTGAATTTCTAATTCGGGCTGATTATTTATTAGCGATTTCAATTTTCTTGCGGGCGATCGACAGATGATACAACATATTGATATTGCTTCCTGATGCAGATTCAAGTGTTTCAAATGACAAAACATTATTATTCAATTACCCTCTTGGATTACAAGACACATATTATTACGATAATCAGTTTTATTTTCGTTCTTTACGATCGTTAATGCGAGTTATTCCGTACGCGTTTCAATCATCAATATACTTGAAGCACAGTCATGTGATTTAAGAAATTGTAAAATCGCAAAATCATTGAGGCTTAAACTTACGTTGAAAATGTCATCGTAAAGTTGTGGACTTGGCTGAGACTTGACGTAGTAATTGCTTCCATAGCCACCATAACCACCTCCGTATCCACCTCCGTAAGCACCACCATAAAATCCTGCAGAACCGCCAATACCGGCTGAGGCAGAGGCAGAGGCAGAGGCTGAAGCTGGTCCAGGGTTTGTATAATAAACCTGTTGAACAGGACTGACTTGTGTCTGAACGTATTTTTGAACATTCCAATTTGGTGCTGGGTAAAATTCTTTTCGGACAACTATACCGGACTGGTACGGGACTGTATTGACTCTGCTCTTTGTGGTGGTCAATACTGTCGTCTGCGTTTCAAAAAGTAACATTTTACTATGGATTAAAAATGTGGATATGAAGAAATTAATAAAACTAAACTACAGAGATAACAAGACCTTCACCATCTTACTTAAAATTTGTCTATCTAGTGATCGTCTCCATTCATTTAGAAATTGGAAAACTTGACTATTGGAGAAAATATATCTTCGCAATTGATATAGACACCCTTTTTTTTAGGATAAATTCATTCTTTGGACTCGTAGCTATATGCTACCTTAATCATGACTTTTAGTATTCCTGTCGAATACGATGAGCCTGCATAAGATCTAAAATTCGTTCGATTTTGATAAATGTCTTAATCTCTGTCTGAGAAATAAATCATTCCTCTTTCATTTTCTAAAATACTTGATTCTTATCCATCAAACTAAGTAAGGTGAATAAAGAAGGCGTTTGAGTTTGAGTCTAATACTTTCTTTATTTTAATTAAAATTAAAATATGTACTTTCATATAGAATAAATAACCGCCCATCGTATAAGTTCATACTTTATATATATTCAAATAAATCGATATTTGGCTTTGTTTTTTTTTTCTTCAAATATTTATTTTCCTGAACGATATAATGTCCTTCGTGAACTTAATGCACTTGCATTTTTAGTCTTTCCAACATATTTGGTTAGGAATATACTACAATATTTATATCTACATACTTTTCAACCCAATTGTTCAACACGTGCACGTTCATCTATTTAATTGAGGGTTAAAAATCCCGTTTGTTAATATAATTTGGCAAGAAACTGCGTCTGTTAAGTAAACCGCGGTGGACTTGTACAGATGATTTAACCAAAATTGCAAAATAATTTGTACTATAGGAACAAAGTTCCTGGATTGGAAATAAGCTTCGGATATAGCTTTGATTCATATCCACAAATGAGCCAGAAAAGTTTGAATTTTGAAAATCTTAATATCTGTGAAGCGAGGTGCATTTTGATTATGCTGCAAATATCGAGGGTTCAGAAAGCTCTGCGTCACAAATTTCAAACTCTTTAGCTTAAACTTTTCCAGTTCATTTGTGGATATAATTTGAAGAGATTTTCGTAACTTTTCCAAAATCCGGTCACGTTTCCTCGCAGCACAAATTATTTTATACTATTGGTGAGGCCGGTATATAAAAACATACAATATTTTTGACCACATCGTTTACACGCCAATTTCAATAGCTGCATATATCGATACGTGAGTTGAATAAGCAGAAGCCTCAAATTCAGTCCGAAAAATATACCGTTTAATTTATGAACGGAAAACTATGCCAAATCGATATATATTTTTTTTTCTTTTGTTTATTACAAGACTGCTGTTATCAATACCTACCAAATAATTTTGGTATTGCACAATACACCTGTCTCCAAAAAAAAAAGTAATAATTTAATATAGTAATACAAATTATCAATTATTATAAAGAATAAGTAATTCTCAGTTTGGTTTCTTCTTGTATACAAGTTATATAAAAAGATAGAAAAAAAGAAAAATTTTCTTCATACCAAAAAAGTTATTTAACTTTAATAAACATCTATATAAATATATACTTATATATCAACATACCTAATATTGAAGTAAAATGTAATATTTTTCATTTACTTCATACATTTATAAATCTATATGTATATAATCAATTTATCAAGGAATGAAATAATACGATTATTTAATAAATATACAGTCTAATCATCGGTGTCTAGATATTTTTATCAATGGTTCATGAAATTTTGAAATAAAGTTTCAGCAGTGTCGCTAAATTTTTAATACAGCCAGAAATTTATGTCATATATAGTCTTCAAGTCATTTTCGATATTTCATAATATTCAATTATACGGCATAAATTTTCTGGTGGCAGATTTTTAAGCATCAATATGAGGTGTTTGCTTATTCGACTCAGCTACATCTATTTAATACCTGATCATAAGATCTAAAAACCCGGACTTCGGATCCAAAAATCGATAGAAAATTGCGTCTATTTAGTTTAAATTTTTTTAAAAAATACAATACTTGTGCAGTCTACATAGTTTTCAGCCTAATTTTGAATCTTTGATCTAAGAGTTCGAAAACCCGACTAGTACTGTACATTATGGCTTTCGAAGTCGATTGACGTATGTCATAAATTATACCTTTTGTTTTTTCGGTGTGACATGGGTCTTCACTTTCTCGATATGTTGAACATTAACGAGATTCGGCTGTGCGGGAACCAGCGTCTCGGTCTCAACAAATCTACTGGATAGACTTGCGGGTACGGAATGGGAAACGTGTGTATCGACGGTTTTCACAACCTGAACACTCGGTACTGATTGATAAACCTGGGTTTCTACAGTTTTTCCGATAACACTCGGCTCCGGTACACCGTAAGAGTGAGTTCCAACCGATTTCAACACGGCCGAGGACGGTCCTGCACCGCCAGCCGTTGCTCCTGCGAAAGAAGATCCTTGAGCTCCGTGCCCGGAAAGATCACCTCCGATACGGGCCACAGCGCTAGGATTTCCTTCGCCAAGTCCAGCGCTAGCATGAAGCTGACCGCCTGAAGATATGTTAACGGTTCATATGTCGGAAATGGAAATGAAATGCTATTTTGATGAGCTGTGATGCCTTCGCATGTGAATTTGTTTGCTAGATTTTGGATTTTGCATAAATAATCCTTACGAACCGGTATAACCGTGGCCGTCGAGAAGACCTCCTAGACCAGCCTCAGCGTTCGCACCAAACGGGGTCCCAGCACTTGCATGAAGACCACCGGCAGTACGACCTCCGGTTAAAAGACCGCCTAAGCCAGCCTCGGCGTGATATCCACCGAAATTAACTCCAAAGTTGCCATCTTTGAACGTCAGGAATGGCTGAAAATTGTTCAAATTATTTGGAATACTTCTAAAAGTTGTTTCATCTAGACAATTATTTACTAAAAAACAAACTTGATTTTTATTCCGTCTATTAAAATTTTTACGTCGCCTATAGGATTTCGAAAAGAGGTAAAACAGATTTTCAAGTGTCTATGATCAGTGCCAAAACCAAAAAATATTCAATATTGCCGCAAGGCGAAAATGAGTACAAGGAATGTGGACGCAAAACTCATTCCATAATCCATCGTAACCGGTTCTCAAGAAATTTCAAAGAATCGTACAACTTCTTTCTAAGTTCATGAACCGACCTGACCGTTGTGTCTAATAAATACAGACAGCAGTACATAGTTTCGTACTGCAAAAGAAAAAAAAAATATTATAAATTTACGAAACAAAAATCAATCCAATTTTTTCCAGTACCTTGAGGTGAAGTATTCTAAAGAGTTTTGCACCTTTCGTTGTTGAGATTAAATGGGCTTATTATTTGAGGAAAAAAACAACTAGAACCCATTGCAAATTCGCAATATCAGTGGCTTTATTTAACGTTGAAATTATTCTCCGAAACCAGTGTCAAAAAATTATTATGCTATACATGAATTATATTGTTTAATGAGAAGAGTTGATCAAAAATTGAATATTCCACGTGAATGATTCGATTGCAAAAACAGGAAATGTTTTCGAGCCTGAGGTGCTGTAACATAAATGAGTCCGTCACCAACTAATATTTGCAGCTGATATAAACCCGTGTCGAAAAGTCAAGGACAATATTACCGTCAATTTTTTTTTTTTTTTATCTCTTATCCTCCGTCAAATCGATTCGCTAGAATTTGCATACCTGCACTCTTCAGATTATGAAAATCTACATGTTTGAAACCAGGAAGCATCAGCTCATATATTGCGAATCCTATTAAATACTAAAAAACAAAAATCTGGATACAAAATTTTTCTTCCAGTGTGACCATTTCCTGACCACGATTACTTATGTAAGAATTAGAGACAGCACAGAAAAAATGACATTTTTGTAAGAAATTTGAATATTTTCAATCGCGATGAATTGCGCAGGAAAATTTTTGAAAATTTTCAAAATTCCAGTTGAATACTTATCTCTAAGCATTTTTAATTCTCTCCAATACCAAAACGATTAACTAAAAATTTCTAGATTTTCAAATTGTTTAAAGAATTATTTTGTGTTACTTTCTGATGTCCCCCTTCAATAATAAAACCTGTATAACGCAATTCTATTCACATATCAAACCGAGATGACCTCGTAGGCCCATGTCTTTCCTCTCACAATTGCCCTCGCTACCAAAGCCTTGCCAAAAGGTATTACTGTATTCCATAAGCCTAATGATTTTAATTTTTATCATGATTTCTCATCTGATGTGACTATTTCCTGCAGTAGAGGCAATTAATCACGTAGAAATGACAACGAGTGGGTAATTAGTTAACTCAAGGTCGATTTAGCAGACAAAAAAATGTGTCGGTATAACTGACGGCGTGTATGCTCCGAGTTACAGTACGTTTTGACTCCACTGATCCACATCTTTAAAGTTCGCAGACCGTCAAGTCTCTCCAAGGATAACAAGATTCAGTGGCAATGTCAGCAGTTGGTTCAACACACAATAGAACGTCTGTTTTTTGATTGTCATGATATTCTCCTAGACATCGGAGGTTTGAAACAAGTTCAATGCATCACATCATTGCAACAAGATTTAGCACTTCAAGACAGTAAGATACGTGTTAATTAGCTTAGCAATATCTAATGCTGAACTCTTAATTGCATCTTTAAACATTCGTCTTATCTCGATGTAGAATCGGTAAATATTGTCAAATTATGAAACAAGATTCGTCATGATGAAATAAACAGTTTAGTAAGATAGGATATGTCGGTACAGAATTTTCCAAGTTTTTCTAAAACCTTTTTTTGAGCGTCGAGATGCGACCCGGTGAATTGACACGAGAGAGAAACCAAAGAAACTATATTTTCGAGAAATGCAAAGCTGACACAAATCCGATACTGAATCACGAAATACTAATCGAAGGGGTTGGAGCTGACAGGGTTAGAGTGGTCCAATTTGAGTCGTCAGTTTCGCACGTTTGGAAGTTTACAATATTTGAAATACATCGAAATAAAAGTCTGAATATTCAAAACTGAAAACTTGTTTGAAAAACTCCAAAGTTTGTCACTGATGCCCTTCTCCTTCTGAGCCCTCGAATTAAATAAGATACGTCCGGGGTAATTGAATTTCAAAAACACAAATTCTATTTGAAAACCCAAAACCCAGAGACTTGAAGCAAGAAGAATCTAAGCCCCACGAGTGTGATTGAAAATCATTATTCAGTATTCGCACAACATTAAAATGCAAACTATGCAGTGGCAATATTTGACTGTGCTATTTATTCGCACGTGTTAATAACACTTGGGATCTGATGATGTATAATGTATTGGTTCAATCTCGGACTCACCAACTGTGGTTTTGCTGTGGCAACGGCTAACAAACCGAAAATTGATAAAAGCACGATCTCCACCTTCTCCATGGTCATCTTTAGGTCGACTAACTTTAGAGATTAAACTGATTTTGCGGTACTGGAGGCCTAGTTGAATTCTAAAAACACCTCCGTACACCCTGTGCAAAAGAGAAGGGGTTCGCCAATCGGAGAGCTCCCAGTCAACTGCGTCAATCTTGAAATAAAAACCAACTGTGCATACTTTAAGTCAAGGTCCATCTCTTAGTAGGATGTGTAAACAGCACTCGTCTTAGAGATTCTCAGATGAGAGTGGGGTGCCATAAGCAATATACTGCAAGACTTACGAGTATAGTTCGGACATTGAAACCCTTTACTCTAATCATATGTAGTTTTGAATAATTTACTTTTTTTTGTGTTTGCTGTTAACTTATCTTAATTATTCTTGGATTTACCCGAGACAGTGCCTCGTGCCATCCTTTCATATCTCTAACAACCAGCTTACGCTGTACAAATTATTGACTAATATAAAATTGAACCATCAAAAAGGAATAAAGATGAACGATTATTTCGCTAAGCAAATCAGACCCGGGGAAAATCCCAGAATATGTTAATATTCAACTGTGACGTGGGTCTGGGTCATAATTACTATTAACTGAGAAAAGACAGATTCGAATAAAAACTCGTTGATGCTTGGTTATTAAATAGTATAATAGAAGAAGAGAAAAAACAACGAATTTGAAATTAATCATTCGATTCAATTTTTTGGTCGACTCTGCTGTCAATTAACAATATTCATTTAAATGATAGATGAGAATGAACTTCCGCAATCGGTAAAAATCGTCAAATATATTTTTCGAAGTTCAACGCACAAGATAGAATTTTTCTGTAAATCCGAGTGCAAACCTGTGCTGAATCTCAATCGGCCAATATTAGACAGAATATTTTGTTTGCTGTCGAAACAGAATTTTTAGTACCGTTTAGCGTGTCTAGGAATATGAAATTTGATCGTAGCCAAAAGTTATATCAACGTAAGTTCGCAATTGCGTGAAATATTGTACAACGGGAAAGCTACTGCATTGTCAGATCATCTGGATTTCACGACTGCAACTCCGCAGAATCGTATCAAGATTTAAATCTCTTCCGCGTTTTACAAGCGCAAACTTCAACCTTCAGCAGTGCAGCTTCCATGAATTTTCCCAAATTTCCCGAGCAATGGAATACCAATTCTCCATCCCGGATATAAAAATCAGCGAAAATAATTACAGCAGATACAGATCCACGTCAAGAACTTGCGTGCCCACAATTGAATACTAATGCTATTTGAACTGTTAAGAGCGTGCTAATATCGCAATATGAATGTGAAAATAAATTATCGGCACTCTTACGCAAATTTCGGATAATAAAGATGCCTTTTTTTTCTCTTGGTTGAGGTAATCTGCACATATTTCCATACGGATAGCTGATCATTAACTTTACTGAGAGATCCCATCAGTTGTTAACCTTTGAAACTCAATCTCTTTCTACCTGAACGTCATTTTTTCATGATTAATCCGTTATTTCAACCCAACATCGGCCGTCGACAAAGCTACTTCCTCCTTACGATTTCGAGCTTTACGTATAGCTGCATAATCTATCGAGAATTGCAACTTTTCACTGTTATCCACGGAATATCGTCTGCACACGTTCCGAAAGCGATATCTTGAGACTTTTTTGTCATCCTTTACGCAGATTAGGTCTAATTTGCAAATTGACTTTTTGCGTGGACACGATCTGTTCCTTGAGATTGATTTCCGCATTGCGAAAAAACTGAAGGTGATCTTTGAAAAAAAAAAAAAAAAAACTGTCAGTCCTTTTTTTTTTTGGTTTTCTTAAATTTCTCTCATCATACAGAGTTTCAAGTCATAGCGGTAAGAGGTAATCATCGTTTTCGAGAACATATAATCGGTCAAATTAGCATTTTCGATACATTTTTTATTTCTCTACCGTTTTGGCACACTTCTCTGAGATTATTAAAATTCGAACTGTTTCCTCAGTCCTCGAATCGTGTGGAATACTGGAGGAATTGGATCCCGCGCTGAGAGTGGAAAAATATGTCATTGTTCAGTAGCTAGATACAATCAGTTATTGGAAATGAGTTGTTTAAAATGTATGACGTACCTTTATAGGGATAAATTAAAGGCATACCGCTTAATTTGAAATTATAATTCACAAATAGTCATACGAGGAAATATCGTGTGTTATTTAACTGTGACAAAGTCTTGCTGCAATAAACTGACTGCAATAATTTTAGATTGCGTATCGCCTTTGGTATGAAGGAAAAATTTGAATTCAACAAAGGGATAATAATATTCCAAAATTCGAATTATGCTCTCGGGACTTTCCTATCTACGATATTCTCCAGTATCGATTATCTGGACCGGTATTTACGAAAACAGGTTCTCAGTCTCGATCACAGTTTTTTTTCCTTTTTTTTTTAGCATACATTAAATCCAAAGTATTCGCCGTATTGATCTGGCAAACAAATTATCGCTAGCATATAAAAATTGAGCGGAAAATATGAGAGTCAATCGATAGACCCGCAGGCAATATTCATGGCGGTCAAACAAAGTCCATAAATTTTTTGTTTTTAGAAGGCAGAAAAAAAAGAACTTTTTCGGTACATTTGCTTCATTAAGATCCAATATATCAAATCAGTATTATGTACGCAAATATTGTAATGACTTTAATGGACTGACGAGTTTAGAAGTACGTCACATCGTAAAGAGAACAATGTTTTATAAAAAAGGTTCACCAAGGCTAGCAATTTATTCGCATGATTAACAGGTAAGCTTTGCAATGTTTAATAATTTTGCGAAATTCACTATTCAAATGACGTTGATCAACCGCGTTTTAGCTATCTCTGTAATCCATTTCACATGAAAAAAATAACCTGGACAATCTCCTCGAACGTAATTGTCATGAATCATCATTAATTAGCATCAAAGATCCCTCCGTCTCGGTAGATCGACTATATACAATAAGCTATGGAAGATTCTGAATGAAAACAAAGTATGTGTTCATGTTTCCAGGTATTCATCGAATGACTCTTTCACTCTCTCGGTAGTTTATGCAAGTCATATATGTGCCCTTAGTATGGAATAATGCGGAATATAAACTCATGAGACTTGAAGTAATTGCTTGTTAATACGTAGGTCGGTGGATAATTGATGTACACTCAACGAATTCGAAACTGACATACTTAATATAGGCAGCCGGAGTTACACCACGTTTTAAATTAGCTATGCCATGTTAACTCATTAGCCACTTCTCTTTGCGACAGCTCTCAAGATAAAAATTGCCAACTAAAACCGTGGTGTAACTTCGGTTGCCTATTTTAGGTGCGACAGTTTTAAATTCATTGAGTGTACATATACATCATACAGACGTTCACGTTTTCATTTATAAAATTTGCAGATACAGGTACACACAACAGAGTTTACTCAAATCTGTATATTTATACTTAATTGAATTGGAAATAATCTGAAATCTAGACTTCAAGTATCACATCCAAAATCTCGTCTCACAATTAATATTTGTCACGAAAATCACTCGCAATTTATACATTTTGGACATCAAAAAGGAAGAAATGAATTACAAAAATGATATAAACTATGACTTATGCATTCAGTAAGAAAATACGTTTTATTCTTATATACAATTTCTTATATACGATTATATGTATATAGATATATATTATCCATATTAATTTTTAAACATCATTATCCTACCTTGCTAAATAATTTATAAATAATTGTCAAGTAGTTAGCGTAAAGATTCGCTGAACTTTGTCCAGATAGGGGGAAATGTAGGGTGAGATGAGAGGGAAGGGAAGGGATGTCCCTTTTTATTTTAAATATGAAAAAGCCGAGATTTTAACCGTCCTGAAAAATATGCGAGAGATTATACAACGACTAGGACGTACTCAAAAAGAAATTACAGTCTAAACTCGAAATCGAAGATATTCGATTAATCAGTTCAAAGACTTCTGTGCTCGAAAACAAATCTGTCATTACGTCCTTGATCGTATCTTCGATCCGAGTTATAGTTTCTCTGGTAATTTCTTCTGTCGGAAGTAGGAGCGATTTTGTTCTCCAAAGGTTCGTCGGCTTCGTTTCTTCTGCTATTTCTCCTGTCATATTTTGGCGCAATTTTATTCTCTAGAGGAGCATCCTGGTCGTCGTATCTACCATACTTTCGCCTATCCGGGCGTGGGCTGACTTTATTCGGATTTCTAGACCCCGATGACGAACCTCCAAACAAATTACCAAAATTGAACCATCCACCCCATCCGGATCTGTCTTCGTCAACCGTCTCCGTCACCTGATATCCACCATCGTCGACACCGCCGAGCCCACTACTGCTGCTGCTCACACTCACGACACTGCCCTGAGTATCTAAATTTCAAAAAATCAAAAAATGAGATGATCACAAAATTAACAACGATTCCACGAGTGCAGATGAGTAACCGGAAAATCTATCTGTGGTAACTTATGGCTAAAAGAATGATCAACCATGTAGCAATTTAGGCTTATGATCAAATTTTTCTATCACGCTATCGATCTGCATTGTACGTTTTACTGCGTATACCTATATTTTGAGCCAGTGGCTTCAGTTAGTAGGTAATCGGCAGAACTAATTACCACAGACTTATTCTTCCGTAAAATAGTATAAGGGCATTCCGTGCCAAGTCATCCAACCTGTGACCATGATCATTTTACATTTCGTTCGGTCACAGGCTGGATAATTTGGCATGGAATGGCGCATAAGCAAATCAACCCCGAAAGTTTTTGGTGAACCAACAACTCTGGTAAAGCAGAATAGAGAGAAAGACAGAGGTGTGCATAATTGGTGCAATTAAACATGCTGAGAAAAATTGTCAGGCCTTATTTGCCGAAGGGTTCTCCAATTTGATGGCCATTACCTTCGACACTATCGTGATCATCACCATCACCATCACCGTGGGAACTCCCGTGTCCACCAAAGTGACCAGCTAAGTGACTAACTAAGTGACTACCCAAGTTACCACACAAGTGATCACCAAGTAAGTTTTGGTGACCACCCCAAACCCCGTGACCACTAAATAAGCCGTGATGTCCAACCAGAAGGTCGGTTAAGGCGTTCACACCAAGTGGATCTTTATGTTGTAACCTCTGTTGTTGGCGATAGGCATGGAGTCGATCTTTTCTTTCTTTACGACGCTTTTTAATATCCAGAGAACCGTCCATCGGGCGCCTCTGAGCAAATGAATTTCGAGACTTAACCAAATTTCCTACTGCCTCCAACGTCGCTACAGGAATCTGCATAATCAAAATTTGATCACAATTTATTGCAGCTGCTGATTCTACTCGTTTGATTTTAATAGACATTTCGATAATTCAGCCAACGTACGTTGAAGACACTGTCAATGCTGGACCCGCCATCTGGATACAAGGATTGAGCAGCCGCTGCGGTCTGTCTTATAGCTGTGATTGGAATCTAAATAATAAATGATATTCGTGTGAGAGTGAATTCGATACGTAAGCAGATACTTGATTAAGATAGTTATTATCTAACGGAGTTAGCGCCTGGAGCTGAGATCTTATGTCATTATCGTTCATAAAAAGTGTATTGCGAGAGAGATGTGTATGCGTATACACTAATCCTGAAACATACTGCATTACGTCAGCGTTTTCCATCGGTATAAGTAAAAGATCAGTACTGTTTACGCTTAAGATTGCAGAAATACTCACGTTAAAAATATTGTCGATTATCTCTCCATTTCCACTGTCAGATTGGCGCCTTACTCGATGAAGGACATTCTGCAAATCGATTTGAAAATAGTAAAGATAGAGATTAAAAATTTTTTTTTTCGGTACAGAGAATCGAAATAGTGCGTCAGAACTTGAAACTAGTTGCAACGAATCCGGTTGGTTAAATCTAATAAATTTAAAATTGGATATCTATGGATTATTGAGTAATCGATCGAACGCAGCGGACTTCCTCAACCGAGGATTTCCAAATTTCACTTCACATCGAGAAATACCGAAGGTTCAAAATTCCGACAGTCAAAAATCTGAGAGGCCAAGACTTCGAAACTAGATATTCACACAAGGAGTTTCGTCCCCTGTCATTAAATTTTCAGATTCTTGGACTGTTGGAGTTTTGGAATTCGGAGTTTTGAGCTGTCTGCATTCCGATCTTTCGCAATTTTGATTTCTTGAAATTTAACGTTTCTCAAAATTCGATAACCGTCTTAAATGAATTTCTAATGTTTATTCTATTCGAAACTTTCGAAATTGAGAACCTCAACCCAGCCTCTGTATACCGTGAATCGTTTAATGATGGAATAATTAACCTGCGTTTTTCATCATATCCGTCTACTTTATGTACTTTCACTTGATAAAAACGTTCATCTAAACTAGATCAGCGAGATACTAGTCCATAAACATATGCATTTGACATAATTATACACTTGCAGTTATAGTCGCTTGAAGTTACTAAGAAAATCTCTGATTTTTAGTAAAAAAAAAAAGAAAAAAAAAACCCATTGAAATTCATACGATCCATCGAATGAAATTCTTCGAATAGGAGAAATTAATAAATATAATCAAAAAGTAAGAATGAATTGAATTTTCCAGAACCATTTATTGCCCAAGTGGTTAATGATCCACGCATTATTCGCCCACCAATTGCATAACTTTTAGCACAAAATCCCACGCTTATGGTTTAATGTGAAATTCTATGATTTACACATTCGGTAATCAGCACGCAGCCTTGGTGTTTGCCGTATTTCACAACGCTGCTTAGCCGGATCATACAATTTGATAGTCTTATAAACGAGTACAGTGAAATATTGGAAAAACGGTGAACTTTGACCGTGTTATATCATAGCCGGCATTTTTTCCGACAATGCAATGCAGAGACTGTAGTCGAGTCTGGTAATATTTTCAAAATCTTCAACTGGCTCACTAGGAGCTTCTACAACCTCCATAAAATTGTTTAGAAGAAAAATTACCGAAATACAAAAAAGTAAAGTGGGTATTGAAATGAAAAAAATAGTTATGTATGTATGTACCTGTATGCAGATTTTTGGTCTTTGATCTTTTATGACTAGTGCGTTATGCGTAGGTACATTTACTTTCTCTTCATCTACATAGCCGCGCAAATATGACGATATACGTATTGCGTACTTACGTACATGGAAAGTCGGACTTTCCTTACGAATTAAATAAAAATAAAAAATAAGTAAAACAATAAAACTGGGTCTGTAACATGACGTAATTCGAATTCACGGGAAGAATATCACCGGCAGATAGATTATTTCTCAATTTTTTTCATTTTTTTTTTTTTTCAATACATTTTCACGGGAAGTCGACGGGTTTGAAATTTCTTATCGACCAAATTCGAGTTATTTGACAAATGAAAATTCATTACGAATGAGAATACGTTGAACATACAACGCTGTTTTTAATTGTAAACTAAATTATACATGTATAAAAAAATGAAACGAAGCTATCAAATTTTTGGTCTACGTTCGTTAGGAAAATTTTTGAATACTGAATACCAACATGCTCAAATATATTCAACGTTTTTGTTAACGGTTGATGATCAAGAACCAAAATCAATCTCGGAGTTTAACAAGTTGAGGAAATTTTTGACAATTTCTTCCTGGTTCTACGTAAATGACCAAAAAAATATCTAACAGGACAATAATCAAGTTTTCGTTTCCGTCAAATTACTCGAATCGAAGTCTTTCCGTTTTAGAAATGAAATGGAAATGCAGGGGAAAGAAAAAATAATTAGATTACTCACCGCTTCAGCTATTTTACCGACCATCCCAATCGCGAGGATCGAAACCGCGAGGTATTTAATTTGCAGCATCATCTTTTCGGGACTTGATGATCGTGTGACCGAACGGCCGAATTGCAATTCGAAGATTGGCACGCGCGACCACGACCCTGCCTTTAAGGGCAGCCGCCACCAGGACATCGATCCCACGATCTTGCTTTTGGCCAATCAGAATCGTTCCTGATCTCCTGGTCGGATATGGGCCCCGCATCTCCGTGAGAATGCTTTCTATGCTTTCGCAATGTCTTGAGCTCGTTTTTTTTCGTCTCATTTTTTTTCTGCACAAAAAACGCGTAGGCAACGTTTGCCGAGTTCAACTCTCCATTACGCAAGCAAAGACAAACCTAGGGACCTGTTCGGCTAACATCATTTTTGCAAAGGTGATGTCGATGTCCCTCGCGCTAATCGCGAGACACTTAAGGACTGCAATTTTCTCAACCATTCTAGGCAAAAATTTTTTATTCATTATTGTTACGGGGGTTCAATTATCGCTGCATATCCTTTTACGATCGGATCATATACGTTTGCTTATCTAATTCAATAGATTAGAAGTAAAATTTCAATCTATGATAGCTTAAGAATTTTTCAGCTAAAAAAATCGGGTCAGTTGATTTGTTGATAATAATTGGCTCTTTATATACCACAAACTGTTCACTGGACAATTTTAAAAACTCTACATTCAGTCTTGAAGTAGGTTTAAAAAATTTTGACCAATTTTGGTAGCTGGTCTCAAAATTATACGAGTTTTGAATTTGAATTAGGTGAAAACAGGTATGCTAAATGTCGTAAAAAAAATTTTCAACACTGTATTTAAGTACTTTTAATACTGAAAGTAGTCAGCAGAAATTTTGTCACAATTTTCACACTGTTTTTTTGACCCCAATTTATTGAACCATAATTGCCCACAAAATCTGTCAAATAATTTTCAATTCCATTTCAAAATACTACCTACTTGGCTGCGACAAAAACTGAGTTGATTAAGTATTTTTTCGGAGGGTACCAGTGATTCAAAAAAAAAAAATTTTTATTGCAGAAATGGATCGAAAGCTGAAGATTAATTCGAGGAAGACTAATTCTAAGATATATTCATTATTTATCTGTCTAACATTTCAACATAAGCAATACTCAACTGTAAGATAAATTTAATATTCATGGTAATTGACATTTGGAACTGGGTTAATTTTGAGAATTCCATGTGCCATGAATACTGCCGAAAGAAACCATATGATGAAATTATCATTCTGCAATGCATGTCAGCAGGATAATTTATTAGACTGGCTTTTTCTTGATAAGATCTCCTCTATTTTGGCCTTGTATTTCAATGATCTTCACAAAAACAAATTCTCTTCTCAAATTTTTGTCTTGAAACGTCTTTTACGAAGAATTCCAATCTTCCCCTTTTGCGATATTTTAATAAATATGAAACAATCTTCTCGTAATATCTTTCTATGTATAAATTTATGATTCTTTAATGAATTGAAACACTTGAAGTTAACCACAATGATTGATATTTTAATTAAATTTATTTGCAAAGAATGTGTTATAAATTAATATCTAGACATCATATAATTACATAATACCTGTCTTTCGTTATTACCATTCGTCCCGATAAACACAAAAGTGCATTGAATTGTAAGACACTCAAAATCGGCAAACAGAGACAGGCAAAAATAAATATGACAATAAATAAGGATAGACTAAATTATTAGTAATTAAAAAATAGTTGAACAATATTCATTTAAGTATTTACTTCTGACAGATCCAGTCTTTGGCTATTTTTAAACCTAACTATAAGGTATATATGCCTTATCGATTGGGAACTAATTTTTAGTAACACCGATAATGACATTAAGGTAACTATTTGACATTCGTAATACTAATTATAAAATAAATGACTTTATTATTATGGCCGCTACAATTTTACGTTGGGATTGTCTTCTAGGTAGGGTCGAATTTGGTTTCCAAGATCACGTTGAAAATTTCTCACCGATACGTATGATTGCTGGAAAAAAAAAAATAATTCATCCAGCTGTGATTTACGATTTTTTAAATCAATATATTATCCGATAACTAATATAATGCAAGCAAGATATTCATTCTTGTATTCATACTATTATACTAACTTTCATATGTGTGCGTCAATTTATGGAAGATAAACGAAAATAATGACATAAACTGAATGTGCAGATTTTATAATTTATACCCAAATATATCGCGTGATTAATGTCATAAGATCGTGACTAACAAAAAGGCGATTTTTGAAGCCAAAAAGTCGTGAATTTTGTTCTTTATCTTCTCATTCATTCCAAAAAGTTTGGAAACAGAAAGATAAATTAAAATCAAATATCGAGAGCTCAAAAAGAGAGGGTCCAATGTCTTCGCAGATACAATCTTCTGGCTTAAAATTTTCGAAAATTTACATTCTAGAGCCAAACTGTTGTATAATTATCGTTGGTACTCCCTGGTGAAAATATTTCTACAAATTTTAACGAATTTTTGTGGAAATTGGAACAATTCTACGAGTTTCTACGATTTTTTAAGGAATTTGAACTACTTGTAGTTTTTCATAAGAAATTGTAGAAATTTTCACCAGTCAATATGTTTCTGAACGTATTCTTAGTTCTTCTTTGCGCGACTGAAAATCGAAAAGGTCGTATAACGTCGCTTACGAGCTTACGGCATTATCCGCGCGATATCTGATCGGATAATTATCCCATAAATTTTTCAATCGATAAAAGCTTACGTTCACTGCATCCCGCCATTCGATCCTAAACAATCTGATCAATCCCTTCACGTTTCTTCTAATAATTCCTTGAAGGACGGTTCCAGTTAATCTGAAAGGAGCTTCAGTAGTTGTGGTAGTAGCGTTGGAAATTGTATCTGATGACGTTGTGTCACTACCGATCAATGAACTGCTGGTGGTAGTAGTAGTAGAAGTTGTACTTGACGTAGGTGGACCATCAGGCGACAAATTGTTACTAACGATCGTGCCGATTTGGTTTGCAGCGGACTTGGTATCGTTCACTTTCTGGAAATTAATAATCACATTTTTATCGACAGAGAAAAAGATCGTCTGATATTACCGATGCGCTGGTACCTTGCGAGCTAACATTAACCGGTAACAGTCGGTAGCTCTTACTAACACCGGAATCTGGTGATTCTGGTCCCAGCTAATTTACCATAAAATAATTCATAATTTATCTGAATATACCGCGATTCCAAAATTACGTTTCTCGTCTCAAAACGAAGATATTTAGTCACGTAATTCAGCCCACGATCTAAACTAGTCGATAAATCGGTTGAAGATATGATCAAAATTAATGAACCCGATTTACAACGACGATCAAAAATTATTATTGCAAAAAATTTGTTCATTTTTTCATCGTTTTATACCTAAAATGTATTTTAGATTATTCAACACGATTGTGGACGGAATAATTTGCGGTTACAACGTAACGTGCGCCTTGAATAGACAACTTGACTTACACGAGTGTACCACTGTCTTTTTTACTGATATAAGAAGAGTATTGGTCTCGATCAAAAATGACTTTTACTCCTTTCAACGAATCTCCACGTTCTCGAGGCCTTCGACATCCGTAAGGCGGGTTTTTAAACTGACGTCGGTCTGTCTGTTGGTCTTTTTGTCAGTCTGTCCAATAAACTCAGTAACGGCTCGATGAAAAGATCTGAAATTTGTAGGACTTTATATTCAAATGATGGGCATGAAAAATTGGTATATCTCGTTTGGATTAATCGCTCTCTTATATCGGACAAAAATGTCTTTCGATTTTTCATTGAAAACGCTCTTTTTTTCTTCAATCAAATGAAAGATGATTCATTCTGATCATACTGGACAGTAATTCCGGTGATTACATGAATTTTGGGACGATGAACAGTAGGTTTTTTTTCATTATTGTTCCAGGAATCGACATCTATCAAGAATCGGCTATTTTCAAGTCTTTTTTTTATGACGTATGACCTTTAGCACAGGATCGATCGTTTTGAAATATCACTGCATGCCAATTAGGATATGTAATTGTTAAGATTTTGTTTGATTATTTATTATAGTGTAGCGCGCCTAGTATAAGAGAGAAGCATATAATATTAAAAAAAAAAAGTATTGCTTTGTCTTCTGACATATAAAAAGTTACGTAAACGTGATCGAAGAATTAGCTATACGCTTTATCAATAAAACAAACTTTCTCCATTCCATGTCCATCTAATCACCTAATCGTTACGTATAACGGGCTGTAGACGTGCCGATAAAATCTCAGCGTGTCAAACCTTATTCCCGACTGTTAACTGTTACGAAAATTTATCGATTATTTTTAACTACCCTGACTTTTATGCTGACATACTTTGACAGCTGTAATAAAATTTTGAATGATGATATAATCTAGGAGAATCAAACAACCAACCTCGAAAGCCAGCCTGGCCAATGTCCAAAGAAGTCCAGGCTGTTGTCCGCGCACTTGTCTGACCCGTCGTTTGACCTCATCCGGAACTGAAGCTTCTGCGATCATTTCATCCTCGACAGAATTTAGGAGATTCAAGTCGTTAGCGTTCGGCAGATAAGAATCGCCGTTCATTAACATCTTTGATATCAGCACCGCAATCTTCTGGTCAGTAGTAGAGTTTTTGACCTTTTCGTTAACTCCACTTGAAGCCTTCGGAGGATTCATTTCGCCGTTACGTTGCTCCGTGTTCAAACTTTCGTTATCATCGAGGGGAAGATAGTCCTGATAATAACTCTGCGATTCCTGATCATCAGTCATCGTCTCACGATTTTGAACTTCACTTAAAGGATTTTCAGTCGCACGCAGAAGACTCTGGTAATACGATTCCTGATCGTTTCGAAACTGGTTCGAGTACTCGTCCTCATAATCGTATCCTAACTGAGATTTATATGGTCCATTTAGCGGCTGGTTACGCTGCTCGATTTGAAATTGGTCGATACTTTCGTACGGAGAATTCGACGAACCTTGGTATCGGGTTCCATGATCAATTCGGAACGGGTACCTGTTCTCAATCTCGGCAGGATAATTTACGGCCATTCCTACCCGAGGCGAGGTCCAGTATTGCCGTTGGGGATTTCCGGAGATAAATTCTACGAGACATGTCAGTAGCCATCCTACAGCTAATTCTCGAATCACTGCCAATTTCATCTGTAATTTAATTCGGAGATGAGTGTATCGAATCTCTGAGCTAATATCTTTGGGTAAATTTTATCCTCGTTCACAGCACTCGTCTGCACGTACCGATAATTACTTTCGCGCCTTAATCGAAAAGAGAGTGATACGTTGCGCAAGAAATCGCGTGCTGCTAATTACACACAATGGAGCTATGAAATGATAATAATTCATCATTTTAACGCGGTGGAAATGTACGCACTGTTAACCGAAAGGAAAAGCGTTAGGGTATAGCAGAAAAACAAAAAAGAAATAATAAAAATCACGGGAAATTCCGACCGAGTTGTTACGAGGAAAGGCTAATGCAATCGCCGTTGCATAACGACAATGCTCAATAGTCTTCAAACAATTACCATCATCGTGCTAAAGCTTATGTAATATATTAATAGAATAATGACCCCAAATTTTAGCTATTTTTATTTTTAACTAGATTTGTTATCTGCGGAAGAATTATCTGTGCAGTTATCGCATGAAAATCACATTTTTTAAAACAGTTTTGATAAACTACACCTTGGATTGGATCCAATATCAACAGTTCTGAACAAGCAATGGTCAGCATGATGATCAGTGAGTGGATTTACCCCGGCATATTCCTTCATAATGTAATTTGATCACGAATCATATACTTTCGTCGAATTCACTTCGCGCTATGTAATACCTGATAACATTGTGCAAGTAGGTAAATTCCAAGACTTGCGTATAATTTACTTGGAACGAACTATGAAAAATCGATGAAAAAATTTTACTGCACTAATTGGACGAAGGTTAAAATATTCTATTACTAATCCCAATGAGATTAGTACCACTAATAATGTTACCCTCTGGTCTAAATTCATTCTAAAGTACTGAGCAATCAGCTGGACCAATTTCGTTCTCGTTTTAATTCACATTTCTAAATTTAATAACGTGATGTATTAATTGGAAAATTTTTTATCAACATTTTTACTGAGGTCGATGACTTCTCGGAGGTTTAAGCCAATCTCTTTTACGTTCATGAGGTAACTACTCGCGCTCTCTGATAGCTGGCCGATCGCACTGTAGGTATATGAATAACCAGAATCTGGATAAACGATATACTCGAGGGAATCGAGAATTTGTAATTAAAATGTGGCAAAAAGACCATCGGTTAATCACTCACGATCGATCCGGTGTCTCCGAGAATCCTCTGACCACCGGATAACGGCTCGCAAGAAAGACTGGGCAAAATAAAAATGTCCAGTAGCTATGGTTAGTAGAAATTGGTGGGCACCGTACAGTATTGGGGGTTTATAGCTGACGTAACGTTATTTTAACACTATAGGATACGTGATGGCCAGTTGGACGTGCATTGAATATTACTGTCGAAGATTGTGGCTAATCTAGAACGTTAGGAACCGCTGATCTACTATAAATCAATTTCCACAGCCCTGTTTACACATAGAAAGGAAAATAGTCTCTGGGCAGATGTTCTAAGCAACTTTCGCATCCGACGAAGATTTCCATCGGTTATAATAATAAATGAACAGAATTTCACCGAGTAAACCGTAGGGAAAGAACGCTATTAAATTTCCGCGTTACCTTCTATAATATGCTTAGCGATTTTATCGCCCATTATACGCCGATATTCGAGGATCAAATTTTCGAAAAGGAATCAGTGAAAAAACTTTCGGATATCAATGATTCTGATTAAAGTTTGGTGACTTTTGGAAATATCTGTACATCTTAGGGTTACAGAACGGTTTTGTTGTTACATACCATTACGAAGCCTGCTCTCCCTTCACTCGTCGAGAACACGTAACTGATATTACCTCGCGAAAGGCCGTCATATCGTTTTGCCCTGATTGTAATACCGATAATAATTGCATTGCAATCACGGCTGATATCGTGATAGGAAATCACCGGACTGGGAACACGTCTAAACACCCGTGCAGATATGTTTGAGCGATAATAACCTGTACCGATCGATATTGAATGTCGATAATTTTCTACACCTTTACAGATCGACTAACTGCAGACCACGAACGACTGGATATAATGATTTACGCACAACCACGTGGACGATTCGAATACAAAACTTGTCGCACTTTCACTCCTCGAGGAACTGACCACGTGTTGGACAACCGCCATTTTTCGTTATTGCATACCATTGTATAATCAGATTTTGCGCATAGCTGCTATCAACCTGCAGTAATCGGTCTTGCTCCAGTAATCATTCACTTGGTAGGTAATTAGATTTGAATAACATGATGGAACGATTCATGCAGCAAATATCTAGCCTTGCACAACACCTGTCGCGTATGTAATCCGCAATTACTACCTTGATTACGTCTTTCGAAAAATAATTGCGCCTCGAATTTGAGGGAAAAAAAAATTTCAGACGCGATGGATGGATTCACCGAATTTCTGAACCAATCAAATACAAAAAATCATGTCGTAGTGTATAACAAAATGACTGTTTCGTTTATGAGACAGAATTTGATGATTCAGTGGACTACGAACGGAATATTTTTCACCTCAAACTGGGTCGTCGATGAATAGGATTTCAGGATCTCCGGGATGTTCTTATCCCTGTCTAAATATTGTGTAAAAAGAAGAAGAAAAAAAAGAATGTTTTGCGGTTTAATCTGTTAAACGTTATGCAAGATCAGTGTGGTAACTCGAACATAAGCGGTGAGACAACCTTTCGTAAAGCGAGTAACCGATATGCCGAACTTTTATTAACGATTGAACACTAAAACTCTGACCTTGTTCAGAGCCGGGCTCTAAATTTGCGATAGAAAGTAAAAGCAAATCGACGTGAGATGATTCGTTATAAAACAGGAATAGCAAAAAGTTACGTTTTACGGATTACGGAATGTCCCGAATTACATAGGGATCTTTAAAACGTTTATATAACGGATCAAAACCACTCGTAAAAAATTCTCTGAACGAAGAATTACCCGTCAACGATAGGGTAATAAGTACCTTGTTGAATAGCGTGCAATTAGCATTGATGTATTGCGAGAGATTCGCGATGATGCTGGCCCAGGGCATTGCTCTTTGCCAAACATCCGCACACCATCTTCAGACAAGGCCATGGCCTTGATGGCCAGCGTTGGCGTAAGAATTTGCACACTTTGTTGTGCTCAGTAAAAAAACTCTGACCAAGCGTTAAAAATGTTCGAGATTTAAGCTCGGAATAATATAAACGCCGATCGTTTCATCGATACTAATGATCAGCAACTGCATAAATACCAAGAAAATATAGTTCACACTCTCACATTTATTTTCCTTGACATTTCGCGAAGCGTGAGAATTGCGAGTTTCAAAATCGAGTTTTTGAATCGGGTCAAGGGTGGAGACGGTTCCTTTACAATTTTGAAATCATCTTATCTTCGGGGAAGAACCAATTATACAACAAAAAAAACGGCAATGGGTTTTTAACGACTGCATTCTGCGCGAAGTGAATGAGAAGACAAAGAGGCTGCCTTATCTCCTGTATATTTTATACCTGTTCACATATTTGCTGATAAGATTATCCCGCGAGGTAAGCTGGTCGTGGATACATATTGAGAACTGTTGCGTCCAGCCTCATTTATATAAGTGCAATCGGTAGAAATCCTTGTAACACTTTACCCCTCATATTACCATCAAGTGATCTCCAACCACTCCAATACTTTCATCATAATGTTATAGAACTGAGTGATCTTGACCAAGTATAATCAACCTATCAAATCATTGACCTTGATCAGTGCCTACATATAGGAAAAAAAAGGTCTCAACCATTCGTTTCATTCGTCAAAATTAGCACAGAATTTCTTTATGCTAAATTGCACTGTTCAAGAGTCGAAATAGCAAGGTTTGCAAAACTGTCTGCAGTCGCTCTTTTTGCGGTCATTATTTCAGTTATTTTTGGGTATTTTTTTGTACCTCCATATCTGCGTCATTTCGTTATTTACGAATGGGGTATGAACGGTGTCAAGGTATCGAAAACGGAAGTATTCCACGAATACGTATAGTTCGTTTGGAAGTACAATATTGGCTGAATGAATCATCGAACTGACTCGTAGGAAAAAAAGGTTTGACCATTGAGGTACAGTCGGTTAAATCTCACACTTTTTCTTCCGAGTATTTTCAACTGGGAATTCTTCGCTATATGTATATTGCCATTACATAAGGCTACGCAATTATGACATAACGCTCTTTTCTGGCATCAGCTTTTCGGAGCGAGAATATATAAGAGATCTTCCAGACATTTATGTAACATTCTACTGGAAGTACGAGACGATTTAACTGCAAAGGTTGGCTTACAACGTTTGAACGGAATTTTATGACTCAAAGTCATTGTCGCATTTGGGTCAGTCGAGCGGTCAGTCATGCCTCAAAACCCAAAACACACAACGAAATTAACATGATTATCGAACACGCAGTGATTGCCACTGCTGCCACATTTTGGTGGGCAAATCTTATGCATCGGGTGCAAAATTTCTGTTTTTTCTTTTTTTTTTTCTTTCTTTTAATTCTCCTTTCAACTTTTTGAGAATACAACGTCGCAAATAACTGAAAATTTTTCACTTACTTTTCAGCTTAAGTATATTTCAAGTTTCACTGACACTTTTTTGTTGTTTGACAGCGAAGTAAATTCCTTCAATTCTGCGCACAGAACAATTAAACAATCGAATTTCATTGCCGAAGTCATAAACTCACTAACCCCGTTTGCACAGCTGGTTTCAAAACTATATTTTGTCACTTTTCAAATTCCACCTGGAATTTTAAACCGAATGATTACTTTTTGACAGAAGTAACCGAACTGTACGTATGTCCTCGTGGGCATGCCATGAACAAGAGCGAGTTCTAGCCCGCAGCCGATTTCATTCCCGGTTTTATTTTTCATCGATATTCTGTGTAACGGTCGGTCCCGTTCGCTCCCGTTCTCTTTACGGTTCCGTCTGTATCCACTCCCCCTTTTAATTTATATAATAGATTTTTTTTTTGGTTTTATTCTTGTTTTTTACGGACCGATCCGCTCGCCATTATAACTGCAGTTATGAAACGATCCTTTAATTCTTCTACATCGACGGAGTCATAATGGCTCGTTTTTTGCCTGTTTAACTAATAGGTCAAACTTTTGTTCGAAAATCAGTATCGGATCTTATTTTTGGTCATCGATTTGCTTGTTGGTCAGTTTTCATTCAAAAGCTTTAAAAGTTCGTACATCTCTTATGCAGTAACGCATCTTTGCGTAACAACCAACTAATCAAGATGTCGATAACTTTTTATACACATATTTGTGCATGTGATTAGAACGCGTTTTCTACTCATAATTACGAACGTTTGATTATAACAGCTGCGAGTCAATGTCCCCATCGGTAGAGAGTGAAAGACGTTTTACGAAATCCAGTTTCGAAAATGATATACCTAGATATGATAATTAGAAATGAAATTTTTTCGATGATTTCGCGATATATTGAAAGCCGTGATACTCGACGTGAGGATAGGGTGGCTGTCCAAAGGCGAATGTACTCCAAATGAAAACAAATAAATGTTTCAATAATTTAACTTACTGAATAATTCATCTCGCGAATATAATTTCGCTAATTTTAAACTTGTGGGACGGGATTTCTTGTTGTGGACCTCACTAGCGTGTGTTCGACTAATGCCAATAAAATCCGAACGTCTGCTATATATGGTTGAAATTATTTTGCGATTGAGATGCGAACTGAACGAAATGACTTGGAAGTAGAACGACTATTGAAATCAAATCATCGGTCAAAACATCGTCGCTAAAGAATTGGCAACTTTTACTAACGACCTTAGCCGAAATTTTTTTTTTTTATACGCAAAAGTTTTTGACGTGTACCACGCGATTTCAATTACGAAAAAACAACCTGTATTCATCGGTTCAGGTTACATATAGCAGCCTACCTTGATATGTCTACGAAAGTCCTGGTTTTAATGGCTTTCTCGATCCAGTAAAATTTCAGTTTCAGGCACGTGCTCAGCCACTCCTGAAAAAAAATGAAAAAATTATTCAAAATGTAGTAAAAAGATGTAAAAAAAAATTATAAATTATTGCTAAAATTATTGCCTAATTTTAACGTAATTATAATTCGGAGAGTTTCACGAGCAATAAGTCCGTCCGGTCTGAGCTAATTCATTTCGAAATAATTATGTTAATTTTAAGACCAAATCTGCGGCTAATTTTATATCGCATTTATTTAATTAAGAGTCTCATACGTAGACGAAAAATTTGAGAATTACTTCAGCTGTAGATAATTGTTTAAAAATTGCTAAGAGATTTTTGAAGTTTTTGCGAAACTGAAGCTTGGATATTGCTCAAATGATTCAAATTGTTCAAACGTGTTACAGTAATTTTCATGGCCATAGAAAACTGTGAAAATTATAAAATTAATTAATCACCGTCTTTCGATTTAATCGAATTAATTCGATTTTGGTTCAAATATAAAAAAATATGTACGAGCTATCTACGATCTTCATGGGTCAGTCGATCTTGCATAACGTCTCAGCTATACCAACGTTCGGAATGAATGAAATACAAAATTTACGTAAAAGAATGCTAAAAAATTGATTTTTTCGTACGATCGTTGCAAAACGATAAAGCAAATCGATGAATTACTGATCAGAAATGAATGATTTTAAAATCTATACACTGCAGGCTGCAAAATGAGTCGAATATGAATTCTTCTAAATCGATAATTAACGTGTTCCAATTAAACTTACCCTTGAGACAAAATCCTTTGATCAATTTCTGCAGATATTTCGATAACTTGTTGCCCAATTTATCCAGTCTGGAATGATTTTTGTGTAATATACGTAGTCCCGTTATCTTCGAGATGCACCGCGGTGCCTTAATAATGCATCGATACACGAAGCTCGTTACACAACTTCCACCTTCCGAACCGCAGTCTTCTTTGAAACAAGCCACTCTTTGACTGCAGGGCACTACTATATACCGTCGAACGCATTTTGTCTAACAGCAGATTGCCCAGAACTGAGGAGATATGTGGCCCAGGAGGTTCTCCTGCTCCAAAGTCCCCAGCCGCCCTCAAGGTCGGCTGCATTTTTACAACACTCATTTCTCGGCCATTACTCTACGTCGTACATTGGTATCTATGCGTACCCAGCTATTAGCTATGACAAACCGTTCTTAGTCAAAAAAAAAATAATAAAAAAATTCTAAGGACATTGGTCGAAATTACAAAATGAGTCATTGATCTGAGAAAACGAAATCCAAAATTCTTTCCTGAATCTTGTTAAGTAATTTGTCACGTCATACGTTCAGTCTTGTAGTTTTCTTGTAGTTTTTCATGATCGAGAAAATCCGAATATTTATAGCGGTTGATTATTTTTTTCTGGCTGTGATATGATCAGGATGGGAATTGGGACCGTCTGATTCGATTCGCGATTTGGAAACATCATAAAATTCGCTAAATACGGAGATTTCAGGCAATAAACTTGCTCGGAAATGTCAGACGGTGTTATACCTCACTTTCAGAGGGATACATTCGCTCGTAAGCAAAGTGAGACGATCACAATGACACAATATACCTACGTTAACGTGAAAATAAAGCCTTTTATGCAAGCTGAACAATCAGTCTTCTCGATGCAGGAATAAAAAATGAACACGGCGATGACCAAGTCCCAAATCAATTTTCTAGTTCTGTTATTCAGCGACAAGTACCAGCAGACGGTAATAACGTCGTTCGTTTTAGGCGCAAAATACGATGATTGAATGGAATTTCAAATTGCAGGTTCATGGTAGTCGTTCTTTTTTTGCCTTTTTGTCTTTTTGCATATATTATGACTTCTCTGCTCATAAGTGTTTGTAATAAGCTATTTCATATTCACAAAGTCTGCACACTCTCAAGGTTACCGGGAGTAACTCGTTAATCATTTTGTTTGATTATTCGCTAAAAATTTGCACCACACACTAAGTTAACTTCCTCATAATAATGATCCCGAAGAAGATCTCTGATTTGATCGTAAATTGTAGATATTTAAAAAAAAAAAAAAAATCGAGACTGTTCAGATGTTCGTATGCAAATTTCGTACAAGTATGTCATTTTTATGTACTTAATTTCATTGCCATTTAATTGACCTGTATTTTTTCTGTTTTGTTTTTCGGTTTGCCATAAAATTTTTTAGGAATCTGGATGTGTGAAACCTTCGGCTACGTATAAGCTAATGACCGTTTACGAGATTTTCACTGTTGAGACACTGTGATATTTTAATTAATACAGTGTACATATGAATATATTACCCGAGAAGCTAGTTGCAGCAACTTAATACTTCGGTCTTCGGGGCAAAGGCCTATTGGATTTTTATACCTCATTTTCCAACGTGCAATTATACCTACAACGATGCGTTACTGCTGCATATATCTCCAATCGTATATTACTCAATGTATGCTCATTATTTCCTTTGCTGTTTTTTTTTTTTTTTTTTTCTTCTTTACATGTCATCGCTTTAATATGAAAGGAACAAAAAATCAGTTGCGAAATTTTCCTTCGAGCGATGAGTATATTTATGACAAACAGTGCATTCGGACTGAAGTCTTAAATCCGAAAAATGTTATGAAAATATCTGATATTTAAATTTGGGATGATCTGATGAGGCCGGGTTGAAGTTTTGAAATTTAAAATTTCCGAACGGTCAAAATTACGAGTTCATTTGATAATGATCGATCTCGAATTCAAATTTTCAGAAACGTTTAAGTTCAGTATTTGAAAATTCGGAAAAGATCAGGATGCAGACAATCAATTTTGGATCTAACAAATAAGACTCGTTGATAATATTACTGCAGTTATATCTCAATCTCGAGAAATTTGAACAGTTCACATATGATTTTTTGTTTTTTTGTGACATTTAGACGCTATACTTTTGAGCATTAAAAACGGAGCTGATAATTCTATTAAAATTAGTTGAATAATTTCAAAATACTCGTTAGTCATAGAAATAAGAAGTTAATCGTATGCAGCAAGGATAGTGATAATTATTCATACACGTAGGAAGTCGAAATAATAATTCCTTGAGTAAAGAAGGTTGATGAATGCCATCAGCTTCCTGAATATTTTCGAATTTGCGTAGTTTTTAGATAATCACTATTTACACAAACGAAAATGCGGTGTGACCTTCACCAACGATTCATTATCTGTTAATTGAGAGGTAAGTTTGATTTTTCAAAAACGCTGCCTCTACGGGTCACAGAACGATCTCCTCAACTCGGCATATTTTATTTACTTCATTAGCAGATTATAAAAATTGTAATAATAAGGAAACACGGTATAACGTACGTGTAAAAAAATTCTCGATTATTTTACCCGAATTCTTATCCAGCTCTACGAAGTAACAGTCACGTTTATGTTGAAAAAATTAAAATTGAGAAATCAGCTATATTTAGAGCCACAGAAGGACGAGGTAGTGCTATATGGTTATTAACTAATTATGATGCAACGATTGCTTAAATAACCAGAAATTTGACACGAATATTAACATGCCAAACGTCTCTTTATCTCCAGAATTATTCCATATGTGTAGATGTGTAGGAATATAATTCTATGAGAACTTTTTTGTTACCTACAACATGACACAGTCTATCGAGTTATTATTAGCTTTGTAATTAAGAGATAATTTTAAGATACATTCTCTCAAAGTGATTTGAAAACTTCGGTCCCTTGTACACAATTTTCCGGATGAATTACAGTTTTCCTTTTCACTGGATTCATTAAAATTTAGACTTGAATAATTTCAAATTACATTTCGGATAATTTCTCATTCGAATAATTTCGGAATGTTGAAAAAATCTTGTCGCATTGATCCACGCTTGGATAAATGCGAGAAATAATTAATTTGATTGAAATTTAATTAACAGTTATCCAAAATTCTTATCAATATTAAATATATTTACTTACTTGGACTAGCTGAGGAAAATTATATCAGCTGCTGAAACAGTAAAAACTTTATCCTGTCTTATAGACTGTGAACATCAAGAAGAACAAATTTTATTTCTTATTCATTGACAATCGAATAAAGTATATATGTATAGGGTAATTTTTTAATTACAATTTCAACAAGTATCTTATAATAGGGGCTGGGTTAAGGTTCCAAATTTTGGAAGTTCCGAATGGTTAAAATTCCAAATTCTGATATTATACCGACTCACAGTTTTTCGAAAAAGAATTCCGAGACTCTGCATAGTCAATTAAACAAATTTTAAATCGAAAAACCAAAACTGGGAAACTTGAAATTCATGCACGGAGCGTCATGCCCCATCCAATAAATTTCCGGATACTTGGACCTCCGGAGTTTTTAGCCGTCTACATTAGAGTGGGTCGAAAATTCGCTTTTTTTAGAAACGAAACGTGTATAATATCAAAAAAAATTGTTTTATACCATATTCAAAAACTGTGTAAAAAAAAATCCTGGACAATATCTTCAAAAGTCGTGTGCAAAAGTCGGTCAAAGTTCGAAGTCGAGCTTGGCAAATAATGAATTTGATTTTCTACAAAAAAATAATCTACAAGTTTTTTTTGAAAAATGAATAGTTTAGCCATTACAGAGGCTCAAAGATAGATTTTCGCTCAAATTGACCTTTACGAACGAATCGTAAATAGAATTTACGCAAATTTTGAATCAGGGGACTTTTCTTTTCTAAAGAATCAAGTTTCCAACGTTTCTGAAAATTCAAAATCGTCGCTCAAATGAATTCGTAGTTTTCACCGTTTGGAAAATTTTGAAAATTCGGAATTTCGACCCGGCCTCATTTATAATATTAGGTAAATTATTCTAAAACTTCCAGTTGTTCTTATACACTTGATATATTTGATCGATTATATTTTCGGAATCTTCACCATAAAAATTGACAAATAACAACGAGGAACTGCTGACCAACATTCAATTACTCGAGAATAGGTACTTATCCGTATCTAAATCCGGTTCGGTCGCTAATTATACCGCGGAAACATCTTCCAGGATCTTAATAATCGTACCTCCGCATTGCGCTTTCCCTGTACAAGTTCCATTACCCGGAACAATGTTTTTTAAAAAAATTTCAAACTCAACTTGACAACCAGTTTTATTATCTAAAAATATACACATATAACAAGTGCACATATACTGAGTTTCTTGTACATACATACCTACTCGTTATAATATATTATGTAAGTCTACTTCTATTGCAAAATGTGCAGTTCATATTATAGTTCAAATGCCGGATTTGCCACCTAGATTTCAATCCGTCAAGTGATATGCAGTATAATTTGTTCGCAAATAAGTAAAAGTTTATTAATATGAAACAGCTTTCTCGATCCATAAACGGACCCTAATTGGACGATATTACGTACACAAGCTGTATGTGGCACGGTAAAATGATTGAATAAATTCAGATGACCGATCGTGCCAATAGTGTCCACTTTTCGCGTGAAGTGATAGGATCTGTGTGATTAAAAATATGTGGCAATTACACAACGAGAGGCAGTATTTGATAATGATTTTATTAATTACATCTAATTCATCTGAAGATTGGTACAAAAAAAAAAAAAAAATTAAATGAAACAAAATAGTCACGGATTAGATAATATTTCTACTATTAGCAATACGTTAGATTGAAATAAATTAAAAAAGAACTAGCACCTTCGTATTTTAAACTTTTGATATACGATATCGATTTGAAATCGGACAGATTCAACGTGGGATGAAATGAAATTAGAAAAAAAAAATCAACTTGTGCTTTTTCAAATCGTTATCGCAAACACCCCGTTCAAAGAACCGAAACATTTTCGAAGTTTGATATGTACAAAAATTATTCCAGGTGTTTTATAAAGAAGCTTTTAACCCTTAGCTGCCACACTTCCCTAGCATAACATAGCTGGCATACTGGGACGTTTCATACCCCAATCGCAAGTAAACTACTGGTTATTTAAATTCGCAAAAATTAGCAGAGGGTCTTCAAATTGTTCTTTAAAAGCTAGTACACATGATTTTTAAGAAAAAAAAATTTTAAACATGAAAACAAATTGAAAACCCTAAAAACGTGGGGAAAATGAGTATTTTAACAAAAAAAAAATCATAATTTTTTCAATTTTCAATCTAAAAATCTAAAATTTGAACTGAATACACTCGAGATATGATACTTCAAGTAAAAAAATTGTTTGATAGTGGTGCCTGAAAAAAGCTATTTATTTCGACATGTTAAAAAGGGGCAAGTTTTGGTAAGAAAAAAACATCCATCTAACTATAACGACATTTTCGGAATCCTTATCAGCTTAAGTTGAGAATGAGCAAGAGTGGAGAGTTTGGTACTCCGCAGTGGGAGCTAAGGGTTAAATAGAACTATGATCATTGGTTACCTCCCACGATTAAACAATTAATATACTAAAATTAAATTAACGTGAAAGCTCCGATTGATGTTAAACTCGCTGTTCACTTTGACTCGAACAATTAATTTTTGTTAACTAGATCCTTGACTTCGATTTTCTTTCTTTTTTTATTTTTAAACAAAGAAAAAAAAACCTTTCAGCACCGAAGATATTGCATCAATTATCGAATATTTGGCACACCATAATCAATGCCTGTGTGTAAAATTGAAACCTATGGACTACATTGAACAATATAAAACCTTACACCGGTGAATAACAGGGCAACCATCAAACTTTGGACACTGGGAGAAATAAATATAAATATTCATTTAAATTATATCTAAATGGCGTGAGCCGTTTCTTATCATAGTTTAAGTCTACTAATGTTGATTGCTGCTGCTTAAGGTCTTCGATTGATTGAGCTAAATTCCGATGGATCTTATACAGGATATAAGACGAGGAATATCTCTCTGCTACTGTGGTCGGTCAGAGGGCAGACCTTTGATGGCGAAAGCCCCACGAAAAGCTGGCTTAAAGACTTCCAAAAGGCTCTCCGTTCTGCGTGCTGAATTCTGTGAAAGAATTGAACGATAAATTTCAAGTTCAACTCCGGAGTAGATAGTCTAATTAAAAAACGAAAACGCAGGTCGTTATAAGTCTACCAAATTTCTCGATGGTAATTATCATCGAGTCGTCAACGAGCAATGAAATTAGAAAAACGATCGGCACGCGCCTGCAGTACCATGATATTAAATTTACCAAGATAATTGAATCCTTACAGCGTCCTTGAGCCGACAAGTAATCAAAGCTTTCCATAATCGAATGTTTTATGTGTTCCAGATACCGATATTAATAATAAATGAAACGATATCAATCAAAGAATGGCTATACTGTCAAGTGCAAACTGAAATTCGTATTTTTTCTACGCGATGATGAATCGTTTCTGTACTCCATAGACAGTCTTACGATTAGCTACCATGAGATTATAAAATTTCTGAATAATCCGTACATAAAAAATTTATAAACGTAATTGCTATCGATGCCTGTGGAAGTATATAACGTTCGGATTCAATTTTATCCGACGTTGTATACGCGCGTGTTGTGCAACACGAAGTGAAGGGATCTGGTTGACATAATTATAGCAATCGATCGTGATCTAGATGAAAACCACAAAAAAAACAGAGTAAATAAATTAGCAATTAAAGATTTATCGACTTACCGTTATCACGCTGCTCAATACTTTACTGACGTTTGTGATCAAGGTAAATCCACTGCCGAATACCGGAGGAGGAACATCCAACGAGACATGAGCCCTGTCGAATTCAGGGATATCCTCGGTCGTCGTTGATACGGTAGGCTTGGCGATGAAAAATAAAAATATATTGAATTAGATCAATGCGATTGACAGTATCGAATCAGAATATCTAGCTATATCTAGCTATGAATTTCATCCCACTGGCCTTCGTGGATAAAATGGTAAAACTGGTACGCAGACTGTATAAAACCATATGAAATACAACCTTTTAGCGGTCGGTATTATAGTACTGCAAATACTTGATACATTATGGCAATGATTCTAAACACGCTTTATGCGTTAAAAAAAAAAATTGTATAATATTATCGCACCAACATCTTCCTCGTGCAATAAAATTTCAAAATTCGTTTTCGATCCTGGGGGAGGGAGAGGGCGGGAGGGGGGAAGTTTTAATAAGTTTGAAATGTACTGGTCGTATATAGAATAGCAATCTACGAGCCGAAAGTATGACAAATAAGTACGTGATCGTATTCAGGAGAAATTGCATAGGTTTTTTTTTTTTTTTTTTTTTCTTTTTTTTTCAACGCCTTATATATGAATTATGAAAGAGTGTATATAAAAAACATATCAAACGATTGTCTAGACAAGATTATATTAATATAAATATCTCGTTGCGCTGAATTCTAAACGAGTGAAACGAAATAAATTAAAACAAAGAAAAAAAAAACGATGCAGTTAGCTCTGGTTGCATCACACGCTATATCGAACTTTTTTTTTTGTTTAGCATCATGAGGATCAACGACAATGAGGACCGTGGAATTTTTTATTTCTTCTTTTTTTTCTATTTTGTACGGAATAACATTTATTTATAACAAGGCGACCGTGAAATTTCTTTACACGAGGAAAATTAGAAGAGAAATCTGGGTATCGAGGATCAAGGAATAGGCTATACATATAATTTTTTTTTTTTTTTTTTTGATTTTTTTTTTTTTCTTTGGTTTTTGGTATCGAAGGCCAGGGAGAGAAATGAATTTTCTGATTAGATAAAAACATTAAATGTGATTTTATTGTTGAGCGTAAAATAACGCTATGTACATCATTTACAGGGTACGCAAGACCCCCTCGGAATCTTACGTGAGCACTTAATATTTACAAATCTCTTAAGGTTCAATAATAATTGATATATATATGATATATATATTAAACTAAATTATAGAAATGGCCAGAATGGGAGGACATGCGTTGAGCGAGTTAATGCGAGGTACCTCTCTCTTATCTGCCAAGCTAAAAAAACAGTTTCATTTTTTTTTTTTTTCGTTTTTTCATATATGGAATAAAATAAAAAATCTTGTATATAGTATATATAAATATATATCTCATTATATCTTTCACACTAATTAATCTCCTTATAAATTAAAACATTTCATATAGATATAACAGGTATGCGTTCTCTCTAAGACATTATATTGATATAATAAGCAAGCCTACCGTGCAAATATCCGAATACAATTCTACCACCACAATACTTGTTAAAATCGCCAACTGTAAATTATGTAAAATTACAAGAAAAAAAAAAAGATACATAATGCAGCACATGGCTAACATAAGCAAATTTCAAACAAATGAAGCCAAAAATGAGTAGAAAAAAAAAAACCAAAAAATTAATCACTTGCGTTATGAAACTTATAGGCATAATAATGAATTACCTATATAATAAAATAGCTGAATTTATTATCAATCGATTATTGTTGATCGATTAATATAATATGAGATGAGTGGTAAATAGTAAAAAAATATTATATGGGTATATAATGTATAGGTTATTAATTGCTGCGGTATACCTCGTCAAACGTATGTATATGTATATACCTGTCTTCAATTTGCTCAGAAATATCATCGTATAATATAGTTATAATTTCACTCACGTTAATAGAGAGACAACTACTCCGCTCTTCGCACGTCAATAATTATTTGTATGTACTGAAATTACAATTAGTGCACCGCACCGTGATGATAAATCGCATCGACTGTGTAAAATTATACGTTGAAAATTATTTTAGATCCGCATCCGATTTATCGCCATCAAAAAAAATAAAATAAAATGAAAAAAAGAAGGAAGAAATACAAAACTGTCTCTTTTTTAGATGTATAGTATTTATAGTTCGCTCGGTTAAAATTAATAATAATTAATGAAAGTATATAAATGAAAGACGCGAACTATACTCGACAAAACGATAAAAAAAAAAAAAAGCGTAAAAATTATCCATCGAATTCAGGAATAATTTTATGGGGGTGGAGAGGGGGTTAATTTTTGTGATTCAAGCATTCTACAGTCGGGTAAAGAAAAAAATTAGAAAAAAAAAATCTCGCTGGAGCCGCCACCAGTGGCGACTTTGAATGTATATTAATACGGAATCGCGAAGCGGCAGGGGGTGGGGGTGGGGTAATTAATGCAGATTGCCGTTTCAAATCATTCGAAAACTCAGTATGGTCCTACCGCGCCAAGGTTGGCGAAAGCGCCAAGATTCACTCCAGCCCCGGCACCATTTCCGCCTAGGCTAATTCCGGCTCCTGCAGTGTTACTACTGCCTAAGCTTCCACCTCCGCTTAGACCGGCCAGATTGCTTCCGCTACTGAGACTGGAAATGGTTTCGATCTTCGATGATAATAGATTTCCGAAACCACCTGCACCTGCGGTCAAATGATAAAATAAAAATTTATCAAAAGGTGAGAAATTTGGAGAGAGAGAAAATAAGAAAATAAAAAAATTCACAAAGTTGAGAAATCGGATTGAAACAAAAAAACTTTGGATATAATATGCAGTTTGCAAATGATTAGAAATCTGTGTATAATTGGAAATAACAAGTATCTTTTAAGTTTTGGAAAATTTTATATAGAATGAAACCGACCATCTCCTGCTGAACCTCCCGTAAATATGCCAAGAAGAGAACCTATTGGTCCAACTTTGGATGCGATTGCATTTCCTATTCCGCTACTAGCGGAACTGAGGAATGTCGTGGCGCCGGATACGAGAGGACCGATGCTTGCAGTTCCAGCTTGGATCTTTTGTGATATTAGATTTCCGATATATTGGCCCGTAGCTGATTGGGTATTGTCAATACCAAAAGCAACGTTCTTAGCTTTGTTCCCTTCGTCTAAGGCGGCTAGTGCTCTCGTCTTGGCGTCGAGGAACGAGTCGATTTTCTATACAGAGAAATGAAAATCACAATTTCTCAAAGATTAGTTCGAAGTTTCATTATAAACTAACATACGCGTTAGTCGAGTCACATAATTTTCAACGCTTACGTGACTGTATATGAACAGCCATACGTATTAATGCTTATAAAGTGCTTAACGCTGCTTAGAAAGTGGCCTCAGTGATTTTTTTTTTTTTTTTGCAGAGGTAATATTAGCTCAAGAAATTTAATTTTTTTTTGCACAGGCGTTAAGTCTCGCGAATAATCGACGCGAGGTTTAATATCGATGATTTACGAGGTGGGTCGTGAATCACTTAAACACTTATATCGTTTATTGTCAGAAAAATTTGAAGAAAACGTATCTAAGCGATAGAAAGTCGATGGCAATGATACTTGAAATGTTCCTTACCCCGAAGACAAAGTTGATTATTCCATTAGTGACACCTAGCTTAACAATTCCAATTTTCCTCTTGTCCCTGTCCCCTCTTTCATCGTCAGCGACAGTTTCTGGTTCAGTTTCAGGCTGCAAGACGAAGACCTGAAAATATAAAATAATTATTTTATGATCGTGAAGGATGAGATGAAGATTGTTCCTTTTTTTTTTTTTTATCATTCGAAAATTAATCAATCGATGATAATTTTCGCCGGTTTAGAAATAGCGAAGGATAGATAGGTAGGGATTATATATCCTCGAATAATTTAAACAATATATAGGTATATACGTCTCTGTATATAATCAGAATTTGTATATACCGGATGAGGAAATTTTGAATGATTAATTCTCGTGATTTGATGTTTCGCAACGAATAATTTGATCTCCGAGTTACTTTTCTTGCTATTTTTTTTTTTTTTTCTTCTTCTTTCGCGTCCTTGCGGGGCTCGAAAAACTTTCGAGAACGTATATATACACGACGACCGCGACGCAACGCGACGCGACACGACGCTGCAATGAAAATCGTTGTGAATTATTCTAAACGCGACACGCGAGCAAATAATTCATGAAATTCATCTTAAAGAGCTATAAACATTCTACAGAGACAACATTTCGGCCAGTACAGGTCCGCCTCTTGTGTAACTTTCGTTCGTTTTAAATACAGCTGACCCAAGTATCAGCTGTGGCGTAACATGTGAGATGGCCTCACGCATGATGGTAAATTCAAGGAGCTGACTATATTTATGAAAGTTTTATTTTTTATTTTTTTGCAAATAGGGATACCAAGAATGAGAAATCCTAAGAAATGAATATGCACAGTTTCGAAATGAAATTCACGTCTCTTTTTGGTTTTTTTTCCACCTCGAAATCAGATCATTTGTATGGAAGCAGTATATCCGAGAAGAGGAAAGTTTTTCTTTCTTCTTCTTCTCTTTTCGTTTCTAATCTTTTCAGTCGATATGGTAATCATCGTAGGTTGAAAATCCCACTCAAAAAGATGCTAATGAAATACTTTTGGTATTTTATAACCAGCTTATATGTTTCACCTACGGCATTTACAATTTCCATATTAAGTATCAAGATGCTTCATATGGTACTTCAGTCACGTTTTGTAATGTGGCTCCCCGTCAATTTTTTTCCCCACGTTAATTATAAAATTTGGAATACATTTCTCCTCTTCTTCTTCTTTCTGATTGTAATGAATGGTATAGAATAATTAGATAATTAAGTAACGTATGTATTAAGGTTAACTGATTATCAACCTCTTGAGGAGAAATGCTGTTTTAATAGCCAACTATATACTCAGACACATCTACGGCAAAATTATTACGTAATAATGACCATCTACCTACGTACATACATATACGTATAGACGCACATACACGTATTCATTCGCTGCACACTATCGAGGCAAAGAGAAAAATTTAACCCACATTGGACGAGGATACTTGAGTATACCTCACTTTCATGTGTGTTTCATTTTTATTCACACACGGAAAGTTGTATTTGTCTGTCTGCTTATCGGCCCGACTCTGTTCGACTACTTTCACTATCGAACTCACTAAGTTACCGTCACTATGTGTCGTCGACTTGATCTCTTGCCTGATGAAGTTGGCCAATATGTGAGAGGCATTAATTACTATATCGAACCTCACGACTACTGTCTATAACTTTCTTCAATATGATCATCTTGAATCGATACTCATCCTCGAAAATAAAAAATAAAATATATCTTCTGTATAATCGAGATTGCTAAACTTCAATCAAACCGTCAAAGTCCTCGAGTTTATGTAAAAAGTTTGGTAATGATATATCTGATAGAAATTCTTCAGACGGTATTCACACCGTTGACCTGTACCCTCGGACGAAAGGAGGGGCACCAGACACTTGCAGCCATGACACTTGTTGCATAACCGATACTTTGAGCAATAGTTCAGAAAAAAAAAGCTTGAGTTTAGTTGACTTTTTGCTATAATTTTCTTTCCCTACGCGCGTACTTGAACTTGAAACAGTGATCTAATAACGAACTAATGATGGTGATTATAGTCATGCAATTATTCTCGCAAGTGTTTCTCGATTTTGATCTCGAAATGGAAAGTGAGATGGTTTCGAAAACGGCTTTTTTTTTTTTTATTCCGAACAGTAATTTATACAATTAGGAATGAATGTAACAAAATATTCAGACCATTTCTGTTCAAGGTCTGAATCTATGATCAAACTATCTAATTTAATGGGAATACTCACTTCGTTTATTGGGGTTAAATCGTTAGATTCTCGCTTGACGATGGGGTGGGCATTTACGATCGCCACTGCTGCGAGCAGCCCACACAATGTACAGGCTAGTTTCATTTTGTTGGTTTAATAAATTACGGTATACCTGCAAGTAAGACAATAATTATTTAACCATGGACAGGAGTCGGTTTACTTATTTTTATAAAAATTTCTAACGCAATAGGTGAATGAATTTGAGTGAAAGGACGACCGGAGGTTCGGTAAAAGCTTCTAAAACCCTGCTGATACTGGACTCGTAAAATTAACTTTATATTTATCGCATATGAATTACGAAGAGAAATCGAGAAATTATTCGAAGGTGGGTCAAGAGAGGCAGCGACTTCGCTGCACGGTAAGGATTTTAAAATATCTGACAGCTCGGCAAAAATCCTCCTCATTGAAATTTCTGATTCGCGAAATATCGGCGGTCAAAAAAGTTGCCAAAAAAAAAGTCTACCGGCAAAAGTGATTTTCGAAAAATTAATCGTATCAAAAAAAACAAAATTTCATCAGAGAACCGATTTTAGAAAATGTGTATATCTTTTTTCGAATCAATTGAAATTTTCCACCCCGATAGAAGCAAAAATTTTCTCTCGTATATCGATCCCTGCAGCAAAGTTAACCGATGAGCTTACTCCACGAGCCCCTGGACAAACGAGATAACTTCAAAGACGGCTGGATGTCAAAATTTTTTTTTTAACCTTGCCTGAAATATATCCAAATTTGTTTTAGTATATAATTGACTTACTGTCGCTGTTCGAGGGGATGCGTGTCTTCGAGATGTGTTCCAGACGGCGTGTAGGCCCCGTTTGAGAGTCTCCTGAGAGGCAACTTCGATGTCTTGCGTCCAGCGAATGTAAGTATGGGTCTTACTAGAGTCGGCGGCTTCGTAGGTGGGGTGCTTTCGACGGTAGGCACCTCTTATATCTTGTACCACTATAAGCAATATTCGTACTAGCCACTGCCCGACGCACACATTTACGCGAAAGTCGTTGTTCAAAGAACGCACGCGTATATCTGCACGGAACGGAAGTGTAGGTGATTGCGCCTAGTTCCCTAAATTGGACATATCTTGCTCAACGGGGATAGATCTTGTCCGAATTTTAAGTAAAAATTTCACAATTCTGCAACCCCACTTGACATTCAACATTTTTCATGCAATTTTACCGATCTTTGTGCCTCACAGAGTCCACTGTATGCGATCGGCAAGGACAGAAGAAAAAAAACGAAGAATTGATTGCAATTTTGTTTTTTTTTGTCTTATCTTTCAGGTCCACTTGATGCTAGAACGACTTTACGTGAAACGTTAATTGAGCGTTTCGGAGCTATTCACCTCTACTTCCACCTGTTTATAATTTTGGCTCGGTATATCATTACATGAATGGATTACGTCAGCCTGATTTCAGACACTGGATCAATCTCAAATTCTCAGACATATATGCTACTCGCGTATTTCACAATTAACTCTTTCGCAATATTTTAAATAGAGTGTTAACCAGGTCCGTATAAATTATTGCAACTTTGCAAATTTGACTGGCTTAGAACTATAACCGTTCTCTAAATATAATACACACTTTCGACAAATGTGAATCAAATTTTTGTGACTAATAGAAATAATAAAAAAAATATCGTCGTCTATCGAGAAAAAAAGAAAACGATTTTTAATTTCAACATTTCCTCGCATTTCCATAGAACGGTCTGTGTAATAATTTTCGGTCGGGTGGAGCCAAAAATTTTTCAGCTCCAAAAAGCGCAGCGGTATGTTACAACGATATGCATACATATATTATATAAATTTTCATAAACAGCTTGTGCGTATTATAATTGCAAATAAAATAGTCGTAGGTAGGTGGATATGCCTTATAGATTCATATCTGTATCTCTAATTATCACCTTTCTCTTACGCAACTGTAGTAAATCTCTCCAAATTATCGGAAGAGTGAATTTTCAGTTTTGCGTAACTTTTGTGGTGAATGATTCGCGCTGTAAATAATCGCGATCAAAATAATATAACATAATCTAGAAATCTTATAAATTCACGCGAGTGAACATGCGGCTACAGGCCATTTCGCACGTGACTTAAACACTAGCCGGTTATACGTTTCTAAGATCAGTAAAAAGAACCAGTTCTGGACTTCTTCGATTCTATGATTCCTTTCAACAAAATATAATATATAGTTATGTACTACGAGATTGTACCATGCCCCTCCCCATACGTAACTTTATTTTATACGATTAAACGGGACTCGTAGCAAATACGGTTTTAATGTACGTGACCAAGAATACAAATTGCTACATCTAAAATTTCATTACGCGTTTATACGTATGCGCCTATACGACGCCTGGACTCGTGCATAATCGCGTTGTTTCCGATGTAGAATAATGAAACGCAATTGTGTATCATGCGTTATTATACATTTTTTCACGTAGGTATAGGAAACGGACAATGGAAATTCACGGTGCTGATAATTTCGTCTTAATTTGGCAACTTGTAGATACGTGGATACATACGTAGACTCCTGGGTAGTTAAATGCTCGAAATGGCTCATTTATTTTCACATAAACGGGATAATTTCGGCTCCAGGAAACGGCTGAAAAATTTAACTTATGGATAAATTCTTCCGCACCTTAAGACTTGAGGCTTAAGTAATTCAAATATTGTGATAACTCCGGGGTTTTATATGTTATTTTGTATATTCTCTTACTTATATATAAATAATTGTTATTCTGATGATTGAGAATCGAAAATAGCCCAATGCCATTACCTCGGAGGACATAGATTTTTATCACGTAAAATTGTTAACGTTCAAAATATAATTAGGTATATATCTCAATGGAAAATGACGAAATTTCAACTCTTCAAGGAAGGCGTGAAATTTATCGATCTTTGTTTCACTTTCCATATAAATTTGTCGTTATTGACGAGTATTTTCGAAGCGTTTCGTATGGTTCTATAAATACCATACATCTATTCGTGGAATGAAATTTTTCAAAAATTATACAAATTTCATTGATTTGGAAAGGATTTTTTTCACCGCTGTAATTGCATGTACATCGAATCTCTGACCTAGGGTGTCGGAGAAATTTCCTTTTCACCTTGACAGTATATTCTAACGAACGCGGAAAACAGCTTCGACTTCAAGCACGTTTTTCGATAGCTAAAATTTATCTCTTCAAAAATCTAACTATGCGGCCTCATAGTCGAGTAAATTTCCTTCAAAAAACATATCAACATTTTTTCTAAAAAAATTGGATAGTTTTCGAGGTATTTTTAGCCGAAAATTGCTTGGAGTAAATTTGTCCTCATGTGGAGTCTACGGGTCATGGCGAAATTGTGCAGGTGAAGGGTTGAAAATATTATTCTTGGGATGATTTAAGGATCCGCGATCGGTTAAACCACCTCATCTATCTCTGTCTAGTTTTCCTCGAAGTCAAAAAGACCCGGGCAAGATTTTTTTCTCGGTTTTTGGAATCGTTTTACTCTTTCGTAAGTGGGTTTTTCATCGGAAGTCGATTGGACGAATTGATTGGGAAATTGTACACGATTCGCACCTCGCCAGTGGTGAAGATATATAGCCGCGTACGGTGGCGCCTCATGGTGAAGGTTTGAGTACTGCGAGCAAGTCGAAGCTTTCGCGGTGTGTTCGTTTTTTATTTAATTTTTTTTTTTTTTTTTACTCCCGTTATTTCGGTGAGTCAAAGAACCGAATATACATTTCTTGCAACTTTCATGAGAGACGACGATCTCCATGAGACCTAAGACACACTTATACACCGTGCTGTGCTGTGCGGTTACGAAAGAACTCGCGGGGTTCCCACTGCACGGAAGGTGGATTCAGCGAACTATAATACCAACAAATAAACGGAGAACAGGATTTGATTCACTTTCTTCCACGGGGACATTGCACAATTGTTTATAAGGCCACCAGGCAACCTTAAATCCGTCTCGTTTCACTTGTACAACGTATATACAGTTACGATACTTCGCGTTCATAAAAATCAGACCAAAGATCTATCAGATTCTTACCTCACCGCTTGATGTTACCTCCAAATAGAAATTATTCAATTTAATCTCTAATCTTAAAGTTTGCGCTTTGCTTTTTCCGGGCTGAAGCAATTCGAGGAATATATTACTCAATCTTAAAGATAAATCTTCCTGTTTTTAACACAAAAATTATACAGGCGTGCATTCGGAAACAAAAGAATCATCCCGTGTTTCAAAATCGTAATTCTAAACCGTTTCCATCGATTGTATAGAAAAAAATCTTTCGATTCACATTTCGTTGCGAATTATAAACGAGTTTTCGTATCCGTGAATGATAGGAATTATTGCAGGGGCACCTGGTGCACGAGAGAGCATCGTAGACATTGGTTTGACGAGGTTCAATGATGCATAAGCTATGAGAGAGAAAGGTGAAGAAAGTCCGTAGGAGAATAGACTACAAATCAGATGTTTACCTAGATAGGAGCGAGGAAGCGGTCGGTTAACCTCGGAACTTTAATGTCTGAGCGCAAGTTTCATCCGAGATTAACAACTTGAATTATAATATGAACGGTTAGCCCAGTTCTCAGTAATTATACCCTTTACCCTCGTCTCACAGTGTATTAGAAAATTTTCCTAAATATTTTTACCGAAGGATATGTGATGCCCTGGGGTCGAAAAACCAAAACGATTATTGGTGTACGTACGCTTTTGTACATTATACACCGATATTTCCATCTTCAAAAAGTACGACGAGGTGGAGAGACATGACGAAACTCTGATGTGGGTATGAGCGGGAGATTAACAAGTGGATAATAAAAATTACAACATTACTGCCCTAAGCAATGCCTTTTTGTGGCAAAGCCATTTTTGAAAGCAATCCTGTTTATTGAAAGTCTGCCACCGCGCCCTCCAAGGACAACGTTCAATAGTCCACTGACTGTATAGTCCCTAAGGTGGAGTCTTCGACTTGTGAAGGTTGCCGTTTAGTAATTATATTAGTTCAATCAATAATGAACGACTAATCAAATCGATCGTACCTATAGATGCCTGAAGGGCATGCAATACGCTGCTAACTGGAGCATAACTAAATATGCTCCTAATGAATCTTTTTTCTCATCCTCGCTGCACTCGAAATACCGGTAATTGAAGTTTAACCTTAGTCAACGTTAACCTTGATTCCATTTTATCGAATGATTTACAGAATAATTTCATTTATATATGTTCAATCATGCCGAACCATTCCGCAGTCCGGCAATAATTCCACTTGCCATTTATCTCAATTCACGATTATCACGACTGTGCCTTTGTTTTTCGTTCATGTCTCCCAGATCTGAAATCCTTAAGATAGAAGTAGACTACTGGTTTCTTCTTGCCTTAAAAATTGAACAGATATATGATGAAGTACGAAAAAATTCATGCAAGTGATGTAATGTTCGTCGTGTAAAACCGCATGTCTACGTTCAAAAGCTTTAATGTATGCATAGAAGAGATCGATGAATCGTTTTTTTTATTGTCTCATACTCATTCCAATGACGAAAGTGTTAAATTTCACAGAGTTTAACAGCGGTTTCTTGCAATGATCAGATAGTGTCATTACAGTGTCGTAAAGGTGCGATAGGTGTAAACTGTGATCAAGAACTGTTGCAACAAAACTGAATCTATTACCATATTTGAACTTTGCTCTTGGCAGGGTATTGGATTTTAAACGTCAACACATTCGTCTTGTATGTGGTCGGATCATGGCTCGGAGATTTCGAAACAATGACAAAAGTGCGATAAATCAAACTTTCCCCATTCCACCGAATGGACGATCAATATAATAAAATAATATCTCGCAAGATTTCGATTTTAAAAGAAGTTTTCACCCGCGGAGAAAGGATCGCGTGATCCATTTATACACCATTCGAATATCTGCGACTCGATTTTTTAATCTATAAATGCCATCGACGGATCGTAAACGTTGAGGATCGTTTCTCCGTCGACACAGACAGCGATCTCTGATAATAATTAATTGCAAAATAACAATATATAAATAACGATGCGATATTCAATGCGGAATTATACACACCCTATAAAAATATATATAGCATATACTCACCGGGCTTGGGTCAGTGAGCTAAACTCCCACTCTTACAATATCATAAACGTTTACTCAACTCCCGGTCTCTTGAGTACCAGAATCTCTGCTCAATTTACCACCACCCCACAGTCCACACTTTGGTTTATGTCACGAGCATGATCATGGCGAACGATTACACTATTGTGAAGCTTCAAATGTACAGGGACCTTGTCGCCTTGCCTTGGGCAGTTTAATTCAACACTCAGGTTTATTACTATCGCTTTTGATCGAGTTGGCTTACTTTTCGATCGGCGTTTCTCTTGACGATCGAGAGTGATAGTAACCAGTCGGTGTTAGCTGATTGAGATTTGAACGTGAGCGTTACCCAATATATTGGTAATGTTTATTTTCCTTCTTGCGCAGATGACACTCACCGTTAGACTGGTAAGACACCAGAGTCTGCTTAGACCAAAACGCCCACTGCTAGCACCAATTTCTCTTCGTACCTCGCGACTTGACTTAGCAAGTAACGCGGGGTCTCACGGTTCGCGCATATTGGTCACGAGGAAAGCAGAGAAATGGCGCGTACCGGATGTTACAAAAGGTGTCGATTCATGTGGCATAATTTACACGCAAAAGAGCCCCTTTTTTCCCTTCATATATTGGTAGAAATCGGTTGGGTGAATAGACGAAACGAAACGGTGAACATCCTCGAATTGTAATCAAAAAAATCTCATCTGAACCCTGACGGTGAAATAATGTCTCAATCCGAGCAGTTTGCTCCCTAAAGTGGAAATACTATGCTCGAAATATCCGGGGTACATGTCCGATGTATGTACATATAACGAACCTGCAAAGTGGACCAAGGCTGGGCCACCAAAACTTTCGATTTTACAGTGAATAAGAAACAAACAAAATATAGTTGAAATACTGTGTTTAAAGCTATTCCATTCGCGATTATAGAGTTTGAGATATTCCGGATGATGCAAAACCACGTTTCGCATGTTCGTAACGGAGGATAGTAAACCGAAGACAGTTAACTTCCTCGAGATTAGAAGAAACTTTCGTCGGTCGATCTTCTAAACGTATACCTGTATAATATCATGCATATTCATGGATGAGATTTATCTTTTATATCGAAGTATTGAATTGAACGAATCAAATAAGTTTCGTAACACGTTAGTTAACGAAATATCTCCGGATATTAATTGGCGTATTAACGAATTATTGACTCCAGGATTCTATGCGGTCAAAAACATCGCTTATCCAATCGATTTCTTATAATACCGTTATAAAATTTCACGTCAATTTCGCGGAGGAAATCCTCATGCGATCACTTATCGGTCAAGCTAGACTAATCGATTATTATCGATATATATTCATACCCACATGTCTTCGAGAAATCTTTTTCAGCTTCTCCATATTCGTATAATATACTTTCCCCGATGAAATTTTGAAAGAAAATTAACATATACTTCAAGCCACTTTAGATCACACGAGATTTCGTATTCCCAATTAATTATGAAGTGATATTCGAACGACGTGTGTTCGCAGATCATTAGAGAATATATCTGAATGTATGTAATTCACTTTGACTAATTTTCCGGGTTTGTTAATCGCGTAATAATCCAGAGGCGCGAGTTTGTATATAATAGTGAAAATTAAGACCGTTGCATATATAGAATCCATTAATTCACACCGAATAGTTACGACACGCTGCATATTATGCTCTACACTCTCGACCAACAGAGAGTTCGTAATCATTGATTACAAACAACCAGGAAGGTACGGAGTATCATTTATTAATTCATGTCTAAGAAGCGATTACTCTCGATCAACTAACGCGCTACCTTTCCATTACATTGTAGCTTATCATTTGCTCCGTCACCTGGCACTTTCGTCAGGATTTAATAATTCATCAATTACAAATGACAGCAAGATCTCCAAGCAAGTTTTTGCATACAGCCGATATCATCTTGACTAACAAGAACCGGTCCAATTCGTTTTACACCGTCAAACTAGAAGAACTCGACCGACTGTTGTATACATATACATGTTCCTATTCCCACGATGTTCCTTCTCATCTGTTATTAAATATCGCAGATTTTTGCCGTCTGCGTTTAATTACTGCAATGTTACGCAATCGCTTCGGAAGATGATTTTCTTATGCAGGGAATAGTGTTTTATTGATACGAATGCTGGTGCACTGCAGAACATTGTATGTGTATGCCTACCTACATCCAGAATGCAGTTAGAAAGCGGGCTTTAGGGGTCATAGAGCAAAGCCATAGGGATTGCCGCATTATTAGGTAACTAATTTGTGTATAAGTGAGTACGTGTGTAGGCTTTAACTTATGCTAAACACCGCCTTGTGCTGTTTGACAGTATAACAGTATAAACTTTCGGGGCGTTAACTCAATTTAAATTAGACAGTGTGTATATAATTGTTCGCGTTTCTTACTGTGCAATTGCTTTATATGAGAATATAAGAGGCTCGTATTCAGCTCATGTAAAATTGTATCGCTTCTGATCTTTCAGCTGCTTGAACGTGTGTATAGAAATTGTCAGCAACTCATAAATTCTTAACAAAATGGCCTTTGACCGCTGAAACGTAATACCCGATGCTGCTTGTCCACAACGAGGACGTTCAAGTCTCTCAAGTACATATAATGCTGCAGCAATAAACCAAAGCGCACGTGATCCCTGATTTCAAAACTCAACGGATAAAGCTGCGTAGACTAGATAATTATATCATGTAAAATTATGCAAGGATTGATCGAAGGGAACACATTCGTTTAGGAATTATATATCAATCTGCAGTATTATAGCCATTTAACCCTCCGTAGTCACACTGGGGGTCGAATTGATCCAACGTCAATTTCAAATGGCTGCCGTACAAAAAGTATCCGTCCGATTTTTTTCAAAAAATTATGGAACATACTTTGAACATTGTAGAATATTTAGCAACAGTCAATTTCGAAAAAATCAAATATTAACATGTCTAAAAAAATTCGTGAAGATATGAATGTGCAAGAAATGTACTTTTTCAGTAAAATATTCATAACTTTTTCATTTTTCAATTTTTTCGTTCGAAGATTTCAGGCTGATAGTTACGAGATATGGTTCTTTAATAGAAAAAAATATCTCAATAGTTGGGTTTTAAAAAAGGTATTTATTCCATCCAAATACAGATATTTAGCCCCAAAGTTGAAGCTGGGTCAATTGACCCATGGTGACGACGATTAAGGGTTGAATTAGATTTTTTGAAAAAAAATAAAGATGAAGATTACATTTTTGTATCCGATGTATGTGAGATTGTTTTTTTTTTTTTTGTTTTTTCAATTGAGTAGAAATTTTTGATTCAGTTTGTTGTTTCATGTATTTTTTTATTTTTTGGTTTTTTTATTTTTACTGTCATATCACGAGAACCAGGAAGTATCGGGTGTACAGAAAAATAATCAGCAAACACGTCGCATAAATTATAGTGAGAGTTATAAGAAAAATAAAACGACCGGTGCAAGAAATTTGATAGTGAATCACATAAAGGATTAAAAACTCGTTTCACATGCCGAAATAGCTAACAGTGCGTATTATACCTACCTACGTTGAATCGCCACCACTTTCACTATCTCGAAAATTGAGACTTGACCAGATTGAAAGTAAAACGAGAATTATAAGTTCTAAAAGAAACAAAGGTGAGCGGTCAGGATTAATTTGCGGTAGCGTCTAATCGATGCGGTAAAACGTGTATAAGAATTTTTCTTACTGTTATGAAATTATACTTTTTTTCCAAAAACTATAATCAGATCTCTGTATAATAAAATTACAGCTACGTACGAATCACGCTATATTATCTATGTATACGAAAATAATTTGGCATGCGTTTGAAATCGAATTGCGTATCGCCCGATATATAATAACATAATTTGTAATCGACTAAAAATCATCGGTTTGCGTGCTACGTGATGGTCTCGACCGGGCGTGTGCAAGTAAAAATTTTTCTGATCTGCAAAACCTGCGTGCGAGATAGATATAAGAGGTCGTGAGTCCGTTGACTCAACTTTTTGCTTAATAATTACGAGTTAGAAATAATGCGTAACACGTAAGACAAGACGTAACACGTATACTGCAGCAGTAAAGCCGTAGGCCATTAGGACAGAAATAATCCGTGATTAAATGCAGATTTGAATTGGTCATTCGTCTAGAAAGCTTGTATAGTATAAATACAATAATTATGGAAAAAAAACGAACATCATTCCGCACGCGTGTATTATTTAATTACGAGGAATTTTTATTCATGATCGTTTGTGAGGATAAAAATGAGCTTGATACTAACGAAAAAAAAAAAAAAAAACCGTTTCGTAACGAAAGATTCGCGAGTTAGTTTTACGTCACCGATATTCCTAGTCATCGGTGAAAGAGACGGTATCGACCGAGAACATCTGGGGTCAGACATCGACCTCAAGTTAGTTGAGAATTGCACTTTCTTCAGGATTGGAAAGTGAATGGCCTCAGTGAGGAGGGCCTCCGGCACCTTACATTCACGATTCGCGATCCTCTATTTTCATCGCATTTAAAACCTCTCACTTCAAAAGTATCCTCCGTGGATGCTGCCGCCCTCTCTTCAAGAACATCTTTCTTATATATCGATCTGTCTCAGTGATCGGCGAAGATCATAATTAACCGAAGAAAGTAATCAACCAATTCTGGAAAAAAAATTGTTGGAAAAAAATGGTCAACTCACACAGCAACCTCGACGATTCCGATTAATTATTATTCATAACTGTGTACCAGTTCAACTATAGAGAATATCGCGCGAAAAATTTTTTTTCAAGATAATGAAAAGTTGAGGGAGGGATTTTTAGAAAGAGAAAAATAATAAAAATGATTATCAAGTATGCGATTTAGATTCCGCTGCAACTTTCACGATTCAATTTCACGTTGTGAAATCATACCCAATTCTTATACTATTTTCGTTAAGAGTGGAAAACCGACAATCTCCTGAATACCCAGAAGCATATATTTTTACCTATAACCAAAAATATGCAGGAGAAGGTTTTTTAAAAATTTCTACAAGTTAGGTAAGATCCGTATATACGCATGTGTATAATATAGCCGATGGAAGAACGCGTGAAATAAATTTTTTTCAAATATGGATGAACATTCACTAAGTAAATTAATCCGGCGGACACGCTCCTATTAACATTATTTAGGCCATAATTTATCTTACATAATTTTTTTTTTTTTTTTTTTTAAACGTGAAGAAATGTGCCGATCGCATGTTAAACTAATCGTCCATGCATATGGTAGGTACTGTAGTATCTTATTTCTAACACTACCGCACTTAATTCTAAGGTTACTCACAAAATCATGTAATAGTTATACGAACTGCCTCTCGGCTAAAAATTAGATACCCGCCATAACACATCGACCGCAAAGTAATAATTAAATAACACTTAAGAAAGATTTGTGCAGATTGGTCGATAAAAATGATAAAATAATTAATTTTGTGAGAGAGAAAAAAAAAAACTACATACCTGGTTTCGAAAAGACAATTAGGCAAATCTCTTCTTATCATACATCCAAAAAAAAATCGAACAAGTTTCGATTGAAAAACTTAAGATTTTTGTGACGAAATGATTATCCAAAACCATCAGACTTGAAAGTTTTACTTAATTTGAAATTTTGCGGTTTATTTTTGGATAGGATTCAACAAAATTTACGCAGTCTTTTTAACATTATATAAGTTTTATTTCTTAAAACAAATTATTTTCTCATTTTTATGGTAAGATGTCCGGCTCTGCAGTAGGAAATACCGTCTATGTGAATTTTTGGGACTACAGCAAAAACGATCTATTTGCAAACCGCTAGATAGCGTGTGAACAGCTCAGGCTTTTTTCGATAAAGAAAAAGAAAATCACGTAGTCAGGTCCGAGAAAGGCGGTAAAATTTTTTTATTCGTCACAAATATCTATTTGATGATACTTTAATTTTATATATATATATCTAATTCTCGCGTATATAGTTTATCGTTAGAATATAAAAATTTCTTTAGGTAATTGTTTGTGAAATTTCATATACACCCACAGTTTTTGTTCGAAAAATTTTTAAAACCACGACCCACGTAGGTACGTGTACATATATTTGCTTGAAATTCGGATAAACGATCCACGTCTTCAAGTGTTTGCATAACACTAATCGGTCGCGAGTACCAAGATTTTCAAGAATTTTTTTCCGTTTTTTTTTTCTTCGTGAAACCTGTCTTTTCTGTAAGACCAGTATTTCGACCAGTTTCAAAAGTACATTGACACTTTAGAGTTGATATATTGAATTGAATACGGCGAAAGTGTCCTCTCTCGTAACTCTTCTCGAAATAATACTTAATTTTTTTTTATTTTTTTCATTTTTACGGCGTGAAGAGCTTGAATTCACTCGTACCAATAATTCTTACATCTTTGACATACGAGCCACGTCACTTTGCACTGTCATTAACATTACAAAATTTATAGCCGTCTATATAGAGGAGAGAGTTGCAGTTTTTAGTACATATCATAATATATATGCTTTGTGTATAGAATGCATAAATTGGACAGTATATACATATGCATACTCGTTCAACCTTTTCTTTGCATCGGATGAGAAATTGTTAACCAAGATTCCCAGCCGGAGATGTACACCTGACCAATTAAAGAAAAAATAAAATAAAATGAAAAAAACCTCGCTCTCACAATAAAGAGGGCACCTTATATACCCACACCGGTGAAAGTATATAACACCATTTCCTGAAATGTATATTATTTTCTTAACAATTGTATTAATTAATCCTCGTCACATTGTTAAATCGCGAATCTTAATAAATCCCACTAATTGCGATAACATTCTCGGTAAATCCGTGCGTCGATCAAACCCCATAGATTTTAATAGGAATAAAATTATCCGTTCATATCGAGGGGCTAGCAGCTTCCTATTTGAGTGAATGAATCTTATGAAAAGTTCAAAAAATTTGTAATATCTGTATAAGGAAGAAATGTGAACTGAATTTTATTATCAAATACACACGGATGTGTGTGTTTATCTCCGGCAAATAATCCAGAGACTCATTTTCTTCGGTGAACGATTACACTTCCAAGTATTATGCGTACGTACGTACGTACATATAACAGCCTTAAGTCCGGAATGAGTTAAGGCAGCATTACACCCGAAGACAGTAGTATATTGACGGTATGTGTAACGAACCATGTCATGTATGCGTGTGTCGTATACGCGTAACCGGAGACTCGATATTTCCTAGTTATTGAGAGCCACGCGGAAGTAAGTATAGGTAGGTATACGGATAGTAAAGAGAGAAACGGAGAAGGCATTACGTTAGCGGATTGGTAGATCGACTGTTAGCGCAATCATTATGCGAGAACGCAATGTGTATTTTGTTTCTTCTAACTGGGACATGATGGTTTCTCCTTACTTAGCTTAACGCAGCAATTATTGTAGAGAGTCTGCAGAGCAATTTCAAAAAAATTGAAAAATCAAAAAAAAACCGGAAAGATTAGACTTACATCTATATTACTCGTTTTCAAAATTTTTTTTTTGAATCCAGGATCAATCCAGAAAATACACTGCAGTTTTTTTTTTTTTGGTTTTTTTTTTATGGCGGATTTATATCGATGCCTAACTTTGCAAAATGGGAATAGAAATTAGCAGATTTAATTCGACACGACGACGTGCTGCTATATTTATTTTATACCAATAAGAAGAAGAAGAAGAAGAAGAAGAAGAAGACAGAAAAAATGTTACAATTTTTTTATTTTTTATTTTCATTTTTATTTTTTTCTTCACATTTGTCTGCGAATGCTCCTGTATAGGTATATGATGTTAAGTAACTTTCACTATATATCATAAATATAGCTGCATAAATGGACCAAAGCAACACGATCTGTTGTGCAAATATAATAATCAAAACGAGGTTTCTGCAACTTCCGGTATAGCTACAATTATTATGAATGACTCGCTGCATAAATGATATATGTATACACGCGAAAAATGCTAATTTTATTATACCTACATACCTATACGTAAAAAAATTATTTCAAGTTTGTTATAACGAACATTCGAAATCCTTTTTATAATTACACATTTTTATAACAGTGAACAGAGAGCTTCAGGTAGTACATACAGCTAATTGAATTCATAATTAATTTCTTACATAAGATCGATAAGAACTTAAAAACAAAACAAGAAGATAAAACGAAAAAAAAAAAAAGACCTGCAACTGTCGGTTCTCATTATCAATTACCGTCATTCGAACCGGACTTTTCTTTCCAATCGATATACACGCGCAAATTTTCTTACAATTACGATTAATTAAAATCCAATTTGATTCCAGTTGTACAAGTCACATTTGAAATGAATTGTATTCTTAGATTCAGGAAATAATTGTCCATCAAAAAATTCGCAACCGTTATAATTAAGATAGCTATAATTTTGTCAGATATATTATTGCCTGCAGGTTATCCGTTTACGTTATGTGATAATTAGCGTTAGCAGGTCCGTATTCGGGTTTGGGTTGTTTCGCCGATGAGGCACCCAAGATTCCTGTCACCGATCCTACTACGGATTTGACCAGCTGCAGTGACAAGCCCAATATTTCCTTGAACGACGTGCCCACCAAATCCAGGGTATCCACGCTTCCAGCCGGAACTGTAGCCTGCCGGTACATCAGCCCATGATACAGATGACGGGAAAAAGAAGTAGAAGAAGAAGAGAAAAAATAAAGTATCCGGAGTGCATGCGAAAGAGCAAAATTTTGTCGTTGAATAAATGGTGTTAATGGTTCTTGTCGAAATACTCGCGGATTATGGTAATGTGATGTGGTCGAATATTGTGTATCATGCGGTGCATTTCTTTATTTTCTACCATTTTTTCATTCGTTTTTTTTGTCTACGATCTATAAGACCGTTGTTTTCACGTAATGGCAATAAAATAAATGAGTTTTATGCCCCCGGATTCTAGAAAGGAAACGCACTTTCGACGGATCGAAGGAACCAGCCACGTCAAAACCGGAAATAACAGCCTCTTTCTGTCTGTCAATTTCTTTGCTGAAAATAACAGGATCCTGATATGTTTCGTAAAATGATTTCTCATGATTAAGAACTGTTCAAGTGTGTAGAGAAAGTTTAGTAGGTACCCCGTATCGTCAGGAAATCAAATTAATAAATGAGAATGATGACGATAATTAGTCTACAGCAACTGCAATTCATTCCCGTAATTAAAATAGCAAACTCTGTGGTCGTCTTCGGTCTAACGCAATCAAAAGTTCGAGGTATCGTTTTGTAATACATAAATGACTCAGGATTGCGAATAATAACTCGAATTACCTGGCCATACGGTCCGTATCTGGTGTAGGCAGGTGGTGGTGGTGGCTTCGGGAACTTGGCTTTGACACTTGCACTTCCTCCTGCAAGTACTCCGGAGACCAGTGCACTGACCAGCGCAGTGCTATCAGATCCGCCACTGTCCCCACTCTTCAAATCCTAAAATATAAATCGCGAATTTTTGGCTGTTTATTTCCGACGAAGTTCGCTTGCGAAATCTGACTCACTCACCTTGCTTAAACTAGCGATAATTCCGGAAATCAAAGTCGACGCTATCGGAAGTTCACCAGGTCGAGCTGGCTGAAACAAACGTTGGAGCTTGAAGTTTTCGGTCTTTTTTATCAATTTATTTTTCACATACTTCTATCGCAACTTACCAAACTTAGAGGCCCAGCCAAAGCTTGTATAAGGGGTGTGATCGACGATCCGCCCTGAGCATCCGGCTGTAAAGTATTTTAATGAAAGTCAAGATCACCTTGAGATAATTTTCTCGCATTTAATATTCGCCCTTTTTGATTTATTCGTTGGAAACTTACGTTGCTACTTCCCTGGAGTATGGGTCCAACTATGGGACCGATGAACGGGGAAAGCAACGGGAGGACCAGCGGAAAGATAGCTTGAAAAGCGGTTCCGTTACCGTTACGATTTGGCTAAGGATAAAGAGTAACGTTGATTAGACCGTCAGAAAGTGGACCGATGCTAGAATAAACATTATAACATCGAAGATTAATTTTTATCAATTTATCTGCTCACCCTACTCAAGCTTGATATAATCGGAGACAATATTCCAACCAAGTCTACGCCATCGCCTTCACCGTTGCCCTTGAGATAAAGAATAAATAATAAGTTGGAAATTATTGAAAACGAAATTTAGGAGAATAGTTCAAAAATTGACTGAAATTTGAAGAACCCACTTGTGAAATGCCTTGTACCAGAGGCAAACCAGCTTCAAGAAGTTCAACGATATCAGTCTCAGTGTTGGGCTGAAAATTGCGAAATATTACTCGAGGATATTTCCTGCAATTAATACACATTACGCTGAATTTGAAGGAAAATGAATACTGATTAGTACAGGACTTACGTCACTGAGGTCCTCCAGAATGGGAACAACCAATGGTAGTAGGTCCGCTACAGATCCTAGCGATCCCCGATCCTCCTAGGAAACGTGATTCGTAATTGGACGAAATTTTTAATCAAATCGTTGTTATTTTATGGTAGAATTCATTACAATATCTAATGAGGCGAATCTAGACCAACACACTTGTGAATTTTTAATAATTAATCTCTACCACGCCGATCGAGAAACGTTAAGTAAATGAAAGTTGTCACCGTAACGAGTGTTGGTTAAGATACTTACGATTTACAGGAAATGTCGATCGTACTCCATTTAGCTGATGTAATATATAATAACCAGTAGCTGTTATGATAAAGAAGCAATAAATATCGTTACGATTATGATTCTCCCTTACCTCTTCATCCTCCACAATTTCTTGTCTCTGAAACATCGGGTCCATTCTCGGCGGAGTTGTAGTGGGCTGAAAAAATCGAAACGAAATTTTATTCGTCGTTAGATTCGGCGTTAATATAGTCCTCCAACAATTTTTCGATTTCAATATTTCGTTGAGGAAATATATTTGTCTGTATATTTCCATCACGTATTGAGCAACGTGAGATTCTTGCACGATAAATGATCGTACTGATGAATATATTTACGCCTCACACGCGAAATTATTATGTCCACTCTCTTTACGTAAGAGTACAGTGCCTTGTAATTTCACTGTCAAATCGCCGCCGTTAGCATTGACATTTTACATAGATCAGTGCTCGGGCATGTTAGAGAAATAACATTTCGTGGTTCAAAGTCAGGCCAGGCAAAGTTTCGTTTAGACATATCTACACGATAAAACTTGAATAGATTATCCTATAATTAAGTCCATACGCGATTGTCGAACTGTGAAATATCTTATTCAACATTCGACGACTCTTCGCAAAGTCTGTGAAATTGAAGAGAAGTTACGAAATGCGATTTTTTCATATTTTTTTGATTCTTTGCACGAATCTACCGTTAGAAATAAAGAAGCCAAGAAGTGGACTACAATTATAATTATGAGCTCGCAGTATGAAATTATCCACGGTATGTGATTAGTTGAAGCAAAATATCGACGCGAGAAATAATTCGCATCGTTTAGACCGATATATTGCTTGAGTAACAGTTCATTGAGCTACGCACGAACTCTCTCTGATTTTATAATCCACCATAGCGACAATAGAATGTCAATGGTTCATCCATGTAATAATATATTTGCATTGATATTACCATGCTGATAATATTCACGCTCTGAGTGTCTCGATCCACGACTTATTGTCACCCTGTATGCATCTTACTCTCGAGCCCCAAATTTATCCTGATTCCAAAAACATGGCAAACTAATGTACCTAACATGATATCCGGGAAAATAGCTTCACATTTTTACCTCCTCAAATGTAACGGTTGAAAATATTTCAGGCTTTATAATCCTTGAGGGTTGGACGTTGGGTGATGATGGTGTTGGTGGTGGTGTTAGAATTGTTGCACTGCCTTTACGAGTTCCCCTTGGACGTTTTGTCGAAAGACCAAGCATTCCTAGTATCTCGCCCAGTTTTGGCGACTGTCGTTTCTTCGTGGGTTTCGTGACTTCCTGTTTTTTATCAGCTACCACTTTATTGTATAAATCTTCGACTGGATTCAGACTGTTTTTCGGGTTCAAATCAAGTGGACCGCTCATATAATCTGTTGTCTCCTCAGCCATCGGGAGAATGGTTTCGAAATAGGGAGGGAAATCGTCGAGAGGAGATCTAGTCGGAATAACCGCGATATTTTGATGTTCGATTTCGGGTTTAGCTGATGACGGTTTTTGTCTAGTGAAAGTTATTATTGCCTCGAATGGGACAGACATCACAGCGTTTCCGGGCTTCGAGAATGGAATTTGCTCTATCGTTAAATTACTGATTCGTATGTTGGATGAAGGCAAGTCTTTCTCTCCAGTCATCGATCTAATCGCCGATGGAATTGCTGAAGAAAGTAATGGGTTATTCACAACATGTTCCATCAACGGCAAATCTCCAGTACCTTTTTCCACCTGGGGTATATACATCGTTGGTATTTCGGAATTAGGTATAATTTCGAAGCCAAATTGGTTTGGGAAAGGGTGTAAATTTTTTTCGGCATATCTGACGAATGGCTCAAATCTCAAACGGGCACCGTTGTCGATAACCGCTTTCCCCGGATCCGTTACACCTGGAAGTTCGGCGAATAAGCCCGGCGTTTCTGTTCCTAAAGCTTTTCCACAAGGACGTTGTGATTCCTGATCCGCATATCGGGTTAATTCGTAATCCATTTTATTCATCCTCCCAAAAGTCTCGTAAACATTCGAAGATATTACAGTCGGAGTAGTCGACTGAACATCACCCGCAGAATTTACCTGACCATTATCCGGAGACTGGGGAAAATCTGTGTGGCTGGTTGTGGCCTCAGAAGTGATATTCATTCTCGGAGCCACCATGCGCACGACGTATTGACCAAGCACGATCAGATCTTCCTTAGAGATGATGGATCTTGGAATTTGTATCGTCGTTACTTCGGGATTCTCCGAAGTCTGGAAACCGGCGATTGGTTTTGCATCGGTTAAACCTGAATGATTCACGCTTACGACACAAGAATAGACGACAAAAATAGCCTTAATCATTTCTCTGATATTCTTTACTTGTTTGAAATTTCTCTGCAACAATTTCCCTGGCGATTACCGGGGTTAAAGACTCTAACGATGATGAGCTGCTCCGGTCGGACTACTTCCTGGCGGAAGTCGTATTGAAAATAACGTAGGCTTGTGGCGTGATGAGCTTTCAGGAACTCTCGAAGTACTCTTGACCAACGAGATCAATGACTGTGCAGTCCAGTCAGCAATTTCTTTAATCTCGAGTCTCTGGATAACAGACGGAGTCTTACTAGACTTTATCATGGAACAAGATCGACGTATTCACACCGAAATTCTTAAGACTATTCTTACTTCGTGAATTAAGAGTCACTTCGCACAGTTTAGAAGAGAATACCGAAGTAATGCATTGCTTGGATTAAAAAGAACTGCTCGGATAGATTTTCAGAACTCTGGTATATACCCAAGATAATTATTGGTTTTCTATACCCCCTTCTTGCGGTTCTTCAAGAAACCATGCGTGTTCCTTCGTTCGATGTATTTCTGCATTTATCATGCACAGCCCAGAGCAAAGGTGGTTGTCACGAGTGCGTGCACCTTCCGCGTATAGCGTGCGCTATGAAATATTATTATCAACCGTAATTTCGTCATTCTTACATTCGTAGGTACATACAGTACCGAGTCAAAACGATTCCAATACATCGAGAGGATAATAACATAAGCTCAACTCTCCCTTTCGCAAGCACTTGACCAGCTGTGACGCGAATGTATGCTAAAGTGAGTTCTAGTTTCCTCCAGTCAAAATAAAGTCTGGACAAAATTCCTAAGCTCATTCGTCACCTATGGACCATTCCATTCAATTGTGAACACCTTCTCCTGTAATTGTAATCGTCTCCGTACTTAGTACCGAATGAACGGTTGCTAACTTTAGCCAGGTAATCGGACGGTATAACGAAACGGAATGGGTTAAAGAACCTGAAATACCAGAGGCAAATAGAATATCGTTAAGATTCGTTAGAACGCGATTTCTAATACCGATCACAAGGTCTTGCCAAATCGGAGAACAATACAATCGTATTTCCTAATCGAGCGATAGAATCGGGACGTCGAAATAGCGGTCGTGGTCGTGGTCGTGGTCGTGATCGTGATCCTGACATTTCTTTAGTAACAATGAACTATACCGTAGAACTTGAGAAACGTTAAGAATGAAAATTAATATCTCTATACAGAGACAAAGCAAGGACACCGCTAACTGCACTTGGGCTCTTTCCCGCGTTAGATCATTATAATGCATTTACCTGTTCATGCTCACTTCGGTTAACTGCAATGATGAACTTTTCAGTACCTCAAACCGCAATCGCGAATTCACTTTGCGATGAATCGGCTGAAGGATCTTTTGCAGTTTCTATCCAATGTACGTAAAGTACCCTGAACCATAAACTTGAAATTTTTTAATCCACGAGTTATTTTGATCTAAGAAATCTGTATTCAGAAAGGAGGCGTTAGTGATGTGTGTATTCCGTTGCGAAACATTTTGTGCAATAGACTAGGTTATTTTTTTTTCAATCGCTCGGTTTAGCTGTCTAAAAAAAAAAAAAAAAAAAAAAAAAAAAAAAAAAAAAAAAAAAACGGTTCTAACTAAAACCAGCATATGATGGACGTTTGGAAGAATTTCGTCGGATCCACCGAGTCATTCCGACGATTTACACGCTTTACAAACGATGCCGTTGGAAATACTGACCTATACCAAAAAAGTTGTATAAAATACTCGGTCAGACGAACCATAAGCGAGTAGGAAGGCAATTTCAAAAGCGCAGGCCACATGAGGGAACCAGTACAGCTTGGTTTTGGAAATTCAAAATACTCCAAAATGCATTTATTTCTCAGCCAAAGTTTACACATCAAAAAAAAAATAAAAATTTCTTTGAAAACCTTTGTCGTAAGGTTTTAGGCACATCGTTGTTTCGAATAAGGTCGTTGAGGGCTCATTTTGTTCCGAAAAGAAATCCTCATCGTGTGAACGAGGGAATTTTTTTACAATTTCGTGTTGGCCAAGTTATTTGCAAATTAGTGGCCTCAATATTGGAAATTTTGGATAATTGACCGTAACTTTTGACATGAATTTTTTTTTACCGATCCCTACGTTCATAAGATGTAGAATTGCTGTCTAAAGAAAGCAAGACCTTGAGAGGTTGAATGGACCAACGATGTGCCTGAAACCTTACGACAAAGTTTCTCGAAGAAAATTTTTTTTTGATGTGAAATAAGCTTTGGTTGCAAAATAATTCTTGCGCAGAGCCAATAACGCCCAACTTTCCAAACTACCAATAAATATCATCTGTAAAATATCGGATATGCATTGTCAGTTTTGAGCTCAGAGAAATTTTAAACCTGGCCATCACAGTCACGCCTTAAAGCCTTCGACTTGTCGAAAAATTCTTCAAAACTGCAGAGCAGCATTCTAGTAAAGGTCAAATTCGTAGGATATTGAAAGCGTCAAGAATATAAAATAATGACCGGCGGTGGTAAATTGCGAAAGTATCTTCATCGGCACGTGTTCATATAATTCGTAGACCGACTATTTCGGAATGAAACCGCATAAGGCGACCCGAATAGCAAGGATCACCTCTCACTTTTTCATCCACTAAAATGACCAAGTCTTTAGTCATATATCACATAAGTATACAAAATCTATAAAAATATGCATGAAAATTCAATCGAATAATTATTATCAGTGTATAAAAGAAGGACAGAATATGCTCTTAGAGTAATTTCTGAACTTGTTGAACTGACAAAAGGCTCATAATATAGAAGACAACTTAACAGATAATCGTGTTAATGAGTTGAACAGACAAACTAACGACTAGACTTTCCATTGCGCAAGAAAAGGTGCCTCTGGCCGATCAGTAAACTGGGCCATCGTTCTCCCGCATCTGAATATCTCCGATGTGAGTCTATTCAGCATATAATATACATCCATGTATAGGTGTATTCGCAAAAGGTTGTGTTTATGGTTCTATTCTATTCTTAACAATAATTTCACGCATAGGAAGCCGCCACTTTAGGGATTCTCAATTTCGTTATGCGTAGGTACGTACACCTTTGAGCCTTAGGATTGCACGTTGTATAATACCATGATTACCATCCACGGACAGATGCCATTAAATTTCAATCAAAATGCTGCATAATAGAAATTTTTTCAATTTCGACTCGCCCTGGGAGAAAACGAAAATTCAAATTATCGATTTCCTAGGTGGGAATGCAATCGAGAACAAGATTCAAAAGGGAATTAGGCAAGTCTTAAGGTTTGAGCTCTTGCAGCGAGTTTTCGGTCTAGAACCAAGGTCCTAAGTTTAGGCCAATCAGTCGAAATCCTTTACTGAAAATAGGTGAATAAATGAAAACAGAGAAGGGGGTGGATAATTGAATGGATTGTCATTCACCTGTAAGTGTCGCCGTCTAGTGATTGTTTATCAAAGTTATATTTTACCGAAGATTGCGTTGGAGTCAAGCACGATTGGGCTGTCGGTAAGAAGGCTGCAGGTATCGCGACTCTTATACGTATATTAAATAGAAAGAGTATAAGCCGTTCAATTTAGCTCGAAATTTATGCAACCGTCAGGATGCAACAAGAGCGTCTAGTCGATGGGTCATCCGTTCGTAGAAAACAGAAATAAACCCATCCTATGGTCTACCTATGGTCTATAAGAATTCCCCTCCATACGGTATGCCCCTACACATCTTTTAGAGATTGGCTTTCGGTTTCATCCTGAACGTCGAGAAATTTGCCCTCGAGGCTTTGCAATGCCGGATGCGTTTCAATTTCGACGAATATTCGCCTCAGGCGGATGTTAGCCAGACTTAATATATAAATCAGACCGGATCTGCAATAACGGCAGTTTTAAGAAACCGGAAATACTTCTGTCTAGGTTGCGTTGTGTGTACAATTATGTAATCCACGGAGATGAGTATTTGATCAGAATTTCTTTTTTTTTTTTTGTTCTTCGGGTTCTTGCGATTTCTATTCCGTTCAATTCGAATGACGGATGAAAATATCGTCGCAGTTTTAATTTTTAACGACAAATCACAGAGTTGAAGTATTTTTTGTTTTGTTTTTTTCTTCTCATTTTACTTGTGATTGCGGTAAACTGTACATACATAGTTCTTCAATCGTTCTACGTATATGACGTGTCGACGTAGGTGTTTACGAAAGTCACAAGTTCTTTGCATTACGATAAAAATCACCTGCCGCTCCACGAAATTCGCAATTCTTATGAAATTCAGCCTAAAAAAACTTCGAATGTGCAAGGTGTGGATTACGCAAATTCTGAAATAATATATTTCCAAAGTAAAACACAAAAAACAAATCTAGGACGAATATATAACAAAGGAATAAGATTTACAACCTCGAATAAATCATTCCTTAAAACGAATAAAGGATCGCTTTTTGCATGCTTTGAATATCGCTCTACAGCCCACGATTTTATTAACAAATTTTTCAAAATTTTAGACATTATACATATTATAGGTATACCATTAACCCAATTGTCTCATTAAACACTTCAAGGTCTTTATCAAAATTAATTGAACAAAAAAAAATGTCGAGTGAAAATTCAAATCTTCTAAATTTTGTGATCGAGTGTGTGTGTGTATAGCTGAAAGGTTAACAACATTCGCAAAAGTTCAGTGTCATTATAGACATACCTATGATTTAATCATCTACGCCAGACATTGTTTATTGGCTTTAATATTGACCTAGAAGACTGTTAAATTAACTGAAAGTTTGGTTGGTTTCATATATGAGACAGAATTTTGAATAAATGATTTAGCATCCAGTTTCTGTCTTTTATTGGTGAAATTGGATTTATTTTTTAGTACCGAAGAGCTGTAATAATTTTTGATCAGAAATTCGAATTACATATATTGACCATATCGCCATACTTTCTCCGAGAATGATGTGGTTTCGTTGGCCATTTAACCTTGTCCATGTATGTATAACGTCAGAGATCTAAAATTAATCTCCGATGATTTTTCAGATCGACAATACAGATCGAGTAATAGTGCAGAGATAAGACTAGACAGTGAATAATTTTAACGTATGCAAAACTTTCGGTTGCGGTTTCACCGCAGAACCAGCGAATATTGAAAAACGAAAGAAAAAAAAAACAAAAAAACAGAGAAGAAAAAAAAAATTAAAATAAAATAAGCCAACATTCTTAAAACCGTAAAGAAACTTTTTCCTAGCTTTCTCTACTCGTATAATAAGCGACTGTCCGGTGCATTAAAATCCACGAAGAGATTCGACGTAAGGAAAATCCAAATCTTTTTCTGTACCGTTTCATCGCGTCAAACGGTAACCACAGAACCGAATAATGACATTCGTATATATTATACAATAACATCGATTATTCGTAATCACCGCTGAGGAATTCAAGAGTAAAAAATTCCAGCCACAAGCACAGAAAATGTGATGAATAATTCTTTGAGTCATCAGCACAAGGCATTAGCGTGAACATTAATTAAACCTTGCAGTCTGCACGACATAATCATTCAATAATTTATACATTCTTAGTGTCTATGATATCTTGTCTAGGAATTATAGTCTCAGTTCGCTGCAGTACCGCGTATCGGATCCTTGAGCTTTATCATTAGATGGAAGAAAATTTTTTATTCAGGAGGCTCCTTGTTAACCTCCAGGACACTGCAATATTGAAATTCCGAAAATATAGTCTCAGGGCCATTATACAAATGCTTTTGACGTTTCGGTCACGATAGGACGAGAATAACATTTACGTAAGTTCTGATATTTAGCGTTAAGACATAAGCCAAAAGCCGAAAAACATATTTTCAACAATTTTGGAGTCGCTATTGACCGCGATTCTCTTCACGGAAATCAGACTCGGGTTATGTCTTGCAGCTTCTTAACATTTCTCGTCTCTGATAATGGTTAATAAAATTCTGATTAAATCGAACGATAATAATACCAATTTTTCTGATAAATGTGGCCGTGAATTTGTCTTGTGAATATTACCAACCTACTTCCGGATTATCCGAGACAAGAAAGTGAACCTCATTCAGAAATTTGAGAAGTCATTGACACTTGTCGATTGTGACTATATAAATTGATACACGAACTGAATTTTTCAAGGATAAATTAAAACGATTATCAATATGCTGTGCAAAATTAATTGGAAAAATTTATTCGCAAAAAAAAGCACGAATTTAACTGGCAACAATTATCAAAAGAAAGTCCTTCCATCAGCATACAAGATACGCCAATATCTGCGATACTTTGCACACCGAGCTCACTCTTTTTTCTTCGTTGAACTGTGAAATTTCGCACGCCAAACCGTGCGCAAAATCGAACTTTACGCACGCTGTTTGGAAGAGTCAATTTTTTATTATTATTTTTTCGCCAAATTATCGTCACTTGCAGAGTTTTCTTCGAGAAATTTTAAGAAGTGTACAAGATTGTGCCTCAAGTGCAGTCGTACTGTACAACGACATGTTTTGCTTCGTTACGATCGCGGATATGGGTTTCTATTGCTATTAGAAATTCACGTAATAATATACGTACACCGTGTTATTTCAGCAATTTACAAAGCTCATATATGTGTATCGGTACAGTTGTGTCCTCTCGAACTTATAGAGCTGTTACGAAATAAACTTTTATATTAAAAAAAATTGTTTAAAATAGTATAAAACGGAACTACCTACGTTGCTTTCACCGATGATATCATAGTACCCGGTAGAATGCGCATAAACGCACAGAGTCTCATATGATGGCTACTTGCTGCACTAAATGAACAATTTAAAAAAAAATGGGATTTATGCTAGCTCCGGTCTCCTGCAGAGGAATCATGAAATTGTGTACGTAAAGTCTTGGACCAGCAGCCAAGCAGGGAAAGAGAGAAAAGTCGTGGAAGGCGCTAGGACACCAAACAGTTGCGCAAAATATCGCTTTATGTAGGTACAACTATATGAGAAAAATAAAAATCCATAAGTTTTGCGCTGTCACAACGCCGTTGAGTGGCGTTAAAACCATTTGTTGCGATCTTTTTACGCACGTAAAACGTTTTCAATTGCAGCAGTCGGTGACCGCACGTGCTGTTATTGATATTAAGTGAAATGCCTCTCGTAAATATATACAGATACACAGAAATCATAAATTTGCGTAAATTTTCGTGGCTAATTTAGTCAAAGATTCTGAGATATTAAGCAAGCCTTGCGTGTCTTCGAAATTAACTTCATGGTGGCGGGCATGGTCTGCAGGTATATATATTATATTGTTCAGAATAATCGCTGAAAATAAATCTCTTCGAATTCTTTCTTCCTAAAGAATTTTAACTTCTCGTATAGAGAAATTATTATAGTATCATAATCTTTCATGAATAGTGTAATAGTTACATTAAAAATATAATTAGGGAAGTGAATAAATTTCTCTTCTTATAAACGAAATAAACTCCGTGGGATTTCTAAATCTGTTAGTTAAATTTTGAATAACCTCCAGTCACTTAATTCACGCGATTAATTTGGTATATTCAAGATGAATTATCGTAGCAAATCTGTGAATATCTTCTTCAAGTTATGAAAAAATTGCAAGAATTTTTGATGAAACCGCAAAGATACCGTTCAGGGTTGATTGATATTCTGTTTTGAGATCCTGTTGACAGTTTTTACACATTTTTTTAGGAACAGTTTGACAGCAAAATAAGCTACCGATCGTCATACATCAAATCTCAAGTACTAATCAAGAAATATCATGTACTTTAACCTGATTTCAGTATAAGTAGATTTGCAAAGCAACGCAAAGATCGAGCTTAAGCCTTGACCCATGACGTGTACGTTACACGGATATAATAAATTACAAGTTTAATCACGAACAGAACGTTCTGCTTGAAATAATTTCATTTTCACTAAATTTCCATAACTCCGACTCATCATCATCTTTGCGCAATTTTTCAGGACACGATTTATCACTTTTAGTTTACGAATTTTTGTTCCATTGTTTGAAACATAAATTGAATCTCCTTGAGCATCTTCAATCCGTTTATGAATTTGCAAATGCAATTGCAAATAATTTATCACTGCCCATTAATTCATCTTTGGTCAAAGTTCAAATGACCAAAACGAGTCTTTAATCTTTTTGAATGACATACTGCAGTCGACGTTTTTGGATTTTGGAACAAGGCAGGTACTGAATGAATTTTCACATAACAGATCCGCCGAATATTTCTCAAGAATCGTTCAAATCGCGATTTAAACAATTCGATCGTTTTATAAACAAAAAATAATCATTACCCAAGCAGTACGTTAAGTTCACTGTCTACCAAAGCGAAAGGTATAATAATTCTCGCTTTGTCGCGAATTAAAATTTTCGCAATAACCGTTTTATAACTGAATCGAATTTGACATCTGCACTGATAGTTCGACCTTCGTTAATTCATTGCTCTATGCGCTGATTCACGCGTTTCACCGCAAAACCTTATCAAAGATATATAATATAAAAAATTTTCGACTATTAAAAACGAAATCGCTCTCACAGAAATTGGAGAACATTTTTTTAAGCTATAATACAAGCATTAATTAATATTTTTAATTCACAGTTTTTCCACTGAACGATGTATGAAAATTCGTATGGATGATTTTTGTGAAAAAATAGTAAAAAAAAAAAAAAGGATTTCGTGATTTAAGCAAATCTTGAGATCGTCTGAGGTCGAATAGTTTCCGCTTGTTAGTACTGCAGATATTTGATCGAAATAAAAAAAAAAAAACTGATTCAACCAACGATTGCACAACCACAAGGCAAAGCTTTCAAACTGTCGAATGCTGTTCTCTAGTCTGTGAATAACAAACTATACGATGATTTTCGATGTTAGATGTCATCCTATCAGTGGTTCCATTAACACAGGCGAACCAGGACACAGGTCTGTGGTTTCCTAATCGTGTTTAGCTAGACGCTGCGAAGCAAGTGAACTGTTAGTCCCAAAAAAAAACTTAACGAGGCTAATGAACTCATCCATTCTTTCAGATATCCCAAAATAGGAAAATTGATTGGGTGACTAAATTTCCAAACCGCAGATACAACTGGCCATCTTAATGCGTTAATGAAAGAGACCTTTTGTACTCATGTATTCATGCAAATTCAAATTTCTAATAATAATAAATACTAGGCATCAAATTGTATAGCCTCACTGTTTCTAACATCGTATAAAAAATCTTCTTTAGACGTTAACAACTTGTTTAAAGCAAATATTAATTACATGAGATTGTTGTTTCACTTATCATCTGCCGAGATATTGGAATTTAATTATATAGTCGATTGGTAGTTAGCCATTGGATTGTCCGTAGCAAATATAATTGTAAAATGATTGCAACTGTTGATGTAGCTATCGTCTATAAAATGATGATCAATTTCAGTCGTATACGATCTATGCTCAATTAATTCTTTATTTTTGCGTGCAAATAACCAGTCTCCTTCACCTGCCAGTTATTTTCATAAATTTGAAGAAAATTTCTACTTCTATTGTTCCATCAATCAGTCCTTACCGAGGTTACAATACTCATGGTACATACTGTGTTATCAAATGCCGGAAACTGTGGGTTAAATTTGTCAATTTTTATAATTATTATTCAACCACTACCAAGGCCACCGTAATTTCATTGCAGTAAGTATACTCGTATGTGAAGAAATAATCATTCCCCCACAATTTTTTTTCTCCAGATTTTTATCGCGAACAATTTAAGTATGTTGGTATTTGAGGATCCGGAGATCTTGAGTCGTATAGAAAATCCGGATTTAGTTCAAAGCCATTATATAGTTGATGATGATTTGAAATATGTATTCATATATATATTTAATATTTTTGTCGATTATTCGATGCACGCAATCGGGTACAGAGAATCACGATCAGCTTGGTATTATAGCGTTCAAAAATTAAACCTGAATATCCATCAGGGTCATTGTAATATTTAGAATTACTTCGAATCTTGAGAACAAGGCAAACTTCTACGTGATTCTGGGTATAGGTTTATTTTCACCATTAATTTGGTCAAAACATTCGACATATTGTAACATGTACGAGTATTAATTCCTATAGCAGTAGCAGGATCTTCGATTAATAACCAGCGACGAAATTATTATTTCGATACTTGACCTGGACAAATTTTATCGCCATTATTAATTTCTCATGCTCGAAACATCACAGACGATATAAACCATCGTATTAGTCATGGCTCTAAACCGAAACGATCACAATTTTACCTTCGAAATTGAAATGTTGTAATCTCTCCGGCTTATATGTGTAATATTATACACATGCATGTGTGCGAATGAGTTTTACAATCTCTCACGAGTGACTTGGACGAAGTCAAGAGCAAAAATAATTTCTAAAAATTTTTCCTTCTTTTTTTTTTCTCTCGATCATTAATCGATTTCAACGACACTGAGAAGAATAATTATTTGCGAATATGACGTAATTAGAAAAACTTTTTTAGACACTCCTAAAACTAATATTGTAAATATATCCATAAGTTACTGATGATCATTTTTTTTTTTTACTCTTTAACGTGAAACTTGAATTAAGTTCTTAGATTTTTTTTTTTGTTTGTTTCAAGTCACGTGTCATTTATTATCTCAAAATAAATATTTCGTAGTTTCAGACGAGAGAGAGAGAGACGTATGTAACTATCGAGTGTGTGAACAAATTTATTTGCATCGACTTTCGCCGCAGGGTATACGCGCATCTACCGAGTTGATAAACGATCACAAGAGTCAGAAATATTTGGTTAAAATTCGGTATTTTATATTACTCACCTTAAGACTGGGGCCTCGTTGATCGTTCAAACCGATTCTTTTATCCTTCGAATCAATTAACAAGTATAAAGTATATTCGCCACTTGCAGGTAAACCGCGATACAATATTCTCATTCATTTTTCGCAATTCATTTAATTATTGTTATAAGGGAATAATTTTGTACTTCGAACTTCGATAAAGATACATAATTCAATCGGTAATAACACTATCGATTATCGGAGTATCCAATAATTAGCGGTACTCTATGTATATGAGCAAAAATGAATAAATAAAAAAAAAACCAAACAAAAAACTGACCTATACTCGTTGTGACATTTTGTCGTATACATTCCGGTTTTTCACGTAACAACTCTTGCGCATATTATAGTATACTGCTGTTCATTTAATCCTAAAATAAATATCGTAGAGTTATTATACATGTTCGGTGAAGAAAAAAATGTTAAAACTACATTAAAATCGAGTCATTTTTAAGACGATATGCCTGTGTAAGTATTCGATTCTCTGTATACGCAGATATTGGCAAAAGTGCAGGACAGTTTCACGCTCCTTGAATTCAACCTTCGTTTCAATTTTGCGTGACGATTTTTTTTTTACCTTTTCTAATGGTGTACATGGTACAGATGTATGTATTTATGTATGTATATACGAATACGTCGATTTAACAAATTACACTTTTGTGTCTATGTGTGTAGACGGAATGCTGATTTATTGAAATAAAAATCGGACGGTTATTGCAGTTTAATTGGCCATTCGTATACGAGGCTTGCATAGAATGTTGAAGCGAACTGTATGTGTGTGTCTACTTTTTTTTTTCAAGTATCGCTTAATCAAGAATCCCCGATCGTCTGTATACTCACAGAAAAATAGAGGCACAAGGAATCAGGGAATATACGGTATAAAAATCTGTCAAAATCGTTTATCTGAAAAAAAAATTCTAATTAATTTCCTCGATAAATGATAATCGAAGAAAAGAAACACTTGTTCTTGGAGGTCGAGGAAAGCGTGTAAGGCCCGGTATAAATTCACGTTGACCACCACCCACGAGGAATTCCTCGTTTTGTTGGTTTATTAGAAACCTGCACGGTGTTTCACAAACCGTTCTTTTTTTTTTGTATCCCAATCGATCTATTCTTCGGGCAACTAACCCGCGGTAAATAATGCCCGACTCGTAAAAGAGAAAATAGATCTTTTCACCTTCAAGAAATATACACGGCATATAGTCTGCTCGAAAGAAATACGACTTGATATACCTACATATTTTTTTTTCTTACGATTATCTTGAAATTAGTTGATATACAATCAACGTCTAGTGACGGATTGAAAATTTTTCAAAATCTCAAACTTGATCTAAAAAAAAAAAAATGAAATAAACCTCCAATTCGTGAGAGATAAAAATGATACTATATGTAGATCGCAGATCTATCTGTGGCAAGTTACGTAACTGTGAATTAAAAATCTCTAAGCCCATTGACTCATGACCATATATCCATCAACTCGATGAATTTCATTAACACAGATTCGATCTCCCAATTTCGGCTCCGCCCTATACGTATGTGTGACAATTGTGTCAGAAACTGTGTCGTTTCGTTTATATGCCTGTAGGTATATTTGGTCCTTCATGTTTTACCTGCATTATAATAATATATTCAACAGTTTAACATAAACGGGGTGCAAGAAATCTTTGTGCTAACCGATCGATTGCGAGAATAATTATCAATAAACTTGCGAGGTGATAATTGCCGAGTTATCTAAACGTAAAAGAGTTACGTGTGTCTGTCTACCGTTAATCATTTCTGTAATCTTTTTTCAGTTGTTAGAAACGAAAGTGTCTCTTCCTACACGCCAGGCGTTGATATCTCTGTATGTATAAGCTCGTAATACACGTCCTTCGTTTGGGCATAATTAGCATTACGAAGTGATTCCGTAAATTTTTAATTGAACATGGACTACGACGATACGTAAAAACTGTACTCAAGTGAAGTATCGAGGCGATAAAAAAACGCTTAAAATTGATAAGAGAGCTGGAACATCGAAGTTCGAAGAACTAGAAATTAATTTCGTAATATTACGTAGGTTAATTATAAATCGTTGAGTAATTATAAATTTGTGTACAAAGCTGATGCACGCATACGTTGAAATGATTATCCGTCGAGTTTCATCTCTAGTTTCGTAACTTACCTGTATATACGTCTCGAGGTTCGTTCGAGGTTAAATAAATGAATAAATAAATAAATATTGCTAGCTGTATAATGAACACCGCGTTTTTCGCATTCTAGTTCAATATCTTTGAAATTGCACGGTCCCTGAAATAATTACTCTTGTCGTTAGATGCAATAATTCAAATAGAAATTTCACAGAGTTTTTGAAAAATTCCTCCTAACGAACTATGACCGTAAAAATTCCATTTCGTAGATATAACGAATATATAAGAAAAACAACTGGTTGTCATATAACTTAATTTATTAAAGTCAAGACCCTCGGGGAACTGCGACGTAAGTATGTACGTATAATTATTATATATACTCGATTCCTTCCTGCAGTGGAGACCACCTTACAAATAAGAAATAAAAATACGACCTCTCTCAGAATCGTCGCTACTTTCGTTCTCAAGAGATTTCAGCATCCTTTTGTCTTCCTTATTCGAGTAAATAACCGCAGGTCACCTTGCGAATATGCGATATATTTGAAAAAAAAAAAGAAAGAAACAGGCAAGACTCTCCTCATAACCCGATAACATCCCGTCTTCTATGCAGTCTAAGAAAAATTAGTAATTTTAAAATTGACTATGATTGATATTGAAAATTTTCGTTCAAAGATCTAAGTAAAGTTTCCGTTCGTTTCATAGATGTGAACATTTTTTATAACAGGAAAACGCGTCAAGTTCTGGTGGAAGAATAAAATTTTTCCACCAGATTTTAACGTCAGCAATTTAAAACGTTCAACCGAATGGTTAATGAAGTTTAAGTGAATCATGTCCAAAATCTAATTCGCTTATGCCCGGTTGTATCTAAAAAAAAGATTCCCGAGTCTCCTAATCGCCGATCGTTAGTCTCCCGGAAGTAATTCGTGCGTAATATCTCCTCTGCTATAAAGAAAGACCCCTTCGGTCACGCTATATGAGCTTTTTAGGCACATGTAACGGCAGAGGTGTTTTCGATCGGTTCCGATCTTCTTCGATGATCGGACTTATTTGTTCAAAAATTATATTTCCGATCGTACACGGTATTCCGGGATCAGATATTTCAGGTACAATTGCGGAACTGAAACGCAGCAAACTGATCTGCAGACGGCGCAAATGGTACCTCCCTCTTTTTACATGGAAAACACGGTGGCTCTCGGTGGAGTATAATAAGTAGAAGGTAGAGGTGGCGGACAGCCCCACCCGCTAATATAAACCGCTCACTGACCGAAGTCACACAGACAGTCACAGAAAGTCTGCCAGACGAGCGAGCTAGCGGTAGCTCAAACTTAGCCGAGGTTTGAGTTAAGTTTTTACGAGAGTGACGGATCTTGTGTGTGGTGAGTTCCAGGCATTGTTGCTGTTGTTTGTTTGTTTGTTTGTTGGGAATTATCAATACGGTGGGAGGGGGACGGTTGCTACTACAACGAAGCATGAATAAATAGTGACGGATTACAATGGAAACGGGATTTTTCATAAGAAAAAAAAAAAAAAAAAAAAACTTGCACCTTGTTCCGTGTCGGTGAAAAAGTGGATTCAAATTTGAATTTTTTATTTTTTTTTTTTTAGTATCAAATTCAAAGGCTTTTCAATCCACCCCGCGGATCGGTGAAGCTATCTTAGGCATGATTTTGAATCGCTGCTCCAAAAATTCTTCACTCAATTATCGATAAACGTTTTTTTTTTTAAATTTTTTTTGACTTTTGATTCGGACAAATTTTCTGTTCGGAAAGATGGAAAAGATACTTCCGCGGGACCTGCGAGTATAGTTTAATCGAATGACTAAAGACCCGGGTGAAAGTAGAAATTTTAGTCAATGTTGACTCGTAATTATTCGTTGTAAGAAGCGCGGGAAAATTCATATTGAGAGTAAAATAATTGCAAGTGTAAAAATTTTGATTTGAAAAAAAAAAAAAAGAAAAAAAATGAGAAAATCAAAATCGTTCACTTCACACGAACGAACGCGCATTGTTAGCCACAGCTCATCGTCACGATTATAACAAGAATCTAAACGACCTAGATATGTTGCAATATGCGGCCTCCAGCCGAGAAACATGTGCTTTGAATTACTATTGTTCTGTGATCGATGCTATTGTTGCATTAAGGTCGTTAATATCTGCCTATTCGAAGCCTGCAGTGACATTCGAATGACGAATTAACTCTTCGGGTCAAATTGACCCCGTTTCTTTTTTCAAAAACGTACAAATTTTTTTTCTTAATAGGTATACGTTGTTTCGCTGTTTCCAATTTCGGTGATACTCGTTGTCAAAATCACGAGATGAAAATAGTTCGGGGGGGGGGGGGGAATTAATTCGTTAAGTATATAGGCTCGATCTTTGGAGTTATGACGTCATTTAATACGGGGATAACTTTTACGGTTATATAAAACGAGAATTCACTTCATCTCGACCCTCCGGGCGTTTTCTCAAAAAGATTTCTTATATATATATATGTGCATACATATACTTGTGTATACGAATGGGTAACGGTGGTAGGGATCTTGAGGCGAACATGTGCTGCCTGCTACTTTCGATTCGAATATTGAAAGTGATAGTCACGAGCTGTGATCTGAGCGATAGAAAGGGGCTCTACCTGCAGTCTGGTTGTCCGCCTATATTCGACTGCCCACTCGAATCGGCTAACATAAGTTCAACAGAAGTTTAACTCGAGTTTAGTTGAATCAGATCCGAAGTTAGATCGGAGATTTTTCAGTGTAAGAAGTTTTTTCGGTTTTTGTATCGATACCCAACGATTTTTCTCCGATTTTTCTTTCCCCGATGTAAGTCTCGGTCCATTTTGACGACAATTTTTTCTTTTCACTCGGTTTTCGATAGAGAAATTTTGTGACGTTGATATTCGAGAAAAATTATAAATAAAAAAAACCAGAATCATGGACATGCTGTATCGTTCAATCTCATCCAATGTCGATTGTTCGGATGATTTCAAATCTTTTATGCAGTGATATCGCATCGAATAATTTATTACCTGATGAATATTAATCGCGGCGTGATTAAACGATGAATTTTATTGCCTTATTATGTTAGTTAGAACAGTAAAGATTTAAGACACCGATAAAACTTCAATATGGAAATACGAAAGGGCAATTGACCTATAATCGATCGATAAATCAAATAGCTATATATTCGTTCGCGCTGCATTCTTGAATGAGGAAAAAAAAATTGAATAATTACAACAGTGACGATATGTAGGAGCCTCGTCGTCGCGGGCTTCTATTTATTTGCAAATTTTTATGATTGGACGGAAATTCAAATCCGACTGTACAAAAAAAATATCTGTGCAGCTATTGATCGAAATAAAATTTTACTAATAATTTTCCCATACTTTATTTTTCAGAAATAATTTATAAACAACCATGAGGTATTCGAGGGTGATAATCGCGGCGGTGGCGACCCTATGCGTCGCGGTGGTCCAAGCGCTTCCGGTAGCACAGCCCGAAGGTCTCCTGCCAGCAGGCCAGGTGAGTTAAAAGCAAAACTACTGAAAAAGTTTAAGAAAATATGTAAATTATAAATCGTGGATAAATTTGTGTCGAAAAGAAGAAACAATTTTTCGAACTGAGATTAGACATTGCGACAGAAAACCATAGCTAGTTAAATATTCAAATTAGTTTCCACGAGACAACGACACCATCGGATTGGAAAATCGGTCAAATTAGTCACCGTTTCGGTCGAGTGATCTGCGGGGTATAAACTGGTCGTATAGAATGCCGGGAAGGCTACAGTATCGGCTATAAATTGGTTTGAAATTAAAATTTTCGAAGAAATCATAACGACGAAAGAGATTTAGAAAACAGATTCCGGCCAATCGGTAGGTTCGAAAACGCCGTTTATAAAACGTAATTAATTAGCTATTCAATTTTATTTTTTTTTTGTTCCTTTATTGGAAGCTATTAGTTATAAAACACTAAGCGTGTTGTGTGTTGAACGATCTAACGTTTCGGAGGTATAATTAATATTCAAAACTTACATATGTACATACATACGTCAATCGGTTAACTAACGGAAGACGAGACTGAGACTTGGGACTTTCTCCTGAATGTTAATTCCCGTTCGACTGACAAGTATTTTAGAAAAAGTGTTAATACATGCCTACCCTGCGTCTAGACGGGACTAGAAGTAGAAAAAACAATATGAAATTAGCTTCAGTTGCCAAGTATGTGTGCATTGGCGGCTGCACAAGCCGTTCCTGAATAATTCAGAACCATAAAATAAATACGTTTACGGAATGGTTAATTTTTTGATAAAATTTTTCTTCCACTGCATGTATAGCTGCATATAGTGTAATAAATTGCGGAAAGAAACTGTAGAAGGTAAAAATGATTGCTTGTGTCAAGAACGCGCATTACCGTATGTCAATTTACATAAGGATAATATGTCATACGGTAAATGGAAGAAAAAAAAAAGTTATTCATTACTTACGTCGAGCAAACTGTCTAGTTTGTTGGTACATATAAGTAAAAGTTTCTGTATATATCATAATATAAGAAATAACAGTATCCGGAAATGGCTGTCTTCCGTATGACAATCAACTCGAATTACAATTTACAGGACTAGCCTAGTATGACATGCGAAAATTATTTGATTTACGTGTCCGGTCAGTTCAGTGCAACGCTATTTATATCGAAATCACTTTCAAGGCCCAAAATTCAATTATTCTGTCTCACTTTCTAAATGTTTACAATCGACAAGATATCAGAAATTACCGATCCTTGTTCACCTGTTGAAAAAATATTCGCCAATATTTTACCGGATCGAAAAATCGGCGTGAAAAATTTGATCGATCTCTGTCCGATTAACTTGACACGTTGACAACAATTTCGGAATTTTTGGATCGCTGAATTTATCGAGGGTCATGTCCAGGTCCTGCGGCATGATCGAACGAGCCGAGATGTATAAAAGCATGTTTAAATTTAGCGGTTGAAAAATATTCGCAAATGATCGACGACGATCTCGAGGTTTCGTGCTGGCAGAACACTCTGCAGTACACTTTCTCCGACGCCAACAGGGCAATCGGCGGACACTTTCTTCGCTTGATCGGTGTCCAATGGAAAGTAGAGGTCCGGGCGGCTCAAGCAACGAAACACGCGATTTATAATCCTGAGTTGATACGCACAGACGCACGTTCATCCGACAAAAATGATCATAAATATCAGATTAATATGGATGATATAGCAACGATCGATCGATCGACGTTTATCAAGAAACTGGTTTCTTGTTCGGATTATAATTAGCCGCAAGTCAGCCGTGTCTGATTCGAGTCCAGACTCTTACCTGCGTATTGCGAAAATTTAACAATGCATGTACCTAGAAAATCTGTTGAGTCAAATAGAACGATATCACATTGCGATCGCTTGAGTCACGCAATGCGACAATATCGGGGACCATGAATTCAATTTATGCATGACCGAATGCAATAGTCGGTCAAAGTGGACGATAAAAAAATGACTCTTACTTTAAATCATTTTGGTTACGTTCAAATGACTGATGATTGACGCACTGACTCTTTTATACCATTTTTTCTCTGTTTTTTTTTTTCACGTTTATTGATTGAAGTTCGATATTCATGCTCTTGAATCCTCCGAGGAAGTAATGAGGCGTGATATTTGGAGAAAATCTTTGGATCACCTCTTTCGAACAAAATTTGACGAGAAAATTTCATTGCAATATCGAGAGACTCGGTAGAGTCTCGCGCCAATTACATAAAAAAATAAAATAAAAATTCACAAGACTGTACATGAGTCAAAAGCTTGGCCCTTCTTCTTTCTCACGCGATTCCTAATTAATTAATTTGATCATTTCTGGCTCATGTAAAATTTACTTATACCGAACTTCTAGTCACACGATGTATGTACATACTTATGGAACAAGTTTTCGGGGAAAGTAGAACAATATCTTAGTTAAAACTGTTGAGTAACTTTGAGTTCGTAGTAGGTACCATACCGAAAGTTAAGAAATAGTAGTCTTTATAACTATGGGAAATCTGATAACTACTCATCACTGACAATATCCAAAATTGGGACTATAAAAATACGTTTCAATTATTATTAGAAAGACTTGAAAATATAAGTCAAGTTTTAAGTTATGAATTCATCTATTATGCAATGACGTTTACAAACGGTGATCGTATTGAATGGTGGTCAGCCGAGCTAGTATAGCCACAATTTTGTTCAATTTAGAACAAAAATAATTGCCAATTTTATACGCCTGTTGCAAAAGCGGTGAGATATCACGGTTGAGTTGTTAATTTTATTTTATTACGTTGTATAACATACTTGTAAAATAGATATACGATTTTTTAAATTTCATTATACCTGTAATGTACGCAATTTGCATTGCCCAAGACTCACGTTGGAAAAAAAATAATTTATTACCTACTTCACACAGCGTAAAAAATCTCCCAAAACTCAATCGACTCTAAAAAAGACACGAATGAAGATCTAAAATTTTTATTCTTACCTCACGACGATTTTACTTACTCGGTGAATATTTTACCGAATTTTTTACTCCTTTTTTCGAGGTAAGCAACTCACCATCAAGGAACATATTTCGAACAATTACGACATCAGTTTTATTCGTATTGGCAAGATCGTTGATATCTAATTACCAAAAGACAGCCACGAGTGAGACTTATACCTTTTGCGATAGATTACCGGTAAAAATGTCACTCGTATACTATCCTGAATGTAAACCGCATATTAATAATATAATAATAAATATTAGGTTGAGGTTATGACCTTAGAATTTAATCCCATCAATAACCAAAAGGGAGAATCCATTTACACAATTATTTTGATAAAGATGTCTAGACAGACGTTGTGATGGATATGACTGCGGACCTCAACCTTCGACCGTTGAATGTCGCATGTTTGCTCAATCTCTAATTAGCCACATTTGGAAGTGAAGGTGATGGCACATTTTTTACGTGGAATATAATGAGTGTTGAAATTTTGCAATCGGTAATCGATTAGACCAGAATTTCCGACGATTGTTATACCATTACGTTAAATTTGAAACTTCCTCCGTTTTGAACCGTTATCGTGGGCCCTGCAGAAGATGAGTTACTTATATCGTGGCTCTAGGTGTATCGCTAAGTCCTTAGAATGAAAATTGAGTAACTGCAGTTATAACTTTTGATATTTAGGTTTGAATGAGCTAATTTCTGCATTAGGAAGGGGTTGAAGACCGATTCTATCCGAAGCGTGATGAGAGTAATATTATATATCGAATATGACGATTCAATACCGAGAAAACAATCGTAAAGTATTTTTTCAGGATCTTGACAAATTGATGATCGTCGAAGGTGACAACGAGGCTGCGCTAAGGAGCAAAAGGACAATCGGACTGCTGAGACAACTGTTCCCTGAGTTGTCACAGGTGAGCAAACAGTCGTCAGGGCAAAGGGCAGATCACCAAGTGCTGAATACCTGATCCTAATCCCATAACATTATCAACGGGAGTTAAAAGGTCCAACGATATTAATTCTTACGATTATAATAACGAACAAAAACGAAGAGTAAATTTGAATCTGAAATTATTTTTTTTTCAATGAATCGAGCGCGAAAACCTTCACGATCTCTTTAGTCATCGTTAAGTAAAGAGTCAATTTGAATCTAGGTGAATATAAATATTTCGTAAAGTAGTTTCGCAAGAGAAACCACGAGCCCGGCAAAAGTGTAAAAATGAAAGAGAAAAAAAAAAAAAAAAATCATAAAAATTAATGAGAGTCATATCTAGATATCGTAAAGTTCAAGATAGTATACGAACTACGATGATACTCTTGCGAGCTGATAAATTCAAACTTTAATCGATTCTCGGCTAAGACTCGAAGTCAATGAAGATCGCCTTGGCATAGTTACGCGAACTACCCGATTGTACCAAAAGACCTTGGCCTCTGCTTGGTATTCAGCACTCTAGTCCTGTTCTAAAGCTCAATGCTCGACTGTAGATGGTGGTTCGGATTTATGACGAAAAATAAAAAATAAAAAATAAAAAGAATCTCTTTGAAATCAAGAGCTTGCGAGTGAGGCCATACAGCGCCCCTGTGTTATACTAATATACTGATACATATATATGCTCCGTATACGTAAGCATAAGAATAAATGTATACATATGTTTACCGAACCGAGTCTGAGTCGGCATTCCTAACGAGAAAGTCACTTACTTTACTCAACAAAACAACGTTACAATATCGTTCACCAAGTGCCTTTATCACGACGTCCATATCACGACAAAAAATAGAAAAAAAAATCAAAAATCTGCATTTGTTATCTTCGGTTCGACAGCTATAGGACGATGACGAGGACCTTAAAATAAGGAAAAGACATTCGAGTGTACGCATAATTCTCACTGCAAAATGTATACCTGAGAGGAATTTAAATCGGAAGACATATATACCAAAAAAATACGAGGAAAAGTGTCAATTTTGATAATAGATATCTAACGTTTACGGAGAGATTTCTGCGGTTGGTTCTTACGTTAACCTCGGTACCAGCCAAATCAAGTTAACAAATTCTTGTTTGATGGACACGTTAATTGTCCGTCGCGCTTCTCTTCGTGGACCCAAGTGAAAGTCAATTATTTTAGTATCGTTAAAAACCACATCGGACATGATAAAAAGTTATCTGCTCATTCGGTATATACAACTGACTTAGTAATGACGAGGGAATGGGAATTTCTGGGAATCCTTACCGAGTTTTTCTCTAAATACATGTTCAATGTAGACGATTAATTAGCACCGTCATGTAACAGCTATAATTCAGGTTTGAAAAACTGTAGTGCAAAGATCTATTACGAAATCGGCGAAATTCTGTATTCGATACCAAAAGGCAAAATATCAGGTTCTTTCGAATATGGATATTTGACAAACATTCCGTTAAAGAAATAACTCGAAATTTGAATATTCGTTTCTAGCCGATTACGTAAATAAAATCGTCGTTTAGTTAGACCTTCATCTCGACCGGTATCATCCTTGACAATTTTTTAAACCGACAAAGAGCGTTACGAAAGTTAAATATCTTAGCAATGAAATTATTTTTCGTATCGATGCGTGGATTGCGAATCGTACCGCAACTTCCTCACATGACTCTGAGGAAATGTATAATCGAAAACAAATTATATACCTGTACCGGTTTATAGTGACCCTAATTATCCGATCTAAAATTATCGGAATGTCATATTTTAAAATCCATAAATCAAACTGCGTGGAGAATTGGTTATACAACGGGTAATCCAAGGAAACTCACGTTTCAATATCTTTTTGGGAACAAACCGCCGACTACGAATCGGAAATTGAAAGACGCGTGTGAGTAAACTTGAACTTTGGATTAGCTGCGGACGACGCGGTGTTGGAAAGAGACAAAAACGTTAGAAAAAAGTGGACGCTTTGCGCCACGACAATCCGTTTATCAGACAAAACTTTCCATCGACTTTCCATCTCAACTTTGTTTCATATACAATATATCTTGCCCATTCTTCTTCGTTGAATATCAGATCCGGAATACAAAGATTCTGTTTCATACCCAGACGCAATCATCATAATCCGTACGCAACGTACTGTATATTCTCTTTATTTGTCCAAAAACAAAATTCTCAACGACCTGACGACCGTACAATGCAGACGTTTACTCCTCGAAGTAATCCTCGGCGTTACCAATACCAACATCTTCACACTACTCCAAATCATCGTCTATCACTTGACCTCATCGACAAGCAATATTGACCCTTCTGCGTTGAAACAGAAAGAGAGGATCTAAGCCCCGTTGTTTTCTAGCTGATTGAACAAAAAGTGAACATGATTACTGGCGAAGTAATCCGTGTCGTTGGACCAGCTCTACTGCGAATGGCCCTAAATCGAGGCGGTGCAGCTGGTGCTGCCGAGGGCCGTTCTAACACGATTGGAACCACCGTAGAAGTGGAATCTCCATTTGGTCCTGACGACTCCGATACTAGTGAACCGGCCGATGGTACCAATGAAATATCATCGAGGTTTAACAGTGGTTCTAGAGTCTCGATATCTCTGCCTACATTTAGTCCAGATGATGTTGAAGATATTACCGGTGATAGCACGACTGTGACAGCTTCCACCCAAGAAACGTTAATTGACAATGAAACTACGACGCAAACGCAGTCGCCATGACCGACTGCAAAGAATCTCGGACAACTTCCTTACTTTGGAACAACTGCGGGTGTTTCTCCTGAGTATCTCGAAGTCTCTGTCACTTTTCGCCTCTTTTTAATATCTCTTTCTCTTGCGTTCTATCTATTAAAATTTGTCTTCATTTTATTCATCGCTCCTCGACTTCTGCACTATAATATATGCTGTCACGTGAAACATTTCACTTCTTATTCTTATACTTATTCTTATTCTTCTTCTTCTTTATCCGCATTATATCCCGTAGACGTAATACCCACTACTATGTGTGTGTTTTAATTGCTCCGTATAATTGACGCTACGTGAAGCATATATATATATACCATCCCTCCTGCAGCTAAGATTTTCAGTTTTTAATACGAATCGCCTTTCTTCTCGTGGTATACGCTCATATATATCACATTATTCTGTCATATCTGTGTCTTATTCATCAACTTATATGTTTATCATAAAAACAAACATACACAAAGAAAGTGCCGTATATACAATCGTTCAGGACCATAGATGTACGGTACATCCCATCCAGATTGAATGGGACCAATAATATTAATCACATGTGTAATTATACCAGCGTTGTAACAACGTAACAACAATTACAGACTTTCCCCATGGTATATATTGTTATATACCAATATAATTGTGACATTTGGATTTACATTTGGCAGTAACATATACGACTTCATGATTTTATAGAGATATATATAAACACACGTACGAGTACATACATACAGAGAAATTTAATTGCGTTACAGAATTATCGATACAGGGACTGTTCACGATCGTGAATAAATTGACGCAATTGATTATAATTTTTCTAAATTTCCACAGGTCTTTGATCTACACATATATATACACGTTAAATAATATCATGTTTAATTTTAAAATTAAGCTCCATAATTCTAAGACAGTATGAGAGCAAAATCTGTAGATCTTTTCTAATGCCTAACTAAATCCATAAATAATTCTTCTCACAGGTAGTTCGCAATTTTTCATTTTTCTGCAAGATTTTTATCAAACTTTTTTTTTATCTTCTTCCTTTGCAAAAGCTTCGGGCGTTCAATACTGAAACAAATATTTTGTTGGATACAGGACGTGAACCCGGAAGCGGAAAATCAAATTGTCGCCGAATCTCAGAACAACGAAGTTCGAGTACAGTTTGCTGACGATCAAGCGAACGCTGCTGCCAACGACGGTGCAACACCAGAACTTGCTCCTTTGGACGACGTGGAGGTCACCGATGAAAATCGAAACAAAAGATTTTTGAGCTTTGATAGTGTCGGTGGATCTGGGGGTAGCGGAGGTGGCTCTGGCAATTTCCTCTTCGACATTATCCGGGTAAGTTTAACGATTTTCTATTCCGATGATTAAGAGAACCATATGTTACGATTATAAGCAAGGTCGTGCTGAATGATAATTAGCCCGCATGTTAATCCGGCAAAAAGGGTTATCTTGCCCGGAGGCTCAAGGCTGAAGGCTGAATGGCAACCTTCGGCTATTGCATCTGTAAATTATAGGCGATACGATTCACCGATGGTTATTTTCCATTGAGAAAAAAAAAAAAAAACTTTAACTGTGTGTTAGAAAATCAGTTGCGATAGCAAACGTCGAGTAAACCGCAAGGGCGTCTGGTATAGACAGTGAAAGTAAACTGCATACTAAGTAAATCGCTATACTTAGCATTTTGCTTAACGTTATATACGTAAAAAAAACTTTATTGGCGATATAATTATCGCGATTTTTATTATACCTAATGACGGAAAATCGACTTTGATTTGAAAAAAATTTAAAAATTTAAAAATTAAAAATAGAACATGCTTTTGAAAGTTTTAAATTATAACGTATTAAACGATACTGTCGGGAATCAATTATCCATTATTACGAAACTATTGATCAAGCCGGTTATACTTCATCGTAATCACATGTCGTTATAAAATTATATTTATTATACGATATTCAATCGTTAGAAATACAAGTTTTTTATCATTCGCTCCGGAGATAGAGAGAGAGAGACTAAATATCAGAAATTCCATCAATCAATTCCACCATGCGAACGTAATCCACTTTATAAAATTTTTTTTTGTTTCCCAGGATAAATTTTCTCCTTAATAAAAAAATGAAACGATTAAATAAGTAACGAGAAGCTGTTTCAGCTGATCATTTCCTGAACGGAAAGTCAAATCGATTTTCAGCTTGCGGATAATTCCTGCAGGGGCTGAAGATACTCCGGAAAATATTCCAGCTGGAAAATTTGCCCGATTTCTTTTTCTTTTTCAATTTTTTTTTTTTTTTTTCAAATTAAGATAATTATCTTCCTTTAGCAAACTGCGGACGGGGCGGCTCGCGCGGCTGGTACCGTGTACCGTGTCGTTGCTGGTACCCAAAGCCTTGGGCTGGGTCTTAGCGCGTCGCGAGACGTCGCGCCGATACCCGCTGCCCCGGCACCCATGGGTATGGGGATGCCCGCCCCACCAGCTCCTCCAGCTCGAGGACCATCTTCTTCGGCAACGCCAGCTGGCAATTCGACAGCCGGCCCCGGGGTACGCCAATCCTGTCGACCACACTACTGACACTCACTGACACTCTATTCTTTTTTCTTATCTCTCTAATTAATCTCTGCGTATCTTTATCTAATTATCACTATTTTCTTATTTTATAATACCTATACACATATTTGAAACGCCATATACTTCGAATTGTTCGCGGGGAAAAGAATGACATTTTTTACACCTGGATCAACGTCTCTTTGTCGTTTTAGTTCAACACGCGGAAATTTCTGAACTCCTATTGCTCATCGAGTCACGTATATTACATCTTGGATGACGTTCAAGCATTTCTATGATAATTCGAGTGTCCAACCTGCACTGGAAAACAAAGAATATACGTATACGATCTTTGCATAACGATGAAGATAGAATTCACGAGAGCTCGAGTCAACGCTTAAAAAGCCTTCAGTACTTCTAACGAATGCGAAAATATCCAAGATGTAATTTACCAGCAATTTTTTTATTTTTTAGTTTTTTTACACATTCTCTCGCAATGCATCGTTTCATCTTTGTCGGGGATCGTTAAGCTCGGATATTAGAATCGCTGTAGCTTCACTCAATTCAACGATTGAATTCTAAAATCGTCAACGATCTATTGAATTCAAAAATTTCTTTCTCTCGTTTTTAAAACGGTTTTGATAAAATTTTTTCTTTTTTGAATAACTTTGCTTGGATGTATAATTTTTACAATCTTTTACCTACTCGTGTTTGAATCATAGAGATGGATACGCTAAATGATTAACCGAGGCGAAACAACCAACAATACTCTGTATAATCATATGCTTTAACGTGGCGCACGTAACTGTAATCGTACATTCTTTACACGCATTGCACATCGATTTCCACGAATCGTAAATTCTGTTTTTATTTTATTTTATTTTTTTTTCTCTCTTTAAACGCACTATACATACGCACTCGTAAAACCAGCACCAATATCTAGGCACCATGGCTGCTTCTTTAGCACGAAATTTAAAACCTCTTATTAACTTTCATACTTACCTATACTATACACTATATGACTGTTATACTTTGGACGTTCCTAATCCTTATGTTTTATAATTATTAATTCGTCTGGTTATGAGTTTTCATTTCTTTTCTACAACATTTTATTATACCTTTCTTTTTTTTTCTCAAGAAATTTTTTCAAACTTCATTTTCATATCTATATAACAACATATGTCTGTTCTATTTCCATCTTTCTCTGTGTTTCCTTGACATGCATGAATAATTACATATCAAGATTGGTTTTCTTTTCTTTTTTTTTTCTTGTTTTTTGCTACATATGCACGATAATCATCGTGTGGTATATCGAATGTAATTGTTTTACTTATTCGTTCGTTGTTTGAAAAGAAAAAAAAAAATTTAAAATAATGAGCATCAAATTAATCAACTGCCACAAAGCATCGACGATATATTGTTAAAAGGCAAACGCAATCAAGTATCATATTGTTTTATTTATTCATTTATTTATTGATTAATTTTTGTTTTTTCATCGAATCATCTTGATATGTGATTTCGAATGTTTCTGCATGCTCGCTAAATTCGTTTCTCATTTTACCAAACAAATTAACAGTCTTCCGAGTCTCATCCTGCACCCCCTTACGCATTATTCCATTTAATGATCCTTAACCAGAGCCTCTGGCTACCTCCAACGGTCCCGACGCGACACAGACATCCTGACTTAAAGACTTCCGGCGAGTCAACACGGGCAACTGACGATCATCGAATTGTTTACGATGTTTAAAAAAAGAAAAAAAGAAAAGAAACAAAAAACATTGTCCATGTATATTGTTTGTGAAAAAAAAAAAAGAATAATTTTCTTCGTTTTGTTACTGTAATTTCATCTGCACCGTATTTGTTTGTACTTTTATAATGTAACTCACGATTATCGGGCAGACAAAAACGCCATTTTGAAAAAAGGAAAAAAAATAAAAAATTAGAAAATACCAATACCGCGTCACAAATATGTAAGTGCCCCAAAAACTTGACTCATTTCATGCTTTCTCAGATTTGATTACGGTGAGAATCAGGTAAAAGTCAAAGTATAATAAGGAAATTTTTTTTTCTTTTTTTTTTTTGAATCTTAAATTAACGATTATAATGTCGAATTAAAATGGCCAACAAGTCTGCCCCTTTTATCGTGTCTAGTTTAGTGTAATCTGGTGTGTTGTATAGCTCGTGGCGGTTATACCGGAAGTATGCTAGAATAATTATACCGTGAGTACGAAGTTTGGACGAGGGTAAAATAACAAGAGAACAGAAAAAAAAAAATGCTCCGATTTCGTTGACGAGTCCATTAAACTGGCAAATTTTTTGATGAAAAATTCTTTCCTTTTTTTTTTTGATTTTTGTTCCATTTTAGAGCATGCTTCGTTATTTCCGCCACGCCGTAATCAATAGACGATTAGTTTCACCCCCTTCCTCCTAGGAGTTGACGTTGTGCAGGGTTACGTTTATAGCAGGGGCAATACCACGTAGTGTCGGGAGCGCTGGACCAGTACACGGAGCCTGCGTCTCCTCGTATCCCGTATCCCGGCCTTAGAGAACCCTTCACCTTGACCCTCACCAACTAACCCGATGTCATTTTCCAGCTGGTTGCTGGAAGCGGAACAGACCCTGCAGCCGATGCCGCAGCTAACGGTGTGATTGAGCCAGGCAGAGGTAACGACGGTACCCAGGAAGCTGTTCCTGGACCAATTACTAGACTCTTTGTTATCGCCAACAGAGGAATCTCCAATCTCGTCCAAGACCTGATACTTGTGAGTAAAGTAAATAATAAATAAAAAAAAATTAAAAAAAACTAAATCTAAGAGATTGCAGATTACTTAGATGAAAAATAGTGTTCCATTTATTTAGTCAAGCAATTCATGTCGAAAGTGTATAACACTGAGGTGATCCTGGCTGGATAAAACTGCAGAAATGTTTTGCTCTCCATATAAGGTTGATCATGTAATCTTTTTGAACTGTAATTCAAAACGTTTCGGTATAATGTCTACTCAGTAGGAGTATGTAGGTATAGGATAGTGATTGCGTGAGTTTAGAAATTTTAATTCAAGTTATTACAATGAGTCAACTTTATGTACACTGCTCAGACTCGTCTGATACGTAGATATAGGTACGTGGAGTAATCCGAATCGCTTATATATGACTATTTATACCTGACTTTAGTTTTTTCGTATATTTAACTTACGTAATTATCATTGCATCGTATATCAGTGACTAGATATAGTCTATTTCTTAATAATTTCCATAAATTATAGTTATTTCGTAAAAAAATTTAATTGGACGTATATAGGTATATATATACGTTATAATAATTTTATATAATTAAATTAGCCCCAATGGTCAATGATCACGGTACCAATTTAATATAATTCGGGTCATTTTTAAACGGATCAAAAGTCTTACCAAATCAAATTATTAACGAATGAAAAAAACAAGAAAATGTTGAATAATTAACAGATATGCTCCGGGCTGATTATCGCTGTAAGTAATTACGTCAAGCCAAGTAGACAGGATCTTTGGATAAAGATATATAAAAAGAATTAAAAAAATGAAACAAGAACTCCACTTAAAATGGAGATAAAAAGCATAAAAATTTATATATACATAGGTATACATTTATTATATTGCCGGTCAAAGGACCAACGTTCTAGATATGATCATGCGGTTATGCAAGATCTCACAGATCAATGGAAAGCAAAAATTTGCACGACTTTCTCTACGAAATAGTTCCAGACGTATATTATATATATATACATACATATAATATTGCCGTCTGTTCAGTTATGCAATAATTTATTAGCGTCATCGATCTCGATGGTTGACGTCGAGCATCGCCTTGCAAATTAATATATATATGTATTGCCAAAGGCAAGTAGATCAGAGCGTTAATTAAATGCGATATTACAACGTTAGAGTAGCCTTGAGTATACCTGAACACGAAAGTTGTAAAAAAAAAAGAAAAAAAAAAAAACAAATTTAGAATTTTAGCAGTAGAAAAATGAACGCACACGATCAATATCGAAAAGGAACACACACAAAATCGTTTCGAAACTGTGTAGAAATCGAAAGGAGAACACACGAACGTGTTTAATCGATACACTGCTTGGTATTTCCCATACCTAGATATACCTATACCTACAGTCGGAATAAATTAAAAAATTCAGGGGCTTTCGTTCAAGGATTTATACATTGATATTAGGCCCCCTTAAATTAGTGTCAAAATATTTCCCCTTGACTGTAAAAAATGTAGAAATACGTGTGTGTAACATACATCACTTAATAATCGCTATAACGAGAGTTGAATTGGCGAATGTATATATAACTACATACAGCTGCATAAACGTGTATATTATTAAACATATATTCGAAAGCGTTCACGGTCTAGAATTCGAAGGGAATTCATAAGTTTCACAATATATTTTATTTCTTTTTTTATTGAAATTCGTTTTTTCTTTTTTTGTTTGTGCTTTTTTTTTTTGTTCTTCTACACATTGAGATTTCGAAAAATAATTGAGTACTTCAAGCTTCGCTAAAACTCAGGCCAATATGTTTGATCAGCAATCAATTATATGCGAGGATATCGACGCAAATTAAGCAATCGAACAGGCATACAAAACGTGATACCAATTTCACAACGACGTTAAAGTAGGTAACCTGGAGATATCAAGACTGTTTAACAAGTAAAGAAGAAAAAAAAAAAAAAAAGTAAACGTTGATCGCTCGGAGTTACGTACTGCAGTAATTGCATTATGGATTGCATATATAAAGAGATCAGTTTCTTTTTCTCAATTATATAGTATTATATCTCGATTTTCACCAATAACTTAGTTAGTAAATAAATATTATACATTTCGCACTTCATGATATCCTGAGAAGTGTAATTCTGATCCTATTAAATCTAATTTTGATATTTATATATATATATATATATATATATATATATATATTTCGTTTTTTTCACAGCGTTTGGCAGCCACCAGCGAACGAATTGTTAACTTCAAAGCGCGACTCATCACTTCGATCATATAGACCGTTTTCCGGAAGCAGTGAGATTTTAGCAGATCGAAACCATAATATAGGATCTCCCCTAATATCTTCTGCAGCGTTCACATCGAGCCGCGGGACCGATTTGGCAACATAATCGAAATGATTGAACGAAAAAAAATAAAAAAAATTTTTCATTCGACGATAATATTGAAAGAAGAAAATTTCAAAGAATAAGAAATTAACGAAACGGTTGCCTCTTGTCCCCGCGGATCGTAATTCAAACAAAAAAAAAAAATAAGATCCTTCGAACCTCTGGATAATTTCACCCTAAATTATGAAGAAAAAAAATATACATAAATACTTTTTTTTTTTTTTGTTTTCTCATCTGTTTTGGAACTTTTTACTATACGACGATATACTTCTGACGGACGCGAAATATTTTATACGAAAGACACGAGAGACCGTATACAGGAGAAAATAATCTTTTCTCAAAAGTAAGGAAAAAAAATAAAAATAAAAAAAAACGACAAAAACCGACTTGTACATAGTCCCATATACGCATTGCCAAATAGTGCGCTCATTTGTGTAACTATAATATTACCCACGCAATTTCTATTACATGGCAACTCGAATTTTTTAAACGAGTTGCTGGAAATTCAGAAAACTATTTTAAAATAGTGCCGATTTGTCGTATGATTATTCCTATGAAACCTGAAAAAAAAACAACAAAAATAAAAATGAAGGGAAAATATGAGAACAAATTGGAGAAGGTGTAGGTTTACAGGACATCAGATTGGCACTGTTTTTTTATAATTTTGAAAAATCAATATCCAGTTTGCGCAAAGGCGTTAATTTTCTTTTTTAACTTTCTATATATAGTATAATATAAAACGAAAGTAAAAAGAGAGAATTCGTCTTTAATCATCGCACGTAAATAGACATTATATAAATTTGATAATATACTTAATAATTATATTACAATTAGGCTAATTACCAACTTATGTAAATCGTCCCCTGTTATTTTGTAGTGTAAATAAATATTATTGTAATAATTAAAAACTTTTATTTCTTATAAAATTTTGATCGATCTTTCTTTCTTTCTTTTTTTTTTTTTTTAAATCATGATTCGTTGATAAAAAAAAAGAAACCCTCTAAGAAAAATAATTATCAAATTTTTTTTTTTTTTTTTTTCTAAACACTTTACTTTTTATTAACTTTTTATTGAAATTCATTGTTTAGTTTTTTATGTATTTCTGTGTTTCGAAACAGATTCAATCATTTATGTATATATGGGGCGTTCCACGTTCCATATATATGAAAAGTGCAAACGAATAAAAAAATCGTGAGGATTTGAAAACGTAAAATTGACGTGGAATGCCCCATATATATGTACGTTTTTACATAAAGTTCACTCGATTCTTGATACTCGGACTATATTAGTTGACTGCAGGTACTTAAATTCTTATATTGTTAAAAATATATGAAAAAATACCAAAACTCGATCTACATTAAATATATATATATACAAGTTTTTTTACTTCGTCTACGACAAATCCTACCTTCAGAAAAAATTATCGTTAATTAATTTACGATCAGTGCGAACACCTACAAAAGATCTACAAAATCTTTGCGATGAAATATAATTATATCCATCGGCAATTTTATAAGACAACTGTGATACAAAATTTTTATCTTATGTTATATATAATTCATCGTTGTAAATGTATAAGAGTATCCATAAAGTTTACATATCAAAACCACCGAGTTACGATTATTTGTAACAATTTGAAAAAAAAAAAAAAAAAAATTGAATCGAATTGAACAAAAAATATTTCATAATTCATAATTTTGAATAACTTTTTTTCTCATTGTCATTCGAGGTTGGCCAAGCTCGCGGCTAAACTCGCGTGAGTAGAAACCGGAGTAGAAATTAATCCTAACGGAGAATCTGTGTGATCGATATCTCCAATAATCGACTTCGATTCTGTGGGAAAAACATCGTGGTCACAAGAACTCCAACGATGTAATAACGGGGGTGAGTAAAGCGGCTCTTCCTCTTCGGGAACTCCGACAAAAACTCCGTCTCCGAGACGGACCTTTCCGTTATTAGACCTCAGACCCAAATGGATTCCCATCACTGGACTGTCGCCGGTAAAAGGTTTCAATGCAGGGTCTTTGATTTGTCTGTAACTGCAGTGACAGGTTCAGAGAATCATCAAAGTGAACTTTTTAGGAGTTCAATCTCATTTTTTCAATTATCGTTTTACTCGAAAATCAAAATCAAAATTCTTGTTATATCGAATTTAACTAGGTTCACCAGAAGTTCTGAAAAAATGTCTATTTCTTCCAAACATTCTAACTCAGTTGAATATTATCGAAAAAAAATGAATAAAAAATGTCAAACCTTTTCAGTGTCTTCAGCGGCTCTACTTTTGGGCTTTTCGTTCCAGTCTCAGGATCGATCGTGGTGAAGATACATCTGGTACAAGGTTTAACGTTCCTGAAAACCACATTCCCGATCTTGATCCAGTCCCATGTATCTTCCTCCAATACTTCTGCCCCCTTAACTACAAAATTTGGTCTAAAATGCTGGGGTGTAACGGGGTCTTCAATACGAGTGTTCAAATCTGCGATCGAGGCTTCGTTCATCAAGGTATAACTCGTCGCATCCGGATACGCACCCTGGAACAAGAAAAGATAATAACGCAAGAAGTATGCAAGAATTTTCAATCTGTTGCTGTTTTTACAAAGACTGAAATTCCAGCTTAGACCTGAAATGCCTGTCCAAAGTAAAAAAGAACCAGGAAATGGAATGGAATTTATGCCATCAAAATGACGAGTCCACTGTGCAACTGAAATGTCTTATAGACTCTAGATCTACATTCAAGTGACTACCATAACAGCTGGCGTTAAAAAAGTAGGTAATTGAACGGGAAATGATTAATTTTCAGGTAGCTGAGTACTGTATATTTATGTGGACCGTTATGATGTCCCAGCATCCGAACTAGCCAGACGAGAAGTGCGATGGTTAGCTAGGGATCTGTGAAAGAGGCGTCGATAATCAGGGCTTGTATAGGATATATATCTGCATAATAAACTTACCGTATCTTGGCGTACGATTAGCGGAAACGGTTTGAACTTCGTTCTTACATCTCGAGCCGGTCGATCTAACGGATAATATACCAGTCTCAAGCCAGCATCTTCCTGGAGAAGAAATCTGGACAACCAACGAGCCGATTCTTCGCCACAATCACGGGCAGGAACTGCTTGACCCCATACGGCAGCACGGAATCCTTTACCACGAAGACACGCTAAGTCAACGGAAAAAGCTATCATTCCAGGCGCAGAGAGGGTCAATATGGACCCGGAAATACTCGGCGAAATCTGCGGAAGGTTTGTATAAGTATGAAGATTATTATTTTTTGCAATTAAGGAGACCGGTACAGCTTGGTTTGAACAATTTGGAGTACTCCAGAATTTATTTATTTGTCAACCGAAACTTATTTCACATCAAAAAAAAATTTTCTTCGAAAAACTTTGTCGTAAAGTTTCAGGCACATCGTTGGTCCAATTCAACCTCTCAAGATCTTGCTTTCTTCAGACAGCAATTCTACATCTTACGAACGTAGGGATCGGTGAAAAAAAATTCATGAGAAAAGTTACGGTCAATTATCCAAAATTTCCAATATTCAAGCCACTAATTTGCAAATAACTTGGCCAACACGAAATTGTAAAAAAAAATTCCCTCGTTCACACGATGAGGATTTGTCTTCTGAAGAAAATGAGCCCTCAACGACCTTAATCGGAATAACGATGTGCCTAAAACCTTACGACAAAGGTTTTCAAATGGAAAATTTTTTTTTGATGTGAAATAAACTTTGGCTGACACATAAATGCATTTTGGAGTACTCCGAATTTCCAAAACCAAGCTGTACTGGTTCTCACAATCGTTCGATTCAAGCAAATTTCTGATTGAATCAGAGTTGCTAAACTCTTATTGAAGATTTTCTTAAAATTTTTTTGACCAACTTGCTGAAAGACTTGGTGAATAGTCTAATAGTCTAAATCTATTCTAAAAGATTTTCGAAATTGGAAAAAACTTTGTGAATATTATTGGAGACTTCGCAGAAACATTTGCAAACATTTTTAAAACTTGACTGTAGGATTGAAAAATGAATCAAAGATTTTGTACAATTTTCAGCTAGTTTGTCCGAAAATGTTGAGAGATTTTTTGGATGCGATATTTGTATATCCATATGTATAAGACCAAAGCAGCAAATTCATAGAAACCAACGTATAACGCGAACAGCATTTCTGTTTATAATTAAGTAACAGGATTCTAACCGGATTGGAATAATCAGCTATGTTGTAGCGGAAGCTTGTATGTAATCAAGCTGCTCATCGTTTGATCTAATCTCAGTGGACGTATAGAACAATGGCAACAAAAGTGGGCTTACTTTCTAAATGATGATAAAGAAGCGTTTAAGATGAAGAGTATAAGGAAGTGATAAGATCCGGAACAGTTCTTCTCGTGAAGAATTTCTCCTTAAAGAGCCACACGCGTTCACATATATCTTTTCAAAATTTTAAACGTGTGAAACCGTTCAGGGTCAATTAAGTGGCTCGAAATCGATTAGAGATCAATTATACCTGGACCATTCGTGGCAGTTGTCTCGCAGTCACGAATTGACCATCCATATCGATCACCATCAAGGTTCGATCTCTGAGCCAGCCATCCCTGAGACCGAGAGGGGTACATTCCATTGTATTGAGACGAACCGGACCCAGGGATTTAACGGGGAATAGAAAAAGGTCGCTGAGCTCGCCTACTTTCCGCCACTTATTTGGGGGTCTTTCTTTTTGGCGACGAATCCAGAACCACCAGGCTAAGGCGACGGCCGTCCCGGCGCCGACTACGACGGCTGTCATGTATGCCAGCCTCGATCTCTCTACATATAACGAGAAACTCATTAACGTCAGGTTATTAACGGGATGCAGTTATATTTAACGCTTTTACCATTATAAATATGCCCCATTTATCCTTTTACGGATCTTTAATCACGCTTCGCTGCTCGCAATTAATCCTCCTTATCGTTTTATTATATGTATATATGCCTAATTTTTAAGCCAGAGAAAACACTTTTACATTTGAGAAATTGAACGTTGTTTTTCTTTTCTTTTTTCAGTTTTTTCATTTTTTTTTTGACTGGAATTATCCAACCCACGATTCATCTCGAAGACATCGCGGTCACGTTCAATCACGATATACATATTCTTATATTGCTATTAAAAATGTTGAACAAAAAAACTTATTCTCACGTCTAATTCAGGTCTGGGATTCAATCCTACGCGACCAAGCATAAATACGTGTTAACGGAAATTATTAACTTTCTTATAGAGAATGAAATAAAAAAAAAAAACTGTAACGATTTCTTATAGGCATATATGTGTGTTATTCCCATTATCAAACGGCCTGCAATAGTTCGAAAACTGAGGAGAACAACATCGTGTCTCAGCATTTTGTTCAACGACATCGTATCTCAGGATTTGTTTCAAGAATGGAATTTAAAATGTGTATAGCGATTCATACGTAATTTTTTCTTAATCAAATTCTAAAATCCGATCTTGTTCTATTCAACTGCCGAGTTCACTCTATCATCGTTGCTCAGTTTATCCTAAATTCTTTACAAGTAGAGCATAAATCCACACTTTCATTTTCCACACTTGGTTAGGCACGATAATTGCAATTCAAGCAAGTAATTACAGTAAAAATCTTCATAAGAATTATTATTGAATCCTAATTGTCGGATATGAATTCAAAGAAATTATCAGTATCTACATTAAACGCATCAAAAAAAAAACTTGAAACCGTTGAACTTTTGGGTTCAAAACGCAGTCAGTTAATTCATTAGTTTTACTATTAATTTTACTACCTTAGGCAGAGGCTCATTACACCTGTGAACATCTAATTATAATTATTTTTTGTACAAGCGGAGTATACAACAATAGCAAATAATTTTCTTAGTGTATAATTTAATCTGAAAACGATGTTAGCACAGCTGTGAATGACCGAATTCTATATCTAAAAAAAAAAATACGGTATGCTTCGATAATCTTCGTCAGTTTTTTTTAAATTTTTTTCAACCGTTGTAATATAAGATGAGCGCCTGATGTTCTCTTAGCTGTTAAACATCTGGTGCAGCCCATCCTACGGATGCAGTTGTATAATGAACGAAAACGTGAGAATTGTGTAATTCTATCTCGTATCGTTGCAGTATACGATGTTGTATTGTTATATTATAGTTCTCCATTTTTGTCGCCATGGGGCGAGACTCCAGCCCTTCGTTCAATCAATACTCCCACGAATCGAGCAATGCGTGAGCACACCCTGGCTCCTCTTATTAGATAATAAAAATCGTAAGCTATTTTATACATATTTTCCCTCCACAAGTATCTAGATTATTCTTTAAATGAATTAACAAATGAAGCTTATCGTGCAATTCGCAGACTTTATCTCATGTTTATAACACGAGATATCTAATCGCAAATTTCAATACACACATAGGTGTATATAGTATGCATCGAAAAGTCAGACCGAACACGTGTTCTGACATGAAGCAATATTCTTTCAACTTGATCTGTCCGCTTTTCGTCAATCAAACGATTTTAATTACAATAGTTAATGGATACACATTCATTCGTATTATAGTTGCAGAAAATTTCATAAGAATGAATAGATTTCGCATGAAATTTTCAGACTGATAAGAGAGATTTATTCCAGATTCTTCTATCATCTAGATTAATTAACAGTATAGAGTTTAATATTTGGTGTATAAATTATGCAAACGTTTATTCATTCGTATGATGAGATAAAAATACAAAATTTCAAATCAATCAAACGGTTTTTACTTGAAATTAAAAATATTATCAGTTCGTTTGAAGATGTATAATTATACGTATATTAAAAACTAGTGAAATAGATGAATAAATAAGAAAAAGAAGTAATATCAACGTACCCATTTGACTGATAAGGTCAACCTTCACAAGAAATGTGTGAATTGAAACATCCACTGCAATGAGTGACTCGACTTGATATGCCGGTGGAGAGTAAGGAACTACACAACTTCGCAGTACGACTGATAGAGTAACGTGCCTTTTGGTATCTAGCTAACAAGTGCACCTAGGAATTTACTATAAAGTTTCACGAGCGCCTAGGCCAGAGCGAGTTTCAGTCGGCTTAGTAGCACGCGCTTACAGCTACTGCAGGCGATGAGAAAAACGTACACGAGTTTGCGGCCTCCGTAAGACTCGACACCGTTATCTGAATATATCTATACTACGCTTCTGTTGTAGCGTATTCAACTTATTTACCGCATTCCCCATTATTTTCAGCGGAGCATTATCGCGTGCTACATAACTTCGGTATGCGAGTCAATTTACGGATGTATCTGGACGCAATTTTAAAATCAAAACTATATATTCGTGTTAAATATTTATTTTGAATCAAAAAACTTGCGTAGCTTTACGAAACAGTATATGTATGCTACTGAATATTCAAAGATAGATCTGTAGTCTGTAACTGTTATTTTCGTACATATCAGACATTCAATGCCAACTCAATAACATCACATGCTTTCGATCTTGGAATTGATATGTAATTTTTGGAACTGAATTTTATACTAATATTTATTTAAAGGATTTCAAAATTTTTTATTATATTAACAAGTATAGGAGCATATTTCTCACGTACAATACTATTTTATAAAGAAATAGTGAGGAAGTAGAAAGGTTTGCTATTCTTGGAGAAAAACTTCAAATAGTAATGTAAATGATCAAAATTTTTAAAGCTCGAAAGAAATGACGACTTTTCTATACTGTTGAAAAAGTTATCGAATTGATTTAACGTTTTCTTGACTTTGCAGATGTGTTTGAAATACCGTTTGAAATAAAATAATTACTCTAAAAAATCGAATTCAATAATTCCACAATTTCCTGGCATATATTTCGCTGCAAAATATTATTTATTACTATCCGCAATTTATTTGATCTAATAAAACTCGAAATAGTCCGAATAAACTTTCTTAGGACACTTAACAGGACGTCAAAACTCTTGAAATCTTTTTGAAACCCCCAGAAATTTAAATCCCAATAATTCCCTGCTTTCCCTAAACAATTAAACATCTGTCTATCTTTACAGACTGTTCGAAAAAAACCGCGGTCTCAAAAACTCCGCGCAAGCGCGTGTGTTTCAACAAGACATACAGCGCGGTCTATCGTAATCCATCTGAACAACTAGAGTAATTGCTTGTTTTGTAGTAGGCGGAGACACACAGTCAACAGTGTTTTGACGCATTTGGCATTTGAGTTTTGATTAAAGTGATTCATCCGTCATTGTCCGATGCAGTCTGTCAGTTCGAAAATTTCATTGTCTCTATAGTCACGTGAAAAAAAAATAAGAAAAAACCTTACTAATAATTACAACACCGAGTTTAGTTCCTACGGATATAGATATTATACACAAATAAGGTAGGTCATTGCCATTCTCCTATCCAGAATAATATACAATCCACAAAGAAACTTTATAATTCACATCTTTTTAAAATTCAATCCGCTCCTCTTCTACGCGCGATAAATAAATTTTCGTATCACGAAACTCTGTCCAATTTCCGCTTCTACGACAAGCGACAGTTTTCCTCGATCTCACATCGCTTTTCAGGTTATGTTACGGAACAATAAAACTAGACGTAACGCCATAATAATTTCGACAAGTGGTGTTTTTTTGTTATTTTTCAGATAAACAAGATGCCTCTTCTCTACAGCGTCGTCGCTAGAGGCCCTACAGTTCTAGCTAAGCATGCTGCGTGTACTGGAAATTTTGCCGAAGTTACGGAACAAATATTGGCTAAAATACCACCAGAAAATGACAAATTGACTTACTCTCAAGGGCCTTACCTGTTCCATTATATTTGCGATAACCGGATCATATACATGTGCATAACCGATGATGTTAGTGAATTTTTATTACTCGTCGATTCATCGGTCATTCTTTTATTTTAAATATACATTGTTTTATAATCTTTTTCGATATTTTTTGTTTTTCTATTCAGGACTTTCAGAGATCTCGTGCTTTCCTTTATCTAAATGAAATCAAGAGGAGATTTCAAGTCGCCTATGGACAGGGGGCTCAGACTGCTTTGGCTTACGCGATGAATTCAGAATTTTCAAGAGTCTTATCCAACGAAATGGTTAGAATGATTTATTTTCCAGATTAAGTATCAAAATAATTTCTTACTTTTTTTTACAGAAATTACCAGTTCTGGTTTAAAATATAAAATTTTCTAGTCTTAAGACCTGTAAATTGTCAAATTATCTTCGATTCAACACTTTCTGATCAAATAACTCTTTTGATAACAACAAAAGCTGATTCTCTATCGATAAGGGCATGCGAAAGTTGCTTATCTTGCATATTATTCGAGGTGTTAAAAGTTTACTGAATTTCATCTAACCAAGATATCCAAATTTCGTTTTTCAGTATTGTGGCTGAAGTCTAGAGCGATTGGTTTTTGGATTTGACAATATTTTGATAAAGTAAAAGATGTATGACGATTTTATTCAATGACTGATATTTTGACAGATTATTAGATTTCCCCCCCCCCCCCCCCATGACTGTTGAGGAACCTTTGAGATAGATAATACACAGCATGTGTGTTTGTCAGATGATAATAGAATTATTATTATCTTTTTCTCCTTTTATTATAGAAACACTACAGTGAGTCAAAGGATATAGACACACTGTCCAAAGTTCATGGAGAACTTGATGAACTGAAGGATATAATGGTTAAAAATATTGATAATGTAGCTGCTAGAGGTGAAAGACTTGAACTACTTGTAAATAAAACTGAGAATTTGACCGCCAGTGTGAGTATTGTTTGTATTTAATCTCAAAAATGATTTTCTTTTCATAAGTTTGAACATATTTTGTTCAGATTTTTGGTACGCCAAGTCAGGAAATTTCGTACTCGCTATAATATTTCGGATATTTAATGAAGATACTGTGAATTTGGAATTCTGTGTAACCATATTTGAATATGAATTGATTTTCTTTGACCAGATTGTGATAAATATTCTTTAGAATTATTCTGAATTGCATTGTACACATTGTGTAGAGGTTTTTTTATCATTTAGAACATCGCAAAAATGAAACTATATACTTATGAAATATTTTTATGTCCAGAATAATATTCTAAACTTGCAAATTTCAATATTTCCTTTCTTTTTCTTACAGTCTGTGACGTTCAGGAAAACTAGCCGAAATTTAGCACGTTCTCTCTTCTGGAAAAATATAAAACTTTACGTGATCGTGGCTGTTATTCTTGTCGTAAGTATTGATTACTCAAATTACTTGAATAACTGTAATTTGTATCAATTTTTAATACCAATAATATTCGTTTTCGCAGGTTGTGGTATACTTCGTTGTGTCTATGGCTTGTGGAGGTCTTGCATGGCAAAAGTGTGTCGGAAATTGAATAGGTATATATTTTGTCTATAAACTTTGATATTTGATTTATACTGGAGTTGGAGGTCTTAGCTCTTAGCTTTGGCCACAATAGGTATACCATGAATACTTATAATAGGCATTGTTTGCAGACATTGGGAAAACTATAAATATTAAATAAACTATAAATTGAAACAATAAAAAAAAATAAAAAAAAATCCCACCGTTTGTTAAATAAGAAATGTAAAATGAATGATGAAAATGGCAAGCTCGATGTATGTACCATAAAATAACATAAAACACGTATAATTATAAGCGTACCAGATACCAATTTAATACATTTCAATTATTGATAATTAGTCTTGTATATTGTAAATATAATTAACTTGATATTTCGTTTTTGGTTTTCTAAATTTTCTCTGTCGACGTAGGTGCTGGAATATATACTTGCAAACGTATAACGCTACACCTTGTTCATTGGCTGAAAGTTTTAGGGTCCAGAATTAAATATCTATACTACGAACCTACTTACTGATCTTTTTTTTTTGTATTTTATATAGTATTAAAAAAAATTACAAATAATATACAATTGGGATAAATCACGGTGAATTTAAGTTTGTCGCTAGTTTGTATTTAATATAAAGATAGAATAATAGCTTAAAGGGAAATAATTACATCTCACTTGCTGCTATGTTTAATAAACCTGCGATTAAGACATATTCTATAATACATATGTATATTTTTATTTTTTTTTTCGCAAACGTATTATCTGTAATTCTGTAATTATCATACCGAAACTTAAGTACAACCATTATAAACGTTATTTTAGATGATACATTATATACATAAATATGTTAAATATATATTTATAAACTTATTTTACTATTCCCCTATTCGCGTTATATCTTTTTAATTGAATTATAATAAATATATAAGTTGTGATTATGAAAATTTAAACGTTTACCTAACTCTTATTCGTTCCAATTTTATCCTCAAAAGTCATTTCTGAGGTAACAATCAATTAAATTAATCACCGACATCGATGATGATTAATGACTTCTAGTATATTACTAATTCTTCATCCGGTACTGACATTGCGTCGAGAACAAGAATATTCATTTCCAACTGATTTTCGAGTAACTATATCATTATAGAAAAAAAATAGACATTCTTTAAGTCTGAAGCCACTAGAGAAGAAGGGAAAGCCAATTTACGCTAATACAGACATCAGTTCGAAATTCAAATTACGGTCGAAAAACGAGACCATAACGTCGGATGGATGCGCAGTCGGACCCATTCACTCACCTCGCTACTTTAGCCTCCGAATTCTAAGAACCAATTTTGAAATTACGGAAAATATAAACTTTCATAGATTTTTTAGAACCTGCAGAACTGAAATACGTTCATATTTTTGATTTTCAAATAGCTACACAGGCATGATTCACGATCAAAAATTACCCGCTTCTGACGTCACAACGCCATTTTTGATCAACTGTTTGAATCGAAGCTGATTGGAATATAAATGTCGAACGTTTGATTGATTCAATTATAGCAGAATCCTTCAATATATTATTGAGTGTAGTTATTAACAACAGTCATCGCAGATTATACCCTCTTGGAAATGAAGATACATGTTTTATGTTACATGCTGAAACAACCGCACTTATTCCTACATTATAAAGAATTCCGGGCTATATAAATTCTAAATTCTGTATGCCAATTTGACCCAACTCCTTTTCACTGATCATAAAATGCCTCACGTATGCAATACCACGTACAACATTAAATAATGAAATTCTTAAACATGCCTACGTAAATGTGCCTCGGATAAATCCGATCATCGACACGGGGTGCATATTAATAATTCATCGAGACCGTGAAATGTATCTATAGATATTTGAATAAATCTGGGTTTGATTTATCCAGCGGAGAGCTGTCAGGTGCCTAATCTATCCTCATAATTTACGATTTTTTTTTTTTTTATCTTCTGCACGAGCTCTTCCGCACCATTACACGCGTTATTTTTCTCTATACGCAACCACGAAGCAGCCACCCTTGTTACTCGCGGACTGTCGTATCTTCAGAGCGCATGTCTGGGTGCAGCCACCTCTGATCAGGATCGGCTCAAAACTACCCTAAGCCCAACAACGACGGCAAAAAAAAAATGTAAAGAAAAAAAAATCTTACGCAAATACGTTAATTAACAATTCCTTGCAGACGATACTAACTCATTTTGTTCGAATTAATGTTATCGTGGATTAAACTCAGTCAGGGAAAATCCCAGGAACTATAATTAGTTTCTTTATCAAATTTCACCTGGAAGGCAGAAATAAATTCAAAAATATAAAATTAGGGTAAGACGGCTGCCTGCTGCTGTTTCATTTTAACATATTCTAAATTCTATAAATAATAGAGCAGATGGAAAGTTTTATTAATATTCTATTCGAGGTATATGATATCAGAGCGTCGAACTTGACTTCTGTAAAAGCGCGAACGATGAAATTGGCTGATCAGATAATTTTATAAATAATATCATTGCATTTATTCCGATGATCTGAAAGGCTGGAATAAATAAATAAACCAGACGTACTGAACTAATTTTTGGCTTATTCGAAATTCGATTTCGATCCTATTCCACGGGAGCGAGGAAATTTTCTCACAAGGTAATGTAATTGAAAGTCCCGTCCCGTGACACGTCTTATAGCCAAGGAATTGAGAAGCCAGCTGTTGCTATGGTTACGTTTCTGGGTAGCTGGAAACGCCAGATCACGTTTGCGGTTTCCTTATACCTACTGATTTTTTTTCTTCCTTACACCTCGATATATTTCCCGAATTTTACCTCAGCCGAATCGTGTGCTCGTACCAAGGAATCCAAAAAAATGATTGTACAGGTTTTATCCCACTAAAAATTTCACACCTCTCGTATATAATTCCGGCGAGAAATTATGTATCAGAAATTTGAGAAAAACAAAATGGGAAAGGATCAAAAATGGAATGATACTAATTTCGTGATTTGGACGTTTATACACGCGATTAAAATCATCTTCGATGAATTACGTAGGATTAACCCCCCTAGAAGTAGAAAATTCGACATTCATAGGACACTGGGGATTCGTTACTACGTTACTGGGAGGGGGTTGATGCATCGGGGATGAAGGGCGAGCCGGGTAAAGAACGTCAAGGCGCTGGCGTCGCGAGGCCCGGGCCATTCCACCCTCGCTTCTCGCATGTCGATGCCGGCGACGCGCGCCCTTCGGGGGTGCAAAAATAATCGAGATTCGGCGCTCGCTGCGCGCTACCCGTTAGATTCTCTTCTCTCGAGTCTGATCATCAACAAGTTTAACCCAAATAATAAATCGGCTTATTTTTGAATCGCGGTAAAGTTACCGAAGTTTATTAAACGCGATTATTGTCCGATTAAACGAATGAATAAATAGATATTTACATCAGGGCTAATCAAGATAATAAATCAACAGTTTTTTACGCGGTACCATCCGTTTACATGTATAGGTATAGCGTACTATACGATTTACGGTGGACCGTCGACACGCAGCTTCATTGACTGAGTCCGCGCATGTGTATGTAGGCTCGTGTTTTGTTGTGTACACCGGTAGTGTGTTTACAACCGTTTGTAAAGCGCGAACAACGGCGGCCAACCCTTGACTAGAAATTTTTTTTAACTAATATAAAAAAAAACGACGAACAACGTTCGTTCTAAATAATGTTAAAGTTCCCCGGATTCCGCATGTGAAAAATTTCCAAACCGCGAATGGATATGGAGATTAGAACAAGCCGGTAGATGCAATGATCTTGGAGTTTTCTTGAAATTTCAAAAACAGAAGAAAAAAATATATCTACCAAAGAATTTTTCGATGTTTCCGTTCTATCGAAAAGACTGAAAAGAAAACGTGCTCGTATCTTTACAATCGAGCGTAGAATATTAGTTTGATTTTAGAAAGAAAAGAAAAGAAAAATAAATTTTCGAAATTCTATTTTCAAATGCCGTTCGAAAATTTTCTACTTCGATTATTGGATTTTGAACATAGTATACCGAATGTAATCATTTGTGAAATGAACGAGTGGACCATGGCTGTGAAAATTTAGGTGAATTTGTGCTCCTTACCATCGCGTGTTGCTGCCACAGAAAGCACAACGTAACGCGACATCGATACGACAATGAACCGGCACAGAACTACGCCTAAGCATGAACGTCAACCGAGGTGTGTAGAGCTGCTTTATATATAGTAGAGCTTTTCATGTTTCGTGAACGAAATAAGTCACGATCAATGAAACAGAATTTATTGCCTCGATTTAAAACCATTTCCTCATCATATCTTACAATATATCTGATTGAAAATATTTGATGAAGATCTTTAGCTCACGATACGGAAACGCACCTGACCAAAAACTTTGAGCAAAAGGATTTACTTTTCTTTTCTAAATTATACAATTTTTAACACGATCAAGGCACGGAAGAATAATTTTACGATTATGCAGAACGATTCATGGATTCAGGTGTTGAAAAATATGTGGAGATGGACCTGAAATTTGACCAAAATTTCGGACTTCCTTAGAAATGATTCAGAGCTATGAGTAAATAGCAATAAATTCGGTAGAGATGATCGAGCAATTTTTTAAAGTGTTTTTCGTCATCGATCGGGGGTGAATTCATGGGATTTTATTCAAAGCCACGTTTGGGCTATAAACCCCCCGAAGCTCCAGGGGAAAACAGGGCTGAGACTTACGGGAGTTTACGAGCAATAATGTTTTATCTCATGCCACCTTGTTGTAGAAATGTAACATATATACGAATACACGTATAAGTATACGTTTACAACAACAGAAATAACGACAAAAAAATCACGCGTTTCCATTTTCTTAGATTCACTTTCTCGAGGATGAAATTCACCCCTTGTCTCTACGAGGTAATATTCTTCCGCAAGAAATTCCTCCGTAATTAATCGAGAAATCGATAAGCAACGACATGACATTCCTACCGGACTGGATATAAATCAAAAGACGTTCTTTTTACTTCTCAGTTTTTTGAAAAGAAAAAGTGATTCATCATTGAGATCACCAATCTGACCACTGTGCACGAAATTACATCTCACTTTCGATTTCTTTTCTTAGGGATTTCTAAATCAGTATAAAAAAATCTATGATCCTAATTCCATTAGCGATATGATCAATCGATGAATATGTACTGTCTTCAACACGAAATTTGATTTTTGTTCGATCACACAATAACTGAAATAATTTCTACTGAAATCTGAAAATACCAATACATCTCGTGTTTCGAGAATCCATTCTCCTGATTCTTGTAAGACTATAAACGAAAGTAAAAAGTGACTTGTATTGTATAGGTATGCATGAGGAAAGGCTATCTGCAATATGTATGTACAATATGTACCTTTCTATTGCATGTGTATCTTACAAACAGTGTCTTTCTTCAGAAAATCCCTTTGATACGAGGATCGAGTAAGAGCCGGAGACAAAAAGAGTAAAGACAAAGGGAAGATAAGGGAATCCCAGTCTGAGAGGATAGAAGAAAAAGATACAAAGACGGAGATAGGCAGATAAAGAAAGCGAAAGCTAAAGCGAAAGCGGAAAAGACCAGCAAAAAGAAAGAAAAAGAAAAAAAAATGGGCGAGAGCTCTCCTGATCTAAGCCTCCGGCTTCGTCGGGGTAGCTCAGACTCTCGCGACTGCTTCTATATGGACTTTGCGCAGGTACGATACATCATCCCTAATTTTACTGAGCTTAAGATCTCGAGTCACTTTTTTTAGACTCACATGTGCATTTGCAAAAATACAGCGAATTGTCTTTTTGCCAGATCGAGATATGGAAAAATTGCCCCTCATTGACCAATTCGGTTTTTTTTTCAACCCTTTTCGCTTACTTTGAGCAGATTTTGTCTTTTTTCAAAGAAACAAATCGTGAATTATAACACAACAATTAGATTTCAAGTGTCGTTCAATTTCGCACAGCTTATTCGCCCCTGAATTCGAATTCGGGTTTATCGTTGCTGAGGAATGCCTACGTAGCAAGTAATTGCGCAAAGAATTTCGTGTCGGGTCAAAGTCCTCGTTTAAACGGAGGCTAAAAAGCAGTTTGATTCCTTTCATCGTTGCAGGCTATTTCCTCTCGTCCATGTCGATTTGAAAACAATGAGTCAAAGGAATCGTGGAGATAATGGAACGAGTTGATTTCATGGTTCACTTTGACTCCGTGAATTTTATAGTAAAACTCTTTCTCATCCCTCGGTTATTCAACATAACTCCAGGAATTATTGGCGGAAACAATTTGACAAACTCTCTAGTTTGGCTAACTTCAACGTTCACTTTTTGCTTTCACGTTTTTAAACTTTTGTCATCGTGACAATGAGTCGAATAATTCACGTTGCCAGTTGCTACCCTTTGATATATTCCTCTGGAATCTATTCAATTAAAATTCCCTTGTTTAATATCAAAATTCTAAAAATCAATGTGTACCCAATGATTCAAAGCTTTTGTCACATTTTCCAACGGCTTATGATAAGCTTCGACGAAATCGTACGACTATATACACAAAGTTATGCGGAATAATTTTAGACAATGCCTTTACGGTCGAAGACGTAGAGACAATCCAAACTTGAACTGCAGGCTTTCACGCCACGATTATTGAACCCCGCCTTTAAAAATTCCCATTGTTTTCTCAGGGCATTGACTCAGATATCGAGGAGGTCGCTCGCCCCAATGATTCCTCGGATCCAATTCCTGACAATCAAATTGAAGAGAATGGTAACGATCTGCCACCACCGATTGAAGACATTACAACAATTCCTGAGGAAGTATCAGAGGAAATACTAGCTGAAGAAGATGACGTCGATGATGGCACTCCGGGTGTAAGAGATCCCGAAAAACCTAAGGAGTGAGTCTTTTTTATTATGACTTGATCGACAAAAAGAGTTCACAGTTTAATCAAGAAAATCAGAGTCACGTGAGTCTTCATGTCGGATTGAAGTATACGTACATACATACAAATTAACCCCATTTCCTCGCCGAACTCCCGTTCCAGTAAAAGAGAGTGGAAGAGTCATGATGATAATTATTTATTTTATTTTTTTTTATGTGCTTGACGCGAGACTCTACCGAGTCTCTTGATTAATAGAACCGAAAATATCGAATTCCGATATAATTCAATACCCAATTTGAATTGAACAATGGAAATTAATATTCCGCCGTTGCCATTCATTTCGTTCGCGACGTGCAGAACAGTTTGATATTAACGGTATAACCGGAAGTGGAATAATTTCTCGTGACTGTAATGGTGAAAAATGAATTTCGAGATATATCTCGATGATTGCGAGAGGGGAAAATCCTCGGATTCAGCAAAAATTTTGTTCAATAATTTCTACGACATTATCGTTGACGAGGAATCACCCCATTCTTGATTGTATCACAACTCGTATAACGCGCTGACTGCATATCGGTTTTTGTTATCTGCACGGGTAACAGCTCTCACATCGATCTGCTGATTCTAATTACAGTTCATCTGTTATACCGGCCGCGATGCCTCGCGGGCTTCTAAAAGTCATTCCAACTCATCTTTGAGATCCGAATAATTCAACGAGACGTGACAACTCGTCTAAATCAGATTTCAAGCGGATCTTTACAGAGTCGTAAACATCTCGCGAAATGCGAAATTCAATAGCGTTTCTATTTCCGCTAACGAGATATGCGACTCTTTGCGTTGTACTTGTCTCGATGATTCCGCGAGTCATTCTCGTAACTGATAATTTAATATACTGTTAGAGTCCTACATTGACGAGTCGAGCTCTGTATAGATATATCTCGTCGTTTAACATGCTCTTGTAATTTATCAAACTGCGCGATTCGGTTATGCTAATGACGTCGTGACGAGGCATGAAAATCGTTTAATTCAATAGCTCAGAAGTCAAGTTGAGCGGCCAAGTAGGTACCAAGTTTCGATGAGAACAGCATCTGGCAAAATGCCAATTACCGAGTACTTCGCTATTTCCTGAGACGAGAGGCACTCTTCTCAGCATTATCCTCTTGAGGTGTATATGTATACTCTCCTATCATGATAATCCGCGAATCGACGATACCCACTCAAATTGGTAGAACGCGGGCTCCGTCATCATCCTCTACTAGTCAGCTAGCGAACTATCATCATCACGGGGCTGTAGCACGTGTTCACTTCATCGAACCAGTCACCAGTATCTAATCCCCGCCTGTTTCCCACCGCACCTGATTATTTCCGCCGGATATTGAACACAAAACTGTAGTAGTCAACCCTCGCGATATTGCTGTTTCATTTTGTTACCATTTTGCACAGCCTTGGGTCAGATCCATTCGCAATTTGTGAAGCAGGATCGCCAAAAAAGAAAAGAAACCGTTCGATCGAGAAAAAACAAAACTTAGAATGAGACAATTTTTTGGTACAATTTTTAAGAGTGGGCAGAACGACATTATCTTTAGACGTAATGCCCTTGGATATATTTGATTACATGTTTCTACAAGGAATCACTTTGTCATTCGAGGTAAACCATCGTAACAAACGGCAGAAACTATCCACGAATGAAATATTGACACGATTTACTATCTTCTAGGCGAACGTTATAATATCGATATCTGTCCAAGTATATACCGAGTTTATCAACTCACAACAAGGTTCACTGCACTCGAAAGCGTGAGAATTACAAATCACTTAGACCATGATCGCGTGTCGTGCGTCTCTTTTGACCAGAAGTGTAGAAAATATTGATACAAAAGGAAAAAAATTCGACACAAGTTCGAATGTCTTATTCATGATTTCATGAACGAGGACTACAGCTCAGCAAATCTCATTAAAACAAATCTCTCCGTACTCGCAAGGGAATAAAGTCCACGATGGTCAGGGGCTCCTGAAAATTGGCTGGTTTTCGAAGGACCTCGAATACGATAGACAAAAATTATCGATTGATCGTTCATCTACTGCAGGATTAGCGAGAAAAATAGACTCTTTATAAAAAGATAATTGGAATAAAGAGCTTGGAGAAGAAAAAAAAAAAACTGTTTCTAAACATTTAGTTGCAAGTAAATTACCGTTCTCCGTCGACAGCTATGGACTCGGTGCAATTTAAACGACCGGAGAACGATATAGGGCATCAGTTTATACTCGGGTTTGTAACCAACTACTCTTGCCAGTCTACTATGTGGCTACGGGCAGTGGAAGTTGGCCAGAAGGGCCTTGATTGTGTCATCCGTTTGTGAACTATAATACGATATAAGAAACGGTGATGCTTATCAAGGAGACCTCGTTGAGGTAGGTCAGAAGCAAAAAGTTTCTGTCTAGATTCGATCAATTCGAAAATTTATTGGCTCAAAAAATGAAAAAAAGAAACAAAAAAAAAAATTACCCCAAAGTGTCGATATACTCGATAATAGAAATAGCAAACCGATGTTCGTCACTTCTGAGTGATCATTAAATCAACGAACTTCATATCAATTGAACGAGAATCTAGCTCGATAGGAAGAGAAAAAGAGGAGGTAAAGAAGGCGTCAGATAAACGAGGCGAGATTAATTTCATGATAAAAAAAATAAGTCATTGAAATTATCTGCGTGAATGTGCGTAGTAGGTATGTAGATTTGCGTTAACGGGGGTTGAGAAATATTACGTCATTAAATAAGGCTTAAGATGTGCTCAGTACTCGGTTCGTGACGTCTAGACTCGTACGCAAATAAAATAGCATGCCTCCTTGCAATTTGTGCTTCATTCATACAGCCTCGTCTGCGTACACTCTCGCGCTCACCCCTAGATATGTACCTACCTACCAACCTACCCCTCGTCAAAAATAAGTCACTCTAATTGTCGAGCTGCGAAATTGAAGAGAGAATAATTAAACTGAAATATTTGAAACTAGATACGATAATTGATAAGATAATTAATTTCCAGCTACGTGATCGGTCGACAGTGATGAAGCAATTCATTTGCTGGGTAAAAATTATCGAATTCGATACTAGAAAAAGGTTTAGGTGAAAAAAACCAAAAGATGAAGAATAAAAAGCACTCTATACCACTTCCATGAATATTATAAATGAAGGGAATTCTCGTCAGTAGCTTTCGTTAAACAAAGTGGGAAACCCTGGCAGTGGAAAAATGTTTGCCTTCAAGCCGGTCGAAAAGGGCGAAAAAGTATGGTAGAGTTACACAAGGGCGAGGGATATGAGATTGAAGGGAAAGTGGTTTGAGGATAGGAGACGCCTTGGGAGAGGGACTCCCTCTCAAGGACACAAGGACCAGACCTGCAGGGAGGAAGCTGTCCCTCTACGCGGTGGCGAACAATGGGTCGAAGTACCACTCGGGGGAAGCTAGGCACGCGTGTCTGGTGATTCTGGACTTAGGTAGTATGCAGTGTCGTGTAGTGTGCAGTATGTGATTTTCAAAAACCTCTGCACGTGATTATTTCAGAATGTTGAACTCGGGATGTCGGTTTGAGATTCTCTAGTAGAGTTAGAGAGCAGCTTCCTTCGCCTCGGCATATTCCCCCGCGTTCTACAAGGCAGCTGATATTGTGCAGACCCTGGTTCCCTCGATACATTCATTAGTCACACATGTAGACACGTCTCTACGTACAAATTTTTCTATATACACGCAATTTACACGTGCAGGGCGATCGCGCATTTTACACACCCTTGATTAGTTCGAGGCTTCAACTTTACGCCAATGTTACTTACCAAACACAAATTAATCGCCCCAGACGCTATTCCTAATTTACAACATCGTTCGTTAGCTACCCATTTTCCATGTTCGATTTAAACCCGAAACAGGGGTCAATAGTTCAAAAATTCGTCCGAGGGAGATCCGAAATTTCAGGAAATCGACCAGAAACTGGACCCAATTGATTGAAATTCAACACGAACTTTGATTCCGGTGATTGAAAATCGTTAATTGCTGATAACTTGTGGCGAAATTCCTTCAGCCTCGTTCATAATATGGTTCGCATATTCCGAGATAGACCCTTTCAGCGATCGAGATACTACTGGTCAGATTCAAACACCGCGATTATTTCATAAAGCTAAACTAGGGATGAATTCTACTGCGTTCTTGTCCCCCTGCAGATATCCTGTCACGAGCGTTTAGATATATCATACAGATTAATCAGTAACGCAAACAGAATTCTTCACCGTTCAATATCCACAATAGTATGTATATTCAAGTTTGTTATAATTTTGTTTCAAATGAGGTGAGCGAGTATAATCTAATCAGTCGAATTGCTGAAGAAAGCAATCGTCGTCGTTCTAATTACGAATCCAATTTCCTGTCCACATTTGTTACTCATTCTGTACGATATATGAACCGAATATATAAAATCATGATAAGTAATTATGATATAAAAATGTTTGGTCAATCACCGGGATAATGATGTGTTACACGAAACGCCCACCGACCCATCAACACTAGTCGCTCTCTTCCTGTACAGCTTTGTCAATGTGTAACCATATGTCGGTATGTAGACAGCATAATGTGACCTTAAATTGAACCTGGCACTAGCCTATTACATCCGCGAATCCAGAACAGGCAGTTGTGAGTTAGTGACTGGAAATAGGTGTCCCCAACATCTACGTATATATATTTGTGATTATCTTTTATCCTTTCATCTAGCCTCACAATTAACTAATTCAAGCCGTGATTTATGAAAATGTCCCTTGGATATAGTTTCGGTTTAAAAATATATTCACTGTCATTTTCATTACTGCAGGGATCCGAAGGTCTCATACGTCTCGATCAATGGCTCGTTTTTTTCAGCCTTGAAAAGTACAACTTCTCCATTTTTTTCCAGTTTTCAAAGCGTCTGTTTAAGTTTTCTATTGTCCATTAATTTCCGATAATTGGAATTCGATTTGCCTTCTGTTTGAGTCGTTCAGTCCCGTGCGTGAGAGACGTTTGTATAAGAGAATGGAAAAACGTGGTAAAATAAAAAAGTAAAAAAAAACGGAAGATGAAAGAAAAAATGATCAAGCTAATGGACGTTTTGCGAAAGTAACTCTACGCTGATTGCTTCTTTAGTAGCTCTGTACAAACATCCCTCTCGTAAGAGCCAGGACCAGCGAAAAAAAAAAAGAAAAAAAAAAAAAAAAAACGGAAAGAGAAGACAGTGCTTGTTCAAACAAAGGTGAGTCGTTTCGTACGCGTGTAGTTACGTCACGAAACGCGAATCGCCTCTATTCATCATTCCGATTAGTCTATCGATTATGGGAACCGTCAGATATGTATCCGCATAACTTTATCTCGGAGTGCAGCATCAACGCGGAGATCATATAATTTCGACTACAATTATTAACGGCAAGAAATGATCCGTGCCGTTGCCTCAAGGGAGGAAAAATTTCCTGATTATTCGCGGGGAAGACGTATGTACTCCTAGAAAATTAAGAAAATAGTAAAAACAAACAAAACAAGGGAACAGCCCTGCGCGAGCGGCCCCAAAAGTTAGTTCACGGTCAAGTATCGTCCAGGTAAGATCTACCCTGCGGAATTTCACCGCTCGTTCGGATAAATAATTTATTTATGACGTAAGCCAATTGTTAAGCAGCGATGAAACGACGGGGGAGAACGGAGTAAGCCAAAATTAATTTTGATTACGTCAGTTGGGAATGAAATTGGTTGAATCGACCGATGTGATTTATTATATAAGAATGAATTTTCATAGTTATAATACATACCACCAGCGGATTTCAATTTTCATGAATAAAAAATAATCGCCCTGCAGCCTTAGCCGCGATATGATTCGAAGAATTTGATCGGAGTTTTGTTAAAAACGAAATCAAAAAATTTCATCCCCTTAGCTGGCCAGGACTTCCGGCGGCGTTACCATCCCCCGCTTCTCCGTCAGCGGTTATTGTCTCTCCGGAGACGTTGTCTCGTCAAAGCAGCAGCTCACCTTCCCGAGCTCATCGGGCACCCCAATTTGCCCTCGCGATCCCTTGCCCTAGCCAACCTATCGCTGCGGTTTGTTACCCGGCCCCAGCTTACCTCGAAGTCAGCGATGATAGGAACTGGAAGCACCTCGGCGCGTGAGTATATTTTTTTTTTCGGATTTAATTTTTGGATCAGTATTTTGACGAAGATCATGAAATTTCGAAATGGTTTTTTTTTTGGTAATTTTTGAATTACTGAATAGTCAACTGACGTCGTTTTCGCTTCGCTCGACGCAGAGCTGGTGTCAACATTTTCTTTCAAAATCATATTTTTTAACACCTAGAACGAAAGATATATAATGTTCCGAAATGAACAAGTCAGACGTTCAAAGCCTCGAATAATCTCGTACTTTGACATCACAGGGACGCTTTGGCGACCACCCTGAGTGCTCTCTACGGAAAGCTTCTAGTAGTAATGGGCATAGCTTTTCCAATGGCAGAGGTAATATCCACCTACATTCCGCCGTCCTTCTACGAAGCTTTTTACCTCTACCTGTACTTTGGCAGTATGACATTTCTGTTGTACATGTACGGAATGTTGCTGAGGGATAACAAGCCGAAACCAAGTGAGTAATTGTCGTTAACATGTAATCGTCGATGTCTATATTTGATAGTCTAATTCGCACGCAACAAGAGTTTGATTGAATTTCAAAAAATGACGCATTCAACAGAAAAGCAGCAAAGAGAAGAGAGCGATTTGGATAGCTCGAGATCCTCGAGTGGCGCCGGAGGTGACAGTGACCTACAGGACCCCGGATGTCATCATGTAACGGTCGTGGTCAGACCGAGCCAACACTATGGTAGTTTTTATCTCCGAATGGGCGCGGTGGCCTTTGGAATTGGCTCGATGATTTATTCCGGTCTAGAATTTGGCCAATACTTTGAACTCGAGAGAGACACGAAATGCCACAACATTATGCTGGCATTGACGCCCGCGACCAGGATGGCCTTTATATTTATACAAATGTACTTCATTTTTCTGAACAACGAGGTAAGCAATTTCGCAAAAAAAAAAATTTCAAACCCATTTACCGATTCCGCAATTATTCTTTCCCATTTTTCACTGGTCAGGTTTAACTAATGGTCAATGTTCCAAAAGTGACCAACGAAATGATTAGTTTCACGGGCGAGTCAATTGCATGAACTAAACTCGAGCCTCAAAGCTATGGTTGGGGTTGGTTAACCATCCGAAATGCTGGTCACGCTGGCAAATTATTACATATACCACGAATGCTAATTTCCGGGAGCTAACATTTTGCGTACCGAAGCAAACTAACGTGCGGAGATGGGTATATCGATTATACCATAGTCGTATACAGTCATGCTTCAAATAACGCAATTTTAACCGACTGTTTCTAACCCTTGTCAAAAACGTTTTTTTTTTTTTTTTTTGCCTTGAAAATTGGGGGGAGTAGGTGGGTACGCTTGGAGGGTAGTTAACGACTGGGAAAGGGATGAAAGCAGCGGACGTACGTTCTGCTGCAGTCGCTATACATATAAGGGTAAAAATAGAGGGATTTCAGGAAACGGATGTACTGCGCTCCTATGCAGGGATGCTAGAGGAGATTATTCGCGGTGAAGTATCCGCGTAATGGGGATGACCAAACGCCGCGGATTAATGAGACAGAATAAATCGGTTCACAAATTATTTTCAGACAATACGTGCGCGTCCAATTCCACCCAACATAACTACTTGCATAGCATAGACGTTCGATTTCAATCTTACACCTGATTTATCTCGAAAAATACTGCTCCGATCAAGTACTGAGTATAGTAAAACTTTTGGGGTTCAAAGGGGGAAAGAAGTCGGCGTTATTGGATTTTTCGGTGGAGGAGCCGCTGAGGTCAGGGAAGGGTCAACTTCGTTTTTTTGTTTTTTCTTAACAAAAACTCATACTTTTCATTGCGAAATTTTGTTCCACTTGAAAAATCAAACGACTTTTGTATGAAACATTTTTTTGTGAGACATCAATTTTTCATGGTATTCAGCTGAACAACTGTAGATTTTTGAACTTTTGAGAATGTTTCAACTCTAAACTATCAAGTTTGAAGAAAAATTGCAAGAGACAAAAAGTGCGTAATTTCATGCAAAGATTCTTGGAGAATAATTGCAGATTTTTTTTTAACAATTTTTGATTTTTTTTTCACGCAATTGAAGAGGCTGCAATAAAAAGTTACTGGGAAAAATTCTGCAATTATTCTCTAAGAATCTTAGCATGAAATTACGCACTTTTTGTCTCTTACAATTTTTCTCCAAACTTGATAGTTCAGAGGTGAAATATTCTCAAAAGTTCAAAAATCTCTAGTTGTTCAACTGAATAGCATGAAAAGATATTGTGCTGTTTGTGTTCCAGCTTTAAATTAACATTGACAATTTTGATATAAATTTCCATATCGATTCGAAGTTATCTGACTGAATAACCTGCGGCTTTTAGCAAATGAAGGTCTACCGACACCGCATCGTCGCCCGATTTGGTCTCATGCATATGATTGGGACAAACCTTTCGGTTTGGCTGAACGTTCTGGTGCAGGAAACCAAACACGAAATCCTCACATTTTATGACCCGGAAAATAACTCGCTAAGAATATCGCACAGACTTGGTGAGCTTTTCCAGCTTTAAGACAAATTCTCGATGTCTATCATCGATAAATAGCTTTAAAAATTTCGTTTTCCGCAGGTACTAAAGGCGGTCTTCATCACTCCGGGTACAACCATGGCCACGGTCACGGTAGACATCATCAGGAACCTAGTCCTGTTACCGAACACTCCAGACTTCCTCGAGGCTTGAAAGGTCCTCATCACATGTTCGAGTGCAGACGTACAAATATTATGGGATCTCTAGTGCAGGATGCTAGTCCGTTTTTGTTCCCTTGCACAATAGAGTACAGCCTTATCTGCGCAGCTATTTTATACGTTATGTGGAAAAACATATCAAAAGATGGTATCGCCCAGCCCACGACGCCCCCAGGATCTCGACATCACGCGCAGCACGCCTACAGGTATACGTAAAATAAATATGACAAAGAAAATACATATTGATCGATGTTTAATTTTTGATGTGCAGAAGATCGCCGCATCATTACAGCGTCGATTGCGCCCGTGCCCATAAGGGGCTCTTCGTTGGTATCCTGATCCTCGTACTGACGATAATCTCGCTCATACTTTTCTTCGTATTAATATCTAGACCAGAACTTGTCAGTCTCGCAGTGACGGAAGTTAACGTGTGCGAATTGACCCTCTACGGAATGTCGACCCTCGCGACGTTGGTGGGCATGTTCCAAATGCGAAGACTCCGGTACGACGGAGGGCGAAATCTTGAGCTGGATAACATCCTTCTGGTAGCCGCCCAGACCGGGATGTTTATATACTCAACATTCACGATAATAGGGGGACATTTCACAATCGAAAAGCACACGGTTCTGGTGTTGATAACAGCGTTGGCCAGCGTTGTTCAGACAACATGTCAAACGATATTCATTCTGGACGCATCGAGGCGATCGGTCGCTACTCCTGAACAAATACGTCGAAAACCTGGCCGAGAAATTGTCACATTTCTTTTGGTAACGAATTTGGCGATGTGGGCGATTAATACTTTGGAAAAATCTCGCGCTGAATCGCATCCTGTTCAACTTCACTTTTACGGACTATGGGCATGGACCATTATCACTCACGTGTCCATGCCGCTTGCTATTTTTTACCGATTTCATAGCACCGTATGCCTGTGCGAGGTATGGAAAAGGGCATATAAAGTCAAACCGACTTATATGTGACCTAGGGACTGTAAGGGGGCTGCTAAGTCCGTCGTAGCCGCAGTTGTCAGGCGCCCTAAGAATCTCCCTGTCAATCTTGACGCAATTGCTGAGAATGAGGCCGCGTATTTTATCTGAAAAACTTGAAAATAAGAGTCGTAAAAAAAAATTTGAAAAAAAAAATCAGAAAAAATGAAAAAAAAAAAAGAGTCCTGACACCCCCTTTAAGAAAAGATCATTATAAAATTATTTTATCAAAATACGTATAATAATATTTAAAAATGTTTTCGTTTTGAATTGTTTAATTGAATATATTATATAAATAAATTCGCTTTGGTCATTCGGTTTTTGATTAGTTTTAAACGAGTCTCCACCGTAGACGTAATTATATAAATTTATTGTTATAAATAAATATTTCGAATTAGATGAGAAATGAAGAACAATAACTTAATATTGATATCGACGATGTTTGTAGGTTTTGTGTATTTGAACGGTTCTGTTGAAAAAAAAAGAGAGAGAAAAAAAAAAGAAAAAAAAAAAACAAAAAAAAAACTTATTTATTTTATCTCCATTTTAGAACAGACTTAACTTATACGTTATACATATAATTGAGGAGGCACGTGTCTGTAACGTTCGCAATAATGATAAAAGCAAAAGAAGAAAAAAAGTAACAAAAAAATGAAAAAAAAAAAAAAAAAAAAAAGGAAAGGAAAAATATACTACTAAAAAAAATTCTGGGAAATTTTTTTACCCGTTTATTAATTATAACCGCATTTATCTAATACCCTCCGAAATTATCTCACCAATTTCCGTCTTCCATGTGGTACAAACTACAAATTACAATCTACATAAAAAATAGTATACATATTGGTAAATGTTGCACAAGGATCAGTTTATTTCAAAAAACGAAAAGAAAAAAAAATGGAGAAAAAGAAAAAAAAAAAACCAAGGAAAACTATATACCGTTTGAAATAAACATTTCATAAAATTCCATGTACCTATAATAATTGATCAATTTTATCTACTATCTACACCATATTTTATTTATTTTTTTCAACTAAAAAACGTTAAAAATTAAGCAAGTTTTGTTTGAATTTACCGATAAAGAAGCGAAAATTTTTTGTTTCAAATCTCTTCATCAATATACATAATCTGCAACGTCATAGAAAAATATTACAGTATATATATATATATCAGTATAATTATCTTTGTATACCCAAAATTATTTGAAATGGTATATAGAAATAGAAATCGAAAAAAAAAATTAATAGCATATTATAGAGAAAATTAGTGAAGGAAAGAATAATAATAGTAATAATTGAGATATAAGACATAAAATAAAATAGAGAACACAATAGCTATTATAATATCCATATCACATTAAATTATCTTCTATTTAAAATTTTTCTATTGTACGTCACTATAATTCGCGAAGGGGATCAACTTAAGATATAATGAAATTTTTTTTTTTTTTTTTATTTTTTTTTTTGATAATAATACGTAATAAAAGTGAAAATAAAAATGAAACCAAAATACTAAAAAATTATATATAATAATATTATAATACTCAAATTTTTATATGCTCAATCTTGACAAATTGTGTTAAAAGACACAACGCTATATATGTATACATTTTGCCGTTATAGTTATACATACATATATCGTACGTGTTTCCGTAGGCGTTTTTTGCGTTAGAAAAAAAATGAATATAGTATCGTGGTAATAATAGTAATAAAAATAATAACAATAATTATAATGATAATAATATTAATAGTATTATTATTAATGATATTATTAATAATACATATATCAATGCTATGTATCTGTAACGTTGACGATGATGGCAATGAATGACGATGTATTGATAAAATCCACGCAAAAAAAAAAAAGAGAAATGTAAAATAGCTCATTGAATATAGTTTAAGGTTATTGTAAATACGGAATATGAAACATAAAACCAAAAAAAAAAACGCAAAAAAAAAAGAAAACCTAAATCGAAAAAAAAAGAACAAAAAAACTAACACTCTCAATGTTTAGAATAGTCGTGTCGACCATGTTTCTATATCTACGATATGTTACGATACGTTAATATTGCGTTGTTCTATTATAATATTTATTGTATTATTATATACTATCTATATATACTAGGACTGCTATATCTACTCTATAGACATATATATATATATATATACGTACATACATAATTATACCTATGTATTATACACATTGACCCTCGGAGCACACACCGATTTTTTTTTCGATCACCGGGGAGCAGAACTGTGGGTCTCTGTGACCCCGTGGACTTTTTCACGTCTACCAATTTCAAAACTAGTCATTCGATCAACTTGAAAAAATTCTCAGATATTCTTCAAACATTGTATAGAATCAAATCCCTGTAGTTCGAACGTTAGAAATATTCAAACATCAAAAAAAAAAAAAGGAAATAATGTGAAAAAATTGAATTTTTTTTTTTTTCAATTTTTTATAATTTTCGCTAGAAATTTTCTAAAAAATTTTGGTTTGTAATCTCGCATACAAAACTATGGGAACAGGGTCTGACAGACCCTGTATGTGCTCCGCGAGTTAATATCGCACTTTAATTGTAAAAGTCACGGAGCCCGTGTCGATGATCTAAAAATTAATTTATACGGTAAAATTTCCCTTATTATTTTATTAGATCGTTAATTATATACCCGTGCGACAAGAACAATAATGATAATAATACTAATAATAATAACAATAATAATAGTAATGCAAATTTAATATATTTCATAATATATATACATAAAATCTGAGGTAATTATTATATAATAATGAAATATATAAAATTAGCTACGGAATATACCTACACCGAGAAAAAAAATCGTTTGGATTAAACGAAATTCAGTTGGGTGAAACGAAAACGGCGATCGCGGGCGGCGAAGTAAACGTCTTTTTAACTGAACAAAATTATTTGATCGAACCAAATTTGCAAAAATACTTGCAACAAGTAAATATTCATTTCAACCAATCAGTAAAATGCTCTTCCAATCACATATTTAGTTGAGTACAGTATAAATATGTTTGACTGAATAGCTATTCTGGTATTTTGGAATGGATATATGATCAAGTCAACTGAATGCCAGATAGACGCAACTGCGTATTATTAATATAGTTTTTAGAAATTCACTAAATATTCAATTGGGGCAATGGTGCATTCTTTTAAGAAAAAATCTTTCGTTATAGCATGATTATTTATCAAACTTACGGACGACAAAAATTTTTTTTTATTATAAACCCATTCGATTCATCGATACCACACCTATATGCCGTGATAGCAATGCTGATAAATTAAGATTAACCGCATATAAATTGAAAACGCATTTCCTAATTCGCTAGCCGGGATTCGATCCGGGGACGCTTGTATTACGAGTCGCACGCTCTAACCACTACGCTATTCCATCGCATAAGATTTTGTATAACTTTTTCTTATATGTCTTCAGAGCTACCTCTATAAGTAATCATATCTGCTACTTCTTATTACTTCTTACGCGATACTTGGACATCTAATTAACAAATGCAAGTTGGACATTTTTAATAATCGTAAATGTAATGCTTGAGAAAAACTTCTAACGTTTAAGCAAATCTGCCGTTTGCGTTGAATAGTAATTTAGTTTCTTGTAACAGAGAAATCTGGACCGGTTAACATGTTTTGTTCAGTGAACGAAATTTGAGTAGCAACTATAAATTTTTTTGCAGAAAATACAGCAGATGAGTTAATTAACTAATTCTAAAAAGTAACTTATTGTTAGTTGTTTGAACTGAATTGGTTTCATTGCTTTGATGCGAACTTACTTTAGTCCTCTTAAGAAATGCAATTCACCTCAACTAAATATATTGTTATGGTGACCCTGTGTATTGAAAAGAAGTGGTGGTTCAACAAATCGAATCGATAATTTGTTTGACTGAATGTAGAATAGTTGAGAAAGACTATTCAGTTGCCTCAACCAGCTCAGTCAACTGGCTGCACCATCCACATAACTGAACATTTTATTGTTACAAACTGACTATTTTATCCATGAAAAAGTGCATTTATTTGATGCCATCATATGAAACTTTCAATATTCGTGTGTTGGCTGAACTGTATCGTGGATTGACTTAACTATTTTCGATTCAAGTAATTTAAATATGTAGTTAATAAAATTGATCAGTTCAAACAAACAATTCGATTGATTCAAGTAAACTGAAATATTTAGGACAACTAATTATTGTTTCAACGAAATGTAACGGCATTAAAACAACTAAATTGGCCCCGACTAAATATATTTGGTTAATCCAAACGATTTTTTTTCTCGGTGTATACATATAGAGCGGGAATTATTAATGATATAGTTATATAATTGTTAGATCGAAATTAGCCAAGATCGATAATTAATTGATGAATGAAAAGAAAAAAAGACAAAAAAAAAAAAATCCACTAAAAAAACCAAAGTACAAATTATCCTTAAATCAAAAGAAAAAAAAAAAAAAGCTTTATTGTTATATATAAACGATTTCTGAACAAATTTTTTCAACGAAATTTTATAGTCACATTTAATATGTAGGCGTATATACGTATACATATATTTGTATATAATTAGTCAGCATTTTATAAATAATATCTCCAAGATCGATCATTATTATTTATGTATATTAGGGTAGCGCAAAAAAAACGGACTATGTTTTTCTTCTTCGATCCCGCATGAAAATATGTTAGTTTTCCATGATTCAAGAACACTCTCCAAAGATCAGCACGATTAAAAATTTTTCAGAGGTCGTTCACGAATTTCAAAAATTCGAAAAATAGTCACAAAATTGCAGTAGATATAGCTGTACATGAAAAATTATTTATCCCCTTAAAATTTCAGCTCGAAATATTAATTTTTGGAAAATTTTCATTTCAACACTTTTCATATGTTTTCGAGCGACTTTTAAATAGTAATATTTAGTCTTCGTTTTTATTTTACTTTTAATTCATATCACAATGTACAAATATCTACTGAAACGAGAGAAAAAAATTTTAATGAAAGAAAAAATTCGTTTTTCTGACAATTTTTCGAATTTCGTGAACGCGACCTTTAAAAAATTTTTGATCGCGCTGATTTTTCGGAGAGTGTTCTTAGATCATGAAAAATTAACATATTTTCATGCGAGATCGAAAAACAAAAAAGTATATAGTCGGTCTTTCGCGGAATAGCCTAATATTACATATTACGATACAGTCGAACAACGAAAAGTCTTTGAATATTCACGATGATTACAGAGGACTATTGAAAAACTGTATACAACTATGGTATGTACACATATATGTATATATGATATTTCTTTAAATCGGCACGGATTACTTCGTTTTAAAAATTTCACGCTATATAATTGCCGCATTATATACTATAATAATACCTATACATCTACGAATAACGAATTAATATCTCTATCTCTATAATACGCTGTACTTTTTCTATGTCCACATACTGTAGTTCCTACGCATTGTTTGTACTCTTTATACTCTTTGTATACTATTTGTACCTTGCGATGCAATACACTCAGTCGTCCGCAATAATACATAATTCGTACAATTTCATTATATATATATATATATATATTGCATATATATATTGCATATGTATATGATTTATGCACAATCACCTATCAGAGATTCGATTTATATTTTTCAACAGAATCGCGTAGAGTTATACTTTTTTTTTTTTTTTTTTTCGTTTCCTTAAAAAGACCTGTGTCGTTCGACCTAAATTCTACATATAGATACGTATGCGTGACGCGCAGTCTGATCGTTGACGCTATTAGTAATCGCACAAACCGATTCTTTGACATTCAATCCAAAGATCGAACCGCGCGTTAAATATTGCAGATTTGAAACTGCGACAGGAGTCAAGTTAACACCTACAGCTACACCGGGAAATATATACCTGCGATTACGATTAACATAACAATATTTATCCGGAATAGAGATACGAATTATATAATTTTAATTGCAGATAATTATCTGCGAATGTGTCTTCGAGGTATATTATCTATTCACTCTGACGAATAGTTAACGACTATTAACTCATTGTTTGAAGAACTGAAACGTGAGAGTTATTGTCAGGAATATGACAATTGTCAAGCAGTATTTAACGTCTAGTTTAATTACTAAAACGTAGCAGTAATACGGAATCGGTAAATTGCAGTGTATAGATTTTCTTGACGTTCTCAAGTAACCGCGATCCTGCAATTTCAAAGATCCGCAATTCGAAGTCGGGAATTTGTGAGACAAAAAGTTTTATTTTTTTTTTTTTTTTGTCCCGAAGCTGTAGTGCAGCAAGGGACGGTCTTTGCAGCTGACGGAGACGGTGCCGGTGACGGTGACGGTGACCCAAATAACTTGAGTTGTTCTTAACTCAGCACTCCGCGGTGGAGTTGCTTCCATAATCGAGAAACGGAAAGGCAACTCTTTACAAAGACTGCAGGCTATAGCCACTGTGAATCGTGATACGATCGGTAATAACATCGTTTGGCCTCCGTAAGAGAATTTCAGAGGCCAGGGCCACCCGGAGAACGACCCCGAAATTGAATCGATTAGTATCGAATGTTTATAACCGAAAATAATAAAGGTATATAATACCATACCTACAGGCGTGTCCTTATTTGATTGGAAAAGAAATTGGTCAGCTAATCTGGTCGGTGGTCAAGTTTCATGTCCTTCGTGTTGTTTAGACTGGCAATAACCGTTAAAATAGCGAATTAATGAATAATTAACCAGAGGACGTCGCCGCAGAAATGATCTAGATTCGAAAATTAGCCTTTTGACTAATGATTTCATATAAATTTAGTTTTCAATTATGCGAAACGATATTTAACAAGCTCGGACGTAAGAAGGATTCATTTATTCAAGGTTTCATCTCGCTCTCTCACGATCTGCAAATAATCCTTAATTATAATTGCTTTATAAAGTCCTTGAATCCTTGACGAAAATTCGTCACCTCGAATCTAAAATTACATATAGTTATGCAAGATTCAAATTTAGATTTTATCGTATCGAAATGACTTTTGATAGACTCGAGTTTATATACATCCGGGAGGACTATACACGTACGTATAGTTATTTGTATTAAGATCGGGTCAGCTGGTGAAAGAAGAACTGCGCAAATTGCTGAAGATGGTTTTTTTTATTGTTATATACATTCGCGAATTACCTCGACTGTATAATACGGCTAGCCATTCGATTACAGCGAAATAAATTTGTGGATAGAAAAAAAAGAGAGACAAAAAAAAATCTCACGGTGGATCGTCGACATCTTCGAAATATATCTACTATTAATTCTTGGCCACTGTATAATGTCCAATACGAACACGTCCTTCGCTGAAACAACTGCAAGGACTCGTAAAGGTACATTCATGCCTGTAATTCCTCCGAGCGTAATGAAACGGGGTATATAATTGGCTCATCGAGATATTTTAGTCTCAAGCCTCTTACTTGGCTTTAAAGAGTCTATTAGATTGTCTCTATAACGTTATGGGCTATAAAGTGGAATAGACAAGGACCTGGGCACACTTCCGTCATTACAAAAACCAAAAAAAGAAAAAAAAAAAAACGTTAAATAATTCTTTCCCTCGTTAATTGGAGTATAAAATATTTCGTCATTCGGTGTGTGAAACCCTTAAAATATTATATCGTCTGACTGTCTGGTGGCTGATCGCAGCTGGTAGTCTTTGTGGATTCTATATCCCGTCGAAAATCTCATACCTAAATCCGAGGGTTGCAGGACCCCGAGGATCCTGCAGGCGCGAATGAAGAGGGTTGTACGCCTGCCTGCAGCGGCGAGTTTAACGAACCGTTTTCACTGTACAAAAGATATTCGCCTGACTTTAATCCAACGGTGTAGTGTAGTGGCTACGTACAGCTCTTGGTAAAAAAAAAAAAAAAAAACAGGAAAGATAAAAAGAAGAAAAAAGCTCAAAAAAAAAAAAAAAAATTACAAGACCGAAGATGAGGCCGGGTTTGCATATGATGGACGAAGAAAATTTTGTTCTTTTCCCTTTTTTTCGGGGGGGAGATTTTTTTTATTTTCTACTTTAGTATATAACGATCGATACCACGACTTTTTACCATATTATAAATGTACGTATACATGTCATAGATTTGGGCAGTCTAATGCTGTAATATAGAAAGACCCGGAAGAGCTGACTCATTCGTTGGGATCTAACGATCTATGCTATACCACTATCTGACTTATATAGTTCCGAGTAAGTAATTAGTTCGCGTGTCGACGAGTAATTGTAAAACAAACGTCAAATAACAAGCCTACTGGGTATATATTATAACGCCCGGTGTACGTAACACGTACCTCTTCATTAATTAAATAACTCTGATCATGGGGGATATATTATGTCCATATACGCACGTACCCCTGTGGATATGGATAATTTTATTCTAGCCTCATTTTCCATTTTTTTTTTTTTTTTTTTTTTTTTTCATTTCGAAAATAAAGTCAAAAAATGAAAACAAAAAAAAAAAATTTACATCATACGTACGAGCTGTAATTATAAACTGGATGAAAAAAAAAAAAATTGAAAGAGATTGAAGGACGACGTCCACGTTCAATACGAGGGTATAATTACACCTTGAGAGGGAAATATTCTTTTTTAATGACTCGCGTGTCCCGAGAGAATTTTCCAATAACCCAGTTTTATTCGTGTAATTAGGTAAATGTCGGAATTTTTTTTCTACCGCGAATATCTCTGGCCTCTATAGATACGCTCGGTCAGAAAAGCAGACCTCCGATAACCGGACGAAAAATGACCAGATCGATCGATTTCTTTCTATACTATCAGATTCTCTAGCTGCTGGCTCCCTTTCTTCGGCTTGTTCCGCAATTATTTCTAACGAAAGTTAGCTCGTTAACAAAAAATTGTTTTCTAACCAATCGAAGACAAAAAAACACTCGAACTTTAATCAAATAGGGGTTAAAAAATGTCAACTTTGACGACGAAAGAAGTTCCTTTTCAGGATACACCAGCCCTTACAGAACACCTCGTTGGTCTCCTCTGATAATAATAAAGTATAAATAAATCGCGTTCGCGAGTCGCTCAGACCCGTCACTATAATCGAGGGAAAGAAAATCCGCTCCACCCCCGCAGGGACGAGGAATGGTTGCACCTCGTATTGATCGGTGTTCCGTTTACGTTGCACGGGGGTGGTGGTAGTGGGTGTCATGGCGTATCCAACGAACCCCCGTAACTCACCCCCATGGATTGTGTACGTATATACACGAGGGTACATAGACAAACGCGAAATAGACCCTCACAAAGAGGGTAGCCGAGGTCTGAACTAAGGTTTGGCGGTCACTCGCGCATTCGCGCACATGCGTCGAGCCCTTGTTTACATCGTCACGTACAAGCGTTGCCGCGCGTTTCGAGCTTTTGCTGGTCCGAATAGCCGGACTTTTGACAGTTTTCATTTGGTACATTGGCTAGTTTTATCCATAAGAAAAAAAAAAAGAACTAAAAATTGGTGAACGAAACGAGGAGGGGAAGAGGGGGCGAAGATATCCGCAAGGAACGAACGCGTCTCTCCGAGAGGTCGGAGAGCGGGCTTAATATCAGATTTAGCTAACTACCTTGCCCCAGGCAACAGTTTCCCCACTATAACCCCGGACATTCGACGCTACCTGGGCTCTACTGTCGCGTAAGTATTCGTTATTAATTATAAATACGCCTTTTTATATACTCGAAAGGCCCGTTTTCGTCTACAATAGGTACGAGTTAGCATACTCGAGGTAGATTTGCGCGCGAAAAGAGGTAAAGAGGGAAGAGGGTCAAGCCTTAAGTCACGTGGTAAAGTCGAGTGTCGTGAATGGGTGAGGAGAGGAGGAGAAGAGAGGAGTCGAGAGTAAGACGACGAGGAGAAAGACGGAATTAGTATAAATACGGAAAAAAATAGAGACCCGAGCTTTTGTCTTCGAAGGAATAATGAATCATTCATATCGCAGATAGGGTACAATTCCAAGTATAGCATTTTTGGGATGGCGTTGTACCCCTCGCGAGGATATTTCACTATTCACTAAAAAAAAAAACTCGATTCTAAATATGCATCGCGTCCAAATTTTAATATGCCTTCAAAATTAACAGATATCCCGTTTTGTTGGTCAGGAAATTTCGGTGTGAATTATAATTCGGTATCGTTCATTTTGTGAAGTAAGGGATGTTAGCCCCCCATTTCCAAAATTTTCGAATTTCGAGGGTTGCTCTGGTTTGCTCCGAGGTTGCTCTACATTGCTCCAGAAAAGTATGTCAGCAAACTTAAAATCAGCCCAACAGTGATTAAAAAACCGTTTTTCACACCAGCCCCCCCTTTTTCGAAAAAGTTAATTTCTTGCGATTGCTCTGAATTGCTCTACTTGTTCCGAATATTGCTCCAGAATAACAATATCGACAAACAAACAGTGTTCAAGCAGGAGCCAAAATACCTGGGGGAGCTTAGCCCCCCAGTTTTCAAAATAAAAATGTCCAAAAATGGTATTGGATGGCTACAAACTTGCTCTGCATTGCTCCGAAATCGGAAGTTTTCAAATTGGAAATCCGGCCCGATAATAAAAAAGTAATTCGAGGCCGCTCAGCTACACGGAGAGAAATTTATCGAAGAAGCTCCCATACAATTATGGTAGTCTGGAGACAGACGAGTCGATGAAGAGATCTACCATATTTTGTAGTTGTCGAAACTACCATAATTCATTACATGGTAGCTTTTCCGATAAATTTCTCTCCGAGTGCATTGTTCCAGAAAAGTATATTTGCAAACTTGAAATCAGGTGAATGTGAAATGAAAAACCGCTTTTCACACCAGCCCCCCTTTTTTGGAAAAGTTCTTCATTGAGCGACAAAAATATGGACATTTGATCATATACACCGATGAAGATACTGCCATGGATTTATTTCATTAACTATACGTCATTTGCCTTTCATATAAGGGTGTATAAATAATTCTCAAATTTCTTCGTGTTGTCTACAAATATTATACCTATATCACGTTATTCCTTACAAACGACAAGTACAAGATATAAACTACTGATAAGTGAAAAAATAACAGATAGAAAAGAAAAACAATGAAAACAATATAAAAGATGGAGAAAAAAAATATATAGATATATACCATATCGAAAAAGAGAGGGGAGACTTTGGACTACATGCACGTAGTCTTTTCGGCAACCTGTGCCTTTTATACCTACTATATAGTTATAGAATTTTTTTATGTTATCCTACAATTTATATTCCATTATGATGTTCTAAATATATTCTTCACCAACTATAAATAGACGCTACGAGCGATCGACCAATCGAAACAATGGAACAAATGAAAATTAAAAGACTTAAAAGAAGTCGAAGAAAAATACAAAAAAACAAAAAAAAAATTAAAAAATTAGAAGAAAATTGAAAAAAAAAATACAAAAAAAAATTACAAAAGAGGGAAAGGTGGTTGACAACCTGCACGTGGTCTTTCCTGCATGCGCACACGTAGGATAGCATCCTACGTCAACGACAGCGCAACCAATGTCAACGAATTATTTTCTTATTTTCGGGCTGGGTTTCCATTTTGAAAACCTCCGATTTTGGAGCAATGCGGAGCAAGTTTGTAGCCATCCAATACCATTTTTGGACATTTTTATTTTGAAAACTGGGGGGCTAAGCTCCCCCAGGTATTTTGGCTCCTGCTTGAACACTGTTTGTTTGTCGATATTGTTATTCTGGAGCAATATTCGGAACAAGTAGAGCAATTCAGAGCAATCGCAAGAAATTAACTTTTTCAAAAAAGGGGGGGCTGGTGTGAAAAACGGTTTTTTAATCACTGTTGGGCTGATTTTAGGTTTGCTGACATACTTTTCTGGAGCAATGTAGAGCATCCTCGGAGCAAACCAGAGCAACCCTCGAAATTCGAAAATTTTGGAAATGGGGGGCTAACATCCCTTACTTCATTTTGTGGACCCTCATTGCGCCCTTTCGCGAGATTGATATTAGCCCAAAAATATTTCGGTATTTGAGAAGGAAAAAAACGAACAAAATTTGACATCGATATTCTGAGACGATCTTATAGCAAATTAAGACCCTTAAAATTGCAGAAAAAGTGTTTCTCTCAATTTTCGTACTTTCTCTCTTTATTTTACTACCACAGAGAGGCTAGGGTATCGATTTTATTGATTCAATTCATAACCGAGTGTACTCGAAAGTGAGCTTCATCATCCGAGAAGTGAGGCATCGTAAATATTGAAGTGGGCGACCCTTGAATAATATTTTTTCATTTTTCAAAAAGTGCTGTAAAAGGTCCACATCGAACTTCGATAATTCTTCTCGCTTCTCTCACGTCTCGAAGCTCTATTTTATTTCACCTCAAATTTCACCCTAAGCTCAAGGGGCTGTTTACTTCAAAAAGTTTGTCGTAGAAATTAGAGGGTTGAACTCGATAGAACATGAAATCTAATTAATTTTTTGAGTGTAATTAGGAGTGGCACGGTTTTCGCTTTCAAGACGTGAATTACTTTTAGGTCGAAAAACTTTGTAGAGCAGGTTGACGAGCGTCGACGAAGAAGAAAAAAAATATAAAAAAATTCTCTGGAATGAATGTTAAAAATTTTTGATCAACAAATCGAGTCAAGGTCCTTATATGATCGTGAATAAGTAAAAGTGAACCAGATCCAATTTAGTTCTTGTTGACGACGCGTTACGGTTGGCCCAGACCGTTCACCAGTCCATGGCATTGAACTATCGCTTGGGGGGCGCGGCCGTCGCGACGGTAAGCGTCGTTTCGTCTGCGGGGTTGCTACGGCGATGACGCACCAATTCAACGCCGTAAATTTTGTACCTTTGCTTGAAACATGCGCCCACCACTTCGCGCCATCGCCATCCATTGGAAACGAAACCTATGGCTATGATACTCACACTTTGAAATCGGCGGTCTGATAGTGAACGGTTGAACCGCAACGCAACGCACCGCGACGTCGTACCATACATCAACGTGCATATACATACCCACACACATACTTTCTACACTGTACACACCGAAGTGCGTTACTTGCTGAAGTTCCTATACGACTGAGTGAAGGGACTTGCGTCCCAGAGTAAAAGCCAGCCTCCAACTGCAGCTGCTGACACATCAGAACCAAGTTCATAAAACGATTTCGATTATTCCATCGCTAGTCTTCGCTCGTACTACCCGCGCCTAACATCAGTGTTCCGATCACATCCGGTTCATTTATCAATTGGATTATCAGAAACGGTCAATCGTTCGATGCTCAGATGCTGTAGACTTTCCTCCTGCAGTTGAATTCGAAACTAGAGATCAACGCGCCCTTGATACTTCTCAACACTTTCCGGATAGTTTTTTTTTTTTTATTGGTTTTGAATTTTGAAATACCGAATGAGTAAACTTTAGTGAAAGCAACAATCCTGAAGAAACTATACATATATACGTCAACAGTGTCAGTGCGATTTCCTCCTATACTGCAGGGAATCAGTAAACACTTGCAATCGTTTACGAATAATTTTTACTCCAAAATGAAGGTAAGCTTTGAGCTCTGATCTCCACAGATCAAATTCCCATCTTCCGCAATCTACCAAAATAAAAATCAACAATAAATCGAATACTGATATCGATTTGCTCGTTACAATAACATCGTGATACCCTTCGAAACCCTTTCGATGCTCACGGCTTGCATTGGACGCCGGACTTTGTAGTTGACGCGTTAATTGATACCCGTACAGTCGACTGAGCTTTTCTGTTAGTGAATAGTTTGGGATAGTGAAAAGAGGGATTAAATTGTCTGTCCGAAATATGAGCTCGGGATTTTTTTTTTCGCGCTAAATAATTCAATTCAATTTTCATAATTCGTATATATTTTAGTTTTTCGGGTAAAGATTGTCGACAGTAGTACTACGTACACCGATGGTTAAAATCGGGACGGGTCGATGAGACGCCAAAGTCGACAGCGACGCCGGCGCCGGGACGCTCACAGGTGGTCGCCACGCAGTCTGGTGTTCGAGCCCTTGTCGTGCACCTCGCTTCTCGAGGTCTCTGACCGACTGCGCATCGATTCCTGACACTTCCGGTATCCAGTGTTGTGAATTTGGTGATTGTGTGTCCTTATGCATATCGTGCTCGTTGTGATTATTTGAGGAACAAATTTTATCCTCAAGCTCGCCATCGTCCTGCACCATTAACATCGTATACTACCCTTATACACTTTCCTTCCACGAGGAATCGGTCTTTTTCGTAAGGACACGTTACAAGCCATCTTTCATTTTTTATTTTTCTTAGATATTGCCATTCGATGGGTTGGATTTATCGATAAAAAAATTATACGAGAAAAGCTGAGGGTTACAATAATCCAGAAAAGAGAAAAAAAAAGAAACGAATTAAAATTTTCACAGCTATCGCAGTGTTTGTAGAAATTTTTCTGCTGACAGAAGAACACCCCGACTGCAGAGCTTAACCCGGTTAATCAAGTTGAGGGCACTCAGGACTCCCTCTAAAAAAGAAAAACTTGAGTTTCGCGTAAATATAACCGTGAAATTTAAACCCCTGAATTAATTGAGGGCCGTTGGTTTTTTTTTTCGTACAAATATTAGCACTACGATTAAGACAGAAAGAGAGAGAGAGAGGGAGAGGGAGAGTGTTGATATATCTGCAAGAAAATTTCTGTCTGAATACCGCGCTGAGTATAAAAGAAAATTTATTTCTATATTACTTATCAATACGTTATGTCATGTCGATTATATTCGACCCACGTCGTTCATTCGACTTTATTATTTATTTTTTTGACAGCCTATCAGCTGCGAATTAGGGACGCCCTTACGTTGCACCCTTTGCCGATTCAGGAACTAGAGATAGAAATTTCGAAGCTCGTAAAATGGCCGGTTAAAGTAACATCGAGAGCATTGTCTCTGGTGCGAATCAACTCGTTTAGATATAAATCTATTTCACATGAAAAACGAGAGGAAAGATATTTCCTATTCCGATCAGAATTCGGACACTACCGTGTCAAAAATTGTACGCAAAATTCAACCCTGGCAGACTTATACTACATGTAGCAATAATTATATTATAATAAAATCAGATTGACAGAAAACTGAAATTGCCTACAAAATTTATGATCAAATTGATCATATGGTACACGATATGCGGTAGTCTGTCGGTGTGTTTCATGTTTGTCAACATAATTTATCGTGCGTGGGGATTTTGAGCGGTGTGAGTGAGCTTCAGGTACGACAAGATAAATGTAGAGTATTTCTAATCGTATAAATATAAACACGCAGGATATAGAAGCCATGAAATAAACTGAACAATAAGCTTTTATAAGAAGCTGTATGACTATACCACGCGTGTTTGACACTCGGTATGTTAGGGCAGGTCAGTAACCGGCCATATTACTGCCATCTTTATTATACTAACTCGCGATCACGCTGCTTCTCCTCGGTATTTTTTACTGCCATCGGTTGTTTTTCTTCTTTCAGTATCGTAGAACACAAAACGAGTGTAAAATTAAAGTTCGCAATTTTCCCTGGATCGCATATTTTTTTTAATAAAATTTTTCTCCGAGGTATATGATCAGGGACATGACGTATAAGGAAGTAGAATCTCACGTCTGTCAACGGATGTAACTATCTCTGCAGCAATGACGCGTGATCTGGGTAGACGTCGAGGTTTCCGGGAACGTTTTACGAATAAGAAAATTAACTTCGTTAAATAAACTACCACAACTGCAGCGTTCCAGGTATCCAGATACCTAAAACTTTCACGCTCGTTATTTAACTATACCGCGAAATTTAATAAACGTAATAGCCGCGCAAAAACTTACAGCCACGGCGAATAAATTCAATTAAAGTTGTTAAACCGCAAAGATTAAATCCCTCCATCGAAACGACCAAACTATACTCTCTTTCCAATTTTCTTCATCGTGAACAGATATGCGTTAAAAAAAAAATCTCGTCACAAATTTGATCTGTAAATTTGGTCGTAAAATTTGTAGAAGTTTGTCAGAAATTTTTGAGCCTGAGGATATAAAAGACTCGCCTCGTATCGTTGCGGTTTTCATTTATATCGACTTCAAAAAGGGAATGTTTTTTTTCTTCTTTTCGTTCTTTTGCTGTTTCAGAATCACGGTAGAATAGTGGATTCGGGGAGATGCAACGGTGCCCGTATCTCCACGAGATGAAGGAGAGATTACTCTCCCAGCCCACGCCTGCCGACAGCCTTGATATGGAGCGACTAGACGGTGGCACCCCCGTCAAAGAGTCAAAACTCCACAACGAGTACGCGGCGCATATAAATCCCGGGGTAATACCTGACCCTCCGGAAATGCCGCCAGATTCGCTAATCGGGACCGTTGTCAAGGTGACGGTATTCTACGACTACATATATGTATAGAAGCGTAACCACCCTGTTTATACAACCGTACCCTCCACCCCCGTGAAATGAGGATTTTGATTTAATTTCAAAATTGTGAAATTACGTTTGAAAATTAGAAAATTATATTTCAAACCCCGGAAGGGGGGGTTTTATTACTTTGAATTAAACACAGAAATTTTACGTCGACTCTGGATCTCGGTGTGAGAAAGAAAAAAAAAAAAAAAAAAAGAAATTGAGGGAAAAGTCAGTAGATTGAAATTAAAAAAAAAAAAAAAAAAAAAAATGGACAGGGATAGTTAAATTTTTTTCTCTGTTTCTATTTCTGTTCTCGCTCTTTGTTAATACACGACACACGTTTTTTAATCTCAACAATTCTCTACTGCACTGCAACTCGACGGAGTCAATTTTTCGTCAGGTCATTCTTCTTCTCCTCCGCAATTAATCGTCCATTATTCTCGTATCATATACGAGCTCGCGTATCCCTGCCATACGATTTAAATCCGAGTACCTATATATAAATTTTTTTTACTATAAAGTGAACGAAATCCCATTCTGCAAATTTTTTTTTTTTTTTTGACTTTTGTATAGAAAGGATATCCTGTTGTCTAATTATCTGCGTAACGACGTAAAGGATATTTTCTAATTTTCGCATAATAACAAGAAAAGCTAATTAATTTGTTTTCTCCACACCCACACAGTTGAACGCCGATGGCTACGGATCCCACACGTCACCAGCCCACGCAAGACAACCTTTAGTCCCTCAGGTGTCACACACACCCCCGGCATGTTTAACTCCTACGCACACACCGGGCGGTGGATTACTGCCCAAGAATGCCAAGTAAGTAGTAACCTCTAGATTAATAAATCTTGTAACAAGGCGGAAATCCTTATCCTTGTAGCGAGGTCCTGTTGTATAAGGACGACTCGGAAACATGTAGCCGAGATTTGCGAGCGCGTGAAGTTAAATTGGGGTGATTTAAGATGACTACAAATCCGGGGAGCTTGAATTCTATTTAAAACAAAAACTAGAATAAGAATAAGAAGAAGAAGACACGGAGATTCTATTTTGAGCAATTTTTATAGAACGCGCGGTTCTTCGTTGCTGATGAAACCTGGCGTAATAAATCCTTACCAAAACAACAGAAATCTATATTCTTTATGGTAGAACACGTGGTGTGAATTGATAGCCTCAAAACTGCCTACGATCGACTTGGGATTAGAGTTCCTCTCGCTGTATCGGATAAAGCAAAGTGAAAATCTATTTCAAGCATTTATTTTCGAAGCTTATATCTATACTCCCTGCAACTTTCAAACAAACAAACGAATCATTAACTCGTATTAATAGATTTGATGGATAAATTATTGGGTAGAAAATTGAGCCTTCTACGATTCAATTTAACAGAATAACGCATATAGTCGAACCTTGACGTATCTTCACCGAATACAATCGTGCTAAAACGATTTATGAAAAATCTGATGTATTGAATTTCGAACGATATCGGACCCGGAATTACATATCTTTAAACAGCGATTTTTCACCCGACTGAAACTCGTTAGGAGATACTAGGTCATTCTCCGGCTGTATTATACGTACGTAACTATATTGGCATTCATTGAACGCAGCTTGTGGTCCATTATCTCCTTGCCAGCTCCAGATGAGACTACATATATAAAACTCCGGCACCAAAAAAGTTTCGGCTACAAGTTTCTGTTATCTAAATTGAACGACGATAGTACCTCGACCTCCATCTGGAAGCGAAGGCAGTAGTGGACACGTGAGATTAACCTTCGGGGCTAAAAGGCGAGCAAGCATAGAGTAATATTGAATAAAACCGGCTGCAGGCATTAAGGTCTTATGTATATTCAAGTATATACCTACTTACCGACGAAGAAGGATAAATGGAACATATAAATCAGGCGTTAGATACGAGGTTGAAAAACCGTTCAAACTGAATCTGAGATTATGAAGAGAATCTTTTTTTTTTCCATTCAGTCATGCGACCTATGAGCGGAACCTTGGATCACTTTTCTTTCTTTTTTTTTCCGAAAAAGAAACTGAAACGGTTTAATAAGTAGGCTGGTTAGCTGTATATAGGTATACAGTTGAATGTGAATTATTTGATAGGATAATTACACGCATTCATCAACCGCGGCCCAGACAGGATTGACGTAATTTTTTGTCAATCATCTTTAACTGGACTCGTAATTAAGTTAAGTATGTAACATTGAAAACGTTCGGTATTATACGTTTATTAACTAGATTGGTCTCTTGTCGTGAGATTGTTTAGAAAAATTCATCCCATTATCAAGGCGTTAACTTGTTGACTTATTGTAACTTTTTCCCCTTTTCTAACCAACATACGTATAATAATACTCTGCTGTCAAAGTAGACTTGATAAAAATATTATTCACGACCGCGCCCATATTCGCCACTAAATTCGTATCTGATTTTTTTGAGAAACAGCTAAACGAATGATAAATAATAATTCGAATTCTGCCCAGCAGGTAAAGGCAAATTACGTCCGAAACCCTTTAATCCCACGGTAGTATATATAATTAAATAAGTTTTACTAAAGCACATATAGTTTTGTCAGAATTTGAACTACGGGAAAATTGCGGTTATATGTATACGTTTAACGAGGTCCGTGAAGAACTCCTCTTCAATAATGTCAGTACTAGCAAAACGACAAGCCATACGAGCCCCGAGTCGTTTTGGAATCAGGTCAATTGATGCATGTCCGCCAATTCTCGTTCAGAGAATTCCAGGAGGAGCTGCAGCAGGGACCCTGCAGCAATCTCCTGAACTATTTCCTGGTGAATATGTGCTAGTTCGCGAAAACCCACATTCGCGGCAGCACATCCTGCTTCTCCGAAATCAATACCCTCGTTGCAAGAATTAGGTATATATTAGTCAAAATTTTTTAGTACATTATTTTGATCCGTATAATTAATCGCTGATAAATTTATGTATATCCCAGTCTGTAGAATCGATGCATCTATTTTTTGCCAAATTCATTTCCTTCAATTCTTCACACTGGGATGGTCTAAAGATACACATCGATCACACTCGAAATCACTGAATCGATGGTGAAAGCCATTGGCAGTGGTCCCAAATTCTTCGCTTTTTAATTCATTTGTTTTTCTTGGTGTATCTGCAACGAGATACGAAGTGCAAAAAAAAAAAACCCTCTGGAACAATTAGACGACAACCCAAATAGACCCGGCATACTCGACCCAATTCTCCAGTTCTCTCTCGTTAGCAACGCCAGCTGAAATGCTAAATCGTGAAATATGCAAAGACCAGATCCTTCGTTCTCTTGTTTTTTTTTTTTTTTTGTTTTTTCTTTCTCTTGATTGGATTTCCGCGGTAATTAAATTGGAATACTATAATTAGTTTCGTCGTTTGCGTATAAGAGACAAATTTCGGATGAAATTGGGTGAAGCTTCTCCCCCTGGGAACAACGAACGCTTCCATATTCTGAAACGACGTGAGTCCAAACTCCTCCCGGAACACGGAAATCCAGTGACTACTGATAACTTGTTTTCGGGAGTATTCACCTGCGCAAATATTATACCCACATCCCGTGCTTTAACCATCAAAAAAGAAAATTATCAATTCGAGCGTGGTGAACGGAAGCTGGTTGTGTCCATTCCCGAGAATAGGGTGGCTGCTCAGTTTTCAGAAGGGAAAGGTCAGTGACCTGGGTGGTGGCGGTATCGAGCGGGTCAGTGGGTCGCAGAACCACCACCACCACCAACTACCACCACTCCACGCCCTGGTCGCAGCATCCTTTCAGAGGAACCGTGTCAGTAACGGCTTTCCATTGAACGGTGCCCCGTACTATTCAATTTCTTAGAAAATAGGGGGCATCGTATTGTTCAAAGAAAAGAACAGACTTGGAAGATAAACCTTACATAAAATAACAGTCCACGGTCTAACGGTCGCAAATTTTATCCCCTCAAACTCACCTCACAGGTCAGGTCAAGGCTGCAACCGATAGTCCTTCGTCATCCGTCTTTGTCAAATTGCCAAGACTTCCGGAGAACGGTGAAAAGCTTATTCGAATACGTTTGAGACGAGATGCTAAGTTCTGAAGTGATCGAGTACCGTTTTTTTACCGTTTGAAAGGCCGTATATCGATATTTGAATAGCGAAGATCATCTAATCAGTACCGAACACTCGATTGGATGTGTATTTTTCGTTTTTGGTTTTTAGAAATGTTGGGGCAGGGCATTTTGAGCGTTGCAGGGTAATCTTGGTCCCTGGGTCCCGCGGGTCTCGGCTGAGTCTGCGCGAGTGTCCCGAGCCCGGCCCGGGAGAAATGTCCCGGCAAGCCTCAGTCTCCGGGATGCTGGGGTCACAGAGTGGAATGCCTTCCCCATATTCATCCTCCACACCCGGTTCATCTCTCTTACCCTGAGATCTGCGGTGCCCCCTTTTATCACCCCGTTTTATACCCGTATATAATAAACCTTCCGAGTGTTTTTAGCCTTTGGTGGACTAGGGCTACCGTGCGTTGCCACCCATCGGTCGGGCGCGTTCGCGCGATAATCGTGTCCGTTCAAGCAAGTGCGCGGCATCAGAAGACCGGTGAGCGATCAGAGTTGCCTTTTAAAAGTGGTCTTCCTTCTGGAAGGTAGAGCGTAGCTAAAAGCAAAGGTGTAACGCCGGAGGGAAACTCCTATTATAGTGTCGAAGGCCGTAAATACATGTACATGTATAACTTTTGCGTGGTCAATTCAACTCCCTTTTTTTTATCCTATATATATTTTCTCGTTTCAATTTTTGCAGTATCTTCCCTTTTCATAGATCGTTTTTGATATTTCTAGGATTATAGACGAAGTAAATTACAGTGTCGAGAGTGAAAGATGTACAGTTCATTGATATTATACACTAGTTGAATTTGAAAAGTATCCTGTTCCGTATCGGTCAGATCGATCGATCGACCCATCTACCGCGAGCATCGTGACTTAAATTCTCTCTTTCTCTCTTTCTTACTGTACACGCATAGCAGTACGCCTTCCAGTAGGAATTCCTAAGGCGGCGTACACACCGTCGTTGTAAAACCGGGATCAAGATTGAATCGGCTATGAAGTAAAGATAAAACCGAGACAAAAAACGAATTACAAAGAAAATAAAACGAAAAGTTGAATAATAAATATCCAAACTCGTCGCAACAATCGAACAACAACAAAAATTTATGAACGATGTAAACTGTTTTACATAAAAAGTTCAAAAAATTGCCTTTCAAATTTTTCCAAATTTTTTATTTTTTTTTTTTTGGTTTATGTAAGAATCGTTTCGAAATTCGAGTAACGTTGTTCGTGAGTTGCGGCGAGTTGGGGGGGGCGCGACAAACGTCCTTGATAAACTTAATAAGAGTTTGCGCTACCGTATACGTATAGAGAAGAGACGCGGCACGTCAGCGCCCAAGAAGACGTCGCTATGGTGGGCGGTGGTGACTGTAAGGTGGCGACCGTTGAGGTGGAGGCCGCGGCCGCTGGCGACAACACGGCCACGCTTCCGGTCACGCGGCCCCTTAACCCTCAGACACCCGCCAATACCCAGGACAACGCGGAACGTAACAATGCCGCGAACAAGAGGATGGAACTTAAAATTGTCAAGCCTAAACCCGACGAAAAGTAAGACATGACATCGATAGCCGAGAATAGAATAGTATAGAATAGAATAGAATAGAATAGAATTAAAATTGATCAGAAGCTTCAAAAGCTCCATGAAAAAAAGACGAGTAACACTCAAATTCAAGGATATCCATCTTATCGTTAATTATACAAGATGAAGTACGACGATATGTCCTGAAGTGGATATCGATATTCGATATCCCGATTACCAAAATTTAATGAAATCAATTACAGAGACAGAGCTAAGAGTTTCACAATAACAACGCGAATTATTTACACGAGTGAAGAACTCGTGCCTGTTTTAATAACGTGAACGATTAATCGGTATCTACAGTCCCTCATAATCCGTTCTGACACTCGTTAGTCCAGTTTGGTATTGGAGATAAAATTTTCAATAGAATTGATCGGTTCGTTTAGATTAGAGTTTGAATATATCTTTTGACGGATCGTCTAGTCATCATATAAGACAAAAGTAATCCATACACTGCTTAGGTGATAATTGATGTACACATTAGACAAAGAGAGGATTATATACGTAGATATACAAACATTTGGGCAAAATTCTTGAAAAGGTTTCGTCGGAAATGAAGAGAATCGTTTCTCCAATTCGTGTACCGATCGAACGTCAATTTTATAATTATTATCCACGTGACGGTGTAGTAAGTACATCTCGCTGACAATTATGAGTTATGAAGTAGAGAAAGCGTAGGTACTTCTATGCACATAAAAGCAGTCGCACGTATCGGATATTTGAACCCCGCATCTCTACGTGTATTGTATACATATACCTATATATATATTGTTACCTACGTAACATACGTACGTACCTACTTGTTATTCTCGTCGGAAATTTCTCTGTACTGTTAAATTTCCGACGCGTAACAAATAAGAATATAATTCAACGTATATGCCACGATTTATTGTACTATTACAATTAGATCTATTAAATTCTTACGGACTGTCTCGGAGTGACGTGACGGTATGTAAATAAGATTCAACGAATGGTGTGTTACAGGTATAAAGCAGCACTGGATCTCGTTGGGATTAAATTTCATAAAAATTTTCGTTTTTTTCCCCCCTCAATACTTTAGGCAATCCAATTTCGTAGCCATTTAAATTATTCGTATACGAGTTTAACTTTGCAAAATGTATGAGAATTCGAGAGTTTTCGCTTTAGTTTCGAACCGAAATTTATCTTGAATTTCATCCATCTGGATATCTGTCAATTCAATTTCCAATGAACCGAATTTTCGCCACTTATTTTGCTCCGTATAGTCTGAAGCCTACAGAAATTTAATTTCCAATATATTCGATAATCTTAGGACAGAATTTTCGATTAAACGATTGAAATATTTTCATGAATTTATTCGCATTATCTTGCCGATATTATATTGTGTACATACATACATACAAGGACGAATCTCCTTGTCGCGTTATGCGAGGATCTTTGTGATGTAAAGCTATGTAAATTTATTTCTGTTATACATATCTTGTCTCGCGTTATCCCGTAACGCGAGTCGGGCGTATTCAATAACATCGTACTACCATTGGCTAAGTACCAGGTACTCAAATAACGAGAGTAATACCTGCCGCATCTCTCGTGTCAAACTAGGAAAGAACGAACTGTAGTACCAAGTCGTATTCCGGAATTGAAGGATGTGCACTGAAGCCGATGTGCACGATTTTGCACTTATAATTGGAGTGTGAGAAATAAACTCGGAAGTCAAAAGGCAATCTACGCTTAAATTTCATTCGTTGATAATTCGACTTGAATTCAATTTCGGATACGAAAAATCGAAAATTTATTGTTAATTCTAATCGCGAAGTGATAAATCGAAGAAGAATGGCAAAAGGAGATTGTATAGAAGAACGTGGGTAATAATTTTCATTACATTTTGTTAACTTGAGTAGATTTTTTTCACCGGCAATGTAAATTATATACAAGTGCACAAAAATTGGCATAAATCGTTTGTCAAAGGGTTCGAACAGTTTTTGGACCTTGAAAATGATCGATTCAAAATTTTGCGGAGTTGGCAAGGTTGATAACGCGGCTATTTCAGATAGGATCTAATTTTTACAAGCTTTGAAAAAACCGTTTGTAATCTCTCAGATGAAAATTTTACCGTCTAAAAAACTTTGACGAAAGATGAGAGAGAAACGAAAAAAAAAAAAAAAAAAAAAAAGATAGAGAGAATGGAATGAGATTAAAATATACTCGAAACCAGACGCGTTATACGATTGTACCCTTACTTTTTAGACGGAATATAATAAGGTCGAGCTTTGAACCTTTTCCGTGTCAGCTGTATCGTTATAACATAAAATTACGTTAGATCCTTGTCGGGCAAGTAAGACTTGAAGAAGACAAAGGTGAATGATAAAGAAAAAAAATACAAAAAAAAAAAAAAGAAAAATGAAAAAAAGGAAGGAATCTCCCCTTTAGGAGTAAAAAAGATAAAGCTCTAAAGTCTGGAGTCAACATATCTCGTCCGGGGAAAGGACAGAGATTCGAGATACTTTGCGAGGGTGGAAGAGGCCGCGGAGGCGGAAGAGTAGAAGGAGGCGGCAGCGGCGGCGGCGGCGGCAACGGTGGCGGTGGCGGCGGTGGTGGTACTCTTGGTTTATCGACCACGCGTTTCAGCCAGTCAGCTTGCTGCCCGGAGTCTGTGCAGAACGAACAACTCTTCATGTATCGCGCCTGAGCGAGTATGCTGGAACGATGTAAATAACCACCGACTGGTATAACTCGTTCCCTCGCGCATCTGTCGTATCTATCGCCCGGAAAAACTAGCATATCTCAACAAAGAAAAAATATTTTAAACAAGAAAGAAAGAAAGAAAAAAAAAACCACCAAATGAATACGATTTAAAAAATCTTTGGTTCGCGTTCGCTTCTGCGATTTTCATTTTTTTTTTTTTTTTTTTTTTTTTTTTCTATATACGGTGTTCTGCAATTCTGAAGAAAACTATAAAAGATCGAACCACCGTTAAATAAAAAAGAATAAAAAACGTTCGAAAAAATTAAACGGAGTTTTCATACCGCATATTGGTACACCGGCGCACGTGATAATGATAATACTTATAAAAAAAAAAAACCAAAAAACAATCAGTGATACATCTACGATAAAAACGAAACCGGTGTACTCAGCTTTACTATTTATTTGAAAAAAAAATTGAAAGAACGCAGAAGATAAAACCGAAACTAGTGGCTCCCTATATCCCCCCCCGCGCGTAACCTAACAATGGATAGATTTTTTTCCTTTCTATAAAGAGTCTGCCAGCCCTGTACCAAAGACAATAAAGTCTGCTGCCGCGACCCTTCAGATATCAACGGGACAAAGACTCCGTTAAACCCTTCTCGGATAATGCACCAGACTGCAATATTGTGCCCACGATGCGATGCACCAGCTCATATAGGAGGAGAGGAGACTAAAAAAGTCCCGACTAAAGCCTGCAGGGGCAAAAGTCGATAGCTCTTAATCGGATCTCGACGCGTCTCATGTTCAAGAGACCTTTTTCCTTTTTATTTTTATTTTTTTCTCTTCTTATCATGTACAATTCGTATATTATAATTTTATAAAAGCTTCGCCAAAGAATCGAACAAAATTTTTACGCCCACGATGATTTTTTGATTTTAGAAATTTTGAAAATAAAAAAAAAAAAAAAAAATGGCGATCGAATAAGAAAATTTTCTACGCTCCATCTGCCACTATAGTCGTGAACCGACTGCGTGACTTCGACAAACGTAATTCTAAGTCCACGATTTTATATATATGTACTCGTATATATATATATATATATAGGTATATAACTACGCCCAAGATTTCGCGACGAGGATAGCGCGCCGGCCAATTGATCACCTAGTCTGAAAGCCACACAGTCGACTTTCGTAAACAATCCGTGCCTGACGGTTATCCGATACCTGTTTAGTCAGTCGTCTATCGAGCGTTTCTTAAGGTCGTCCAAATTGCAGATCGTCCGCGAGAAACCTGATAATTGATTCGACTAATTTTTCTGCGAAGATACGAAGGAAAGTTTTCATTGGATAACGATTGTAATCAGGCTTAAAGTTCAATTTCATCGAAAACAAAGAACAAAAAAAAAATCAAAAATAAAATTTTGTGATAATAATTAAAAGTATATATATACCCTTTTCTATTTTATATATCCTATATACACTGTAATAAATTTATAAACTGTGAAGTGAATACATATACGCACAATCGAGACGAACATGACTGACGTTAATATGGAGCTCGAAGTTAGACCGTTTTTGAACAACGATAATAAACTCCAAAGTCCAGAACCTGGACGCGTTTCTAAGCGAAGGGTTGATTACAAAAGAGGGTAAGATAATTAGCTGCAGTGATTTAAAAATCGTGTTAAAACCATGATCATCAAATCTCTATATATAGATTGTCATCAGAGATTATACTTATTTTTAGAGAATATGATAATAAAAGAAACCGTTTTGTTTGAAAGGTGCGAAATATCGTGTGGGATGTATATGATGTATATTATGTGCGCAAACGTTCGCTTAGAAAGTTAGTGTAAAGAATAAATTTGAAGTTTACAGGTTTCAGTATAAAAATTCGCTGCAAGCTCGCTAAGTTTAGCGAACCAAAAGAGAAAAGCAAAATTCAATGCTGTCGATTATTTTCTGTGAACGGAATCGTAACGTTGAAAAGAGAAATAAAGAAAATTAAACAAAAAATGAATTTCTGTTTCCCCAGAACGTCCCTGTTCATTATTATGAGCTTCATCTATGCGAAACTTCTGGTTGTCGTGTGCATCGCCTATGTCATCAGTGAAGTGGTGACGCACAAGTTACCGTTGTACTATTACGAGGGTTTCTTCACCTATCTATACGGAGCGAGCATTCTTTTTCTCCTCTACGTATTCTGCTTCCTACTACAAGAAAGCGCGTGCTGTTCCCGAGGCGCTGATTCACCACCGCCACCACCCAGACCACCAAAACCACCGAAGGAGCCGAAGGAGACGAAGGATAAAAAGAAAAAGAAAGACAAAGAGCAGAAGGCTTCCGCAAAGACCAAGAAGGAATTCCAGGTTCGTTTAGTTTCATATAATTTGTAACGTATTTTAGTTTCGAATTTGAAAAGCTCTTCGTTGAAAATCGTTTTTGTATCGAAGTTTGAACCGCGAATGAATTATTGAGAGAAAAAGAAAGCTCCTCGATATACTGCAGATTTTTTTTTCGAATTTAATATCTTATCACGAGACTGTGTGAAAATAAATTTCGAAACTTTGGAACCCGCTGTTCTGTGGAAGAGAATCTAGTCCAGTTTCCCTGAAGTATATTTTTGTTGGTTTACAAACTGGGTGACTGAGTCAGAGAGTGCAATATAACTTAGAAGGCGAGGTATAGCGAGCGAAGGGACACGCAAACACCAGATGCCTATGCTAGTATAATTCTTCCGAGTTACGCAATAATATATCTGTTCAACATTTTATAGACTTAACGGAGACGCGTGGTAGCGGTCTCAAGATCAAATTAGCTCACGAGTATTTGCATCTCTTGATGAAGATCTTAGGATTTATTCGGTTCGTGGTTCGTGGTCCACGTGAAGTTTTATTATTTTCAAAAATAATTCAAACCGATTTTATCAACCAGCTATAAACACGACAGGCATAACAAATCGTTAACTAATAAAAGACTCGATATATTCTCTGGTTCCGGACTACATCAGATAGTTTGAACAAGCTTTAAATATAAAACCTTCTATATGTGGTGGATCTCTACTACGTCATATGAATAGATGGTAGTACAGGCCAATAAGCAAGAACAAGAATCCCGTGGATCCATTGATAGAATACGTTATAGCTACTTACACAGCTATTGTTGAATCTTCCTTTTTTTTCAAACCGTATCGCGTTACAGAAACGCAATCGATACTTGAGGTAATAATATCACCGTTGCAACAACTGCAGTGAAATGCGATCAAAATTCACCCATGCAAATAATGAGGTAACGATATAGCCTCGGTCATTGAAAATTCACTGGATCAAGACTGGTGCGTTTCAGTAATCCTTGAAAAACCGTAATACAGCATATTATACGAATGTCTCGTTCAACGATGATGTGTTGTACCCAAGTCTAGTTTTCTTAGGTGGATAGCAGCTATGGGGCATCCTACTAGCTGTACCTAAGGTTACAGCAAGGAACCAGAAATTCTCTAACGTGTGAGGTGATCTTTTCTCGTTGATCGTTACAGGATGCTGCAGAAGTCGAAGCGGGAGTGGCTACTCGAGCACTACGAAAACGTAAAACGTCTCAGAACGACCATAGTCACGGTAGTTTCTTTCTACGGATCGGAGCCATCGGTGAGTTCCCATAATCGAAAAGTAATCTACCAAGTTTGAATCCTCCCCAGAAAGCTCCGTGTTCTCAAACCGTACAAATCCTATTTACAATTTTCAACAGCGTTTGGATTGGGCACAATGGTCTACAATGGCTTGGAGTTCGGTGCGTTCTTTGAAGTGCCACCTTCCTCGCCGTGCTATCAGATCTTACGTGGAATCAATCCGGTTCTGCAGATGATCTTTACCTTCATGCAGATGTATTTCATCTTCATGAACTCGAGGGTAAGAAACGACAGTTTCACTCATCACCAAAATTTCATCCTCATTTCAAGATACGGGATTTCGAAGTGAAAGCATCTTCTCGTTTCAGCTGAACATCCACCGTTTCAAAGTGGTTGCCCGATTTGGCCTGATGCATGTAGTCGCCACAAATCTCTGCGTTTGGATCCGGACTCTGGTATTGGAAAGCTTGAAGGAAATCACGCAGTACCATCAGCGCTTGGGGCAAGAAGAAGCCGGCGTTTTAGGTAAGCAAGATTTCTATTTCAATCTCCTTTTCCCACCTTGAAGCAGCCTCGATCGTCAGAAGGCTGATCAGAATTCTTGAACAAAAAAAAAAAATATCCGAAGATTGGAACTGTTTAACTAACGCATATACATATCTGTGATACTTTCTTCTCATCAGAGAGCATCAAACAGCATTCTCTCCGCAATGCAGGAGCCATTTTGGGCACCGAACCGCGTGACTTGGCCCAACTTCGCGAAGCACCGTTGGGATCCGTAATGTCGACTCCGGCAGCACCCACTTTGGGCACAACAACGGTATCCGCAATGGGCCGGACGCTTCGAACCACTGCGAAAGCCGTTGCCAGAGCACTGACCACTACTGCAGCGACGACTCTGACACCTTGGACGACAACAACCACCACCACCACGACCATGGAACCTCTGACAACCACGACTACTCCTCCGCCAATAACTCGCAGCAAAGCAACAACCCTGACAACGTTACTGACTACTTTGGGCCGCACGATTTCATCGACAACTTTGGGCCGCACGATTTCAACGACAACTTTACCGACGACCACCGTCAGGACGACCACGTCAACTACTACACCCTTGGTACCATTCCTTTCACAGTACATGGATGCACCGCAAATTAATCCCCCCGTTAACCAAGTCTTCGATGTGAGTAATTTGACCAACGCAACCGCCGGATGGAGCCAAAATTTAGGATATTATGCGGAGGCTTTAACCGAGGATGGTACAATGTCCAATTCTTGTGGACGGGTTAACATTATGGGTACAATTGTCCAGGATGCCGCGCCCTACTTGTTCCCCTTCATAATTGAGTACAGTTTAATTGGTGCTGCGGTAATCTACGTTATGTGGAAACACATCGGGTGTTATCCTCGCTGGCCACTACGTGTTGAGGTTGATCTCGAGCGTAGATTAGAGGCAATGTTGTCCCGACGTGCTGTTGCTCTTGCCCACGCCGGACACGCTCGTGTTGATTGTGTCGGGGCGAGCAAAGGTCTTTTCTTCGGACTGCTCCTGTTGGTCGGATCATTGATATGTCTTATTTTATTCTTCGTTTTGATACACCATCCGGAATTGGGACTACTCGCTATTTATCTTGCCGACGTGTCCCACTGTGTCCTAATGGCTTTGTCGATCATTGCCATAATCGTGGGCTTCATTCGCGTACAAGGTCTTAAATTCAAGGCTGAAGAACAGAGCGATTTGAACGATATACTTCTTCGTGTATCTGCTTTCGGGCTGTTCGTTTACGCCGTTTTCAGCGTTATCGCCGGTTCACTTGCAGCCTTTACTCACGAACCGAATTTACTCGTTATGGTAACCGGTCTGCTCTCTGTAGCTCAGGTTGTTCTTCAGATGCTTTTTATCGCCGATGTTTCTCGTAGGCGCGTTCACCTGCCTGAACACGATCGCAGCAAACCTGGTCGTCAAGTTGTTACCTTCTTGCTGATATGCAACGTGACAATGTGGGTTATTTACACCTTCGAGACTCAGAAGGTTGTCGCTAACCCGGTACAGTTGGATTTCTACGGATTTTTGGCCTGGGCTATTGTACAACGCGTTACACTTCCCCTCTGCATCTTTCATAGGTTCCATAGCGCTGTTACGCTCGCTGAAATATGGAAAACTAGCTACAAGGCACGCCTCGAGTAAGGTGAGCTATTTTCTTCGATGCGGGAGAAAAAAAATTATGCAATAATGCTCAATGCGAAACAACGCGCACAAATATAATATGTATAACTGAGCTCAAAAGGCGAACGTATAATATGCCGACTATGAATTATATAGTGAAGAGAAAAAAAAATAAATAAAAATGAAGAAGAAGAAGAAGATATCTTGAAGGAATATTATGATGATATATATATGTATGTACACATACTTATATGATATAAATATACACAAACAACATATATATACATTAATTCGGGCAAATTTTTTTCTTTGCTCTACTTATAAAGCCGTGGCCAAAATATCAAACGAAACTTTATACACCTTGCACAGTTTAATTGATGTAGGTGTGTATTAAATAGCCGATGACAACGTATGAACATATACGTGTATAGGTATAGTTGATGTGATCTTCAAATGCCGGATGAGCTTTTATGAGTTTTCGATAAAACCGTGAAAGTTAAACGAAAATATTATATATGAAATGAATACCTGGACGACACAGTGCAATAAAACGATTGATTAACAACGATACCGTGTAGTGTAGCCAATGTCGAAGCAGAAGTTTTTTTCAGACACACAATTGTCTTTTTTTTTTACTGTCACGCAGAAGACTAGGTATAACTTTTTCTCTGTATTTTTGTTTGTCCCGCGATATTTGATAAATATATGAAAAAGAAGAAGAAGAAGAAGGAGGAGAAGATGAGAAAATGAAATAAAACATAAATAAAAAAGTTATTATGTCGATAGGACGAGTGTAACGATGTCTACCACGAATAGATAATCATATGAATCAAATGATTTCCAAAATAGTTATTAAGGTCCGAATCTCAGCTGTGAAAGCTTTTGGAAGTAGAATCATTTCTTTAGGAAAGATTTTTTTGGGGGTAAAAAAAAAAAACACAAAAACGAAAGCGCTATGGAATATTTGATATACGAAGGCATAACAACATCATTTGAAAAAAACCAACAAAAAAAAAAAAAGAAGAGAAAAAAAAATTCACAGCTGATATGAATATATGAAAAATAATTGCCAAAAATCTAAATGCCTGAAACTGCAAAGATTTAACCGCTTATCTGAATAATATCTGATATACAAAATATTATATCTATCCTTTCGTTTATCCTATACTTTACAACTTCAACGACTATTGTCGGATTTTCTACTTTTATACCTGCACTGCATAATACGTGTCGAGGAAATTTAATTGACTCGCCTAATTAGCGGGCCTGTCTTTCGTTAGCTGTGAGCCATCTCGTCGTTAGCCTAGTTAGAGCAGAGCTGAGAACAGCGTAATATTAAACAAAGAAAAACACATCCAAGCTTGAGGGCTATACATGTGCCGACTAATTAACTCCTACCTTCCTGCAGTCGCCCTAATTTTAAAATTAATTTCTAATGTCGGGTGAAATAATATGAAATTGCATTACATATTGCAATCGGAAATAGAGTCGGACACTATGTTTCAGCAAGTGCAAAATAGCCCCTTGCATTAAAATGACCGCTGCACGTATGGTAGGTACAGTAAAATTGAAAATAATTCAAAAAAAAAAAAAATAAAAAAAATAAAATAAACGAAGAAAATGAATTCGATGTGAAAAAAAAGAATAACTGCTGTGCGAAGTCTTGGCGTTGTTATTAATATTTTTTTGGAATACATAATTTTGAATTATAGAATTTAATCTACGGGTGACTGCAGTGCAGTTCTATCTACTTAATATGTATTTGAATAGCGAGTTTCGCTCGCTATAATGCCGCCCCGTAATTATATAATATTGATATATCTATCGACAAAACAACGAGACATTGAAACAGGGACAGGTTTAATTCGTCATAAACAAAAAAAAGTTAAAATATCATATATAATGATGATTTCTTTACAATATGCGTGATCATCATCGAATAACGATCGATTAGTTACATCTATGATTAAAAAGAAAAAAAAAAAAAAAAAAAAAGCGTTAGCTTTCACCCCCATATATAAAAAAAAAAAAAAAAAAATATGAAAGAAAAAAAAAAAAAAAATCTGCGTTTATTGCGTGTGTAAAGTACAAAATTGTTTCTATTTTAGAATATTTTGCGTAACGAAATAGAGTTCAATAATTCTATTTACTATATATTATAATTATACTTACACGAGGAGAATATATGATTGGATCAAAACCAGAAACAAAAGAAAAAAACAAAAAAAAAAAGTTAAAAAATTGAACAAAACAAAATAAAAAATGACAAGATCAAAAACAAAAGAAACTAACAAAAAAAAAAAATGATAAAGAAAACCGATCTGATTGTGAGAAGAATATGACGAACGTAAAATAATATACTTATATATGTATAATTCGATAATATATTATATATATATATATATATATATATATATATATATATATATATATATATATATATATATATATATATATATATATATATATATATATATATATATATATATATATATACATATATATATGAATATATTGTAACTATAATAACACGACGTGTATAGAATATAGAGAATATTTTTTTTTCTAGCGCCTGACGCATAAGTGATTGAGAATATGGAGTCATTAATTAGATTAGCCACGAAAAAACACACTTTTAGCGACATAGCTAACGGGCTTAGGATTATAGACGATAGGCTTAAACAGAGATTCACTCACGAGAAGGAAAAGTAAAAATTAAAATTAAAATTAAAATGCAACAGAAAAAAATAAATAAAAATAAAAAGAAAATAAATTATTGATTAATATATAAGACTTGGAATTAATCCTCTTTCAAAATCATTACCCTAGGATATAAGATCGTTGAGAAATAAAAAAAAAAATTCGCTTTAAAAACCCTGATACCTGACCCTTGATCCTTCGCCCCCTTCCACCCTCAACCAATTGCCCTTCCAAGACCCTGAAACCCCTTTTGAACCTTTGCAAACCCCTTGTACTTAGCTTCGAGTCTACATATTTTACGTAAATGATTATTAAGAAATTAAAATTATTATATACACAACAATTATGTCTACATGAATTATAATATTATATATATATAGGTATATACATATATATAATATACAAATACATGTATATGTATAAGTGTGTATATATATATATATAATTATAAATTTTAAGTGTAAGATTGATACGTGTTGAATGTGGTGTAAATATCAGTAAAATTATTCAGCAGAGTGTTTGTGAAACGGGGGGGCCATGATGATATATATTTATTTTTTATTATTATTATTATTATTATTATTATTATTATTATTATTATTATTATTATTATGAATATTTTCATTATCATTTATTTATCTTCATCATTACATTCTATAAATTATCGATTAGTATATCAATCTGTCGCGGATATGAATTGGATTTTAATAAATGATGATATTATAAGGAACGATAAGAGAGCGAAAAAAAATAAAACTATATATACAATGACATCGTACCAAGTTACACGGAATTCATCTATAACCAATATACACACACATTATAATAGATATTTATTACGCCAGTTCTAATCATAATAATTATACGATATTTTGTAATCAGCAAAGTGCTAAAGTGTACCTACAGTTAAATGTAATCGTGTTTTTATGTAATTATTCATACCCCTATATATATATATTACAGAATAGTTTTTACAAACGATCAGTTAAATTCAATTTCCACTGTGTTTTACGGTTGACTGTAAGAGATACGATACGTGTGTATAACGTCGATCCAAATTTTTTTTTCTTTTTTGAAGACAGAATTATATTCCGATGGGAGTGATTTCGTGAAATTTACTTCGTTTCTCGATTCGAAATATATTGTTAATTGCTGCAGCGACTGCAACATTTCGCCAATACTCTGCACTAGATTTTGAATATGAAGAAATAAAATTTGAATATAATTATATTATACCTATAACAACGCGTCGACGTATCTTTAAAACGAAATTATTCATTATGATTAGAATAGAAGACAAGGCACTGCCATATACCGGACCAACCAATCCAAAACCACTAATCAGATCGTGAAAAAAAATGTTTTTCTTGTGAGCCAAAAACCCCAATGCCCTCCAATGAAAAACAAATCCAAACCATGATATATACAATTCCCATCCTTAAGTTGTGGTATAAGGTTTTTGATGAGATGAAATAATAAAATTTTAAACAAATTTTACAGTATATGTTGTTTTCAGGCAACGCAGTGTTTGTACTTCGCCTATATCGTTAAAGAATAATAAAAAATAAAAAGTAAAATAAAAATAAATCTTGTATATGTACCACTAATTTTACGGTAGCCATAAGCCCATTCCATTTCAGTCATGGATTTGAAATTAATTGATATCTGATCGTAATCAATTTTTGAAACAAAAAAAAAATTGTAAAATACGACTAAAGAAGTTTACTAAACGGGCTACTGAAGGCTTAATGTAGAATGTCTGGATTCAGATCCCATCATTAATAGTTTCTGATGAAAAATAAAAAACATAAATAAATAATCGGTAATGAGCTATTGATTGTTGTTAATCGAAAATATGATATGCCGCGTTTTTCGATATCCTTTAAAACTAAATCCATGACGATATTATCGATCCATGATTGTAGTAGGTACGTTTTTGATGTCCTTGAATAATTAATTAACGTTTGTACACACTTGCACAAATCACATTACACACCCCACGATTATACAAAACACGATTGATTGATTAAAAAGAAGAGAAAAAAAAAAAAAAAGAAAAAAATAAGTGAATAAATAAGTACATGTCGTCAAGTAACCCAGTTCATAAGTCAGTAGTGATAAAATTACACTTATATAATAAAATTTAACGCATTAATTCATTGTATCCGTTGGTTGACATAACGTTGTCGAATCCAGAAGATTTGTAACGATGACTATATTGGTTAATAAAAGTTATCTAGATGTACATACCTTTACGAGTTATATATATATTATTCATCATATATTATGTACCCTTGATTATAATTACTGAATTACTATACAATCGTATATTATATCATTGCATCAAATTTTCAGAATCAAAAATTACGAACGCATAGTATATATGGTATCACATTAATTTTTTTATTATAATCATTATCAGCCTTCACGAAAATATAATAAAAATCACTATTTCATACTATCTCTTAAGTCTGTGAATATCGTTTCGAGCTAAGTTACAATATTTCTAACATTTCATAACATCTGCGAATTTTTTATCTACGAATCGGTGACCTTGAAATTATTCAATACTATGTCTAGAGTAATCGCTGCAACGCGTAACATATCAACTAAATCCATTAGCTATTATCGTCATGAACAAAAAAAAAACTGATATGTGTATCATACCCACATACATACGTTAATTACTCTACAATAATCGCTATCAGTATTTAATCACGCTGAAAAAAAAAAAAAATTCGCACACGTCAAGATAATTTTATTCAAAGTATCGATATGGTGTAGCATTCTCTCTGTAAAATTGGCCAAGAATTATCCGATGCAATAAACGAAAGTAAGTCAAAGTTCCGCGCCTCTGCGCTACGGACTTTCAATATATGGCGGGAGACTAGAGATTCCAATTTCAATTCTTGTCAGTAAGCGAGTGTCCGGATACGAGGGAACGTTGGAATCTGGACCAACGACGTTTAGTAGTGTGGTGCAAGTAGTAAATACCGCGTGGTCGACGATGGCTGACGAAACAAGAGCAAAACTCTTGGATCTTATCAAAGACCAGGGTGAAGTTGTCCGTAAATTAAAAGCCGCTAAGACGGAAAGTGGAAAGGTGAGTGATTACAGACATTAATTAATTTAATTTCATTAAAAACAACTACTTTTCGCTTTATCGATCTACAAAACGTGCCGGGGACATATGGCTCTAGACTTTCAATTTTCAGGGTCTCTTTATTACGCTCTCATTTCGGCTCTTTGTCTAAACGTCGATCCAATCAGAAAAACTCTAGAAACTATACACTTTCACCTACTTCTGTCCCATGCACTATTACCTACATTTACCGTTACTTCACTAGCTTGAAAATTTCATCAGACCTGATTACATGAATCATGATTTATCAAGATACACCTTTTTCCGGTTTCACTATTAGGTTATTCATCCTCGATGAAATCTGAGTTTGTTATACACCCCGAATGCCTTTCATCTCCCAACTTTATCAAAAATATAAGTAGCTAGAAAAAAAAGAGCTAAACCTTGACCCAATTTATTCAATTCATATCGCAAATGATAATGATTAGGTCAAAACATTGCTCTAATAATTTTATTGCCAAATAAATCTATTCCTCTCTACGTTCGTTAATGAATTAATTACGCTTTTGATTGTGATTTTCGTCTCGGTTTGTCCCAGTTTTTTAATTCTTTTTTTTTCAAAACTACATAACCCTAACGGGGGTGAAAAAAAACGGTACAAAACTGAGGAAATATTCAGAAAATATTTACTTTCCTTCTAGTCATTGCATGTTAGTCGTAAAAAAAAAAAAAAAAAAAATAGATTTTTTTTGTTCTGTTTCAATTTTGAAAATTTCCCTGAGGTATGTTTCGTTTTCCTCAGGGATTGCCAGATTTGATAGATTTAAATTCCGAGTTAGCAGACTTGAACTGTGAATTTGGAGATGTGAGCTATGTCTGCGATTGGCATCCGACATCAAAAGACTTGGAGCTATTTAATGTCTGTAAAAAATATTCGAATGGAAAATTGTCAAATTTACCACATTTAAAAAGATGGCTTGATAATATGAAAAGTTACTCTAATGCGGAACTTCTTGAATTTCCTACACCCAAGACTATCACTTCTTCTCTGATTGTGAAAGTTAATCGTCTAACTAAATCGAGTGGTAATATCGAGCCTGATAAAAATATAGACAAAAAGGTGAGGCAGCCAATGCATGGCTGGCGCAGGGCTGCCACAGACTCAATTAAAAACAACTTGATACCTTATCAATTTTCAATACAATATACATTAATTAAAAAAAAAAATAATAATAAACTACTGTAATAAACGGGTTTCAATGTCTAAAGCATTCGTTACAATGCTTATTGGAATTGAGTTTAATTTACATTGAGATATACCGCAAACTTTGAGAATGATATCGATTTGAATTGTAACATGAGCTGTTCATCTTTTTGAATGTTGAAATCAAAGCTGCTTAGCAATCTGTTTAAAGTTGATATTAGAATGTTTATTTCAAAGATAAAATCGCAGCAAAACATATTAAAACCTCGTGTTTCCTTCTGTGGCAGTTCCATGCTGGCTTGCTAACTTTTATTCTATCTCGTGTTTCGGGTAGTACAGTAATCACCACTGAGGCGGACTTTTCTATTTGATTCTGGTTCTGGTTCTGGTTCTGGTTCTGGTTCTGGTATCGTCCTGTATTCTGCAATGTTTCGTCTGATCCGAATCAATGTCATCTTTGCTGCACGGCAATCTCGCACAACGACAACGGTCAATGCCCCGCAGGTACGTCGCTGTTCTTGCCTTTTCTGTTCCGTTTTTTATTACTAATCAAGTAAACAAAAAAGCTTCAACGTCGGTACAAAATCTCTACACCTATCCTGCTGTTAGCTAATAGTTGAAAATCAACAGGTTACGTTGAATTGGCTTCTCTTTCCTCAGCTTACGGCCATCAGATCGTTTCAAACCGCTAATGACTTGGTATTTATCTCCAATCAAGATTTAGACTGAACGAATTCCCCTCTTCATTTTCAGATAGCAGAGGAGGTAGCAAAATTGCTGGAACTGAAGGCGCAGTTGGGGGACGAGAATGCGGGGCCTCAAAAGTTCATTCTGAAGACCCCAAAAGGCACTAGAGACTACAATCCGGAACAGATGGCACTGCGATTGGGAGTATTGGAGAAAGTAGCAGCAGTATTCAAGCGCCATGGAGCAGAGACAATCGATACCCCGATATTTGAGTTAAAGGTAGTTGAAACTGTGTTCTGGCTTCTTTTCTCATTGTTGAGATTTGATTTTCAGCAGCTTCTCGTCATCTGATTACAGGAAGTTCTGACCGGTAAATATGGAGAGGATGCTAAACTTATCTATGACCTCAAGGATCAAGGTGGTGAGATATTAGCCCTGAGATACGATCTCACAGTACCATTCGCCAGGTATTTGGCAATGGGAAAAGTATCGTCCATAAAGAGATACCACATCGCTAAAGTATACAGGAGAGACAATCCTGCTATGACTAAGGGAAGATACAGAGAGTTTTACCAGTGCGTAAGTGTCTAAACTAGTTTTTGGAAAACCAATATCTGCTCAAAAAGCCTCTCGCATCTTTTTTCTGCATCTATAAAGACCTATGATTCTTTAACTGTTATTTTATTTCTTATTTCAGGATTTTGACATAGCTGGTCAATACGATCCGATGATTCCCGATGCCGAATGCGTTCGAGTTGTATCAGAGGCTTTGACTTCTCTTGAATTAGGACCTTACATGATAAAATTGAACCACCGTTCTCTTCTGGATGGTATATTCGCAGCTTGCGGAGTACCGCAAGACAAATTTCGAAGTATATGTTCGGCTGTTGATAAACTTGACAAAAGTCCCTGGGATGAAGTGCGGAAAGAAATGATTGAAGAAAAGCAATTGGATGGTGATATAGCAGACAAAATTGGGAGCTATGTTTCCAAGCGAGGTGATACCGAGCTAATTAAAGAATTAAGAACTGACGAAATATTAATGAAACAACCAGCTGCAGTCAGCGGACTTGAAGCTATGGAACTTCTCCTCAAATATTGCGACATCTATAAACTCAGCGATAAAATAATATTCGATTTAAGTCTGGCTAGAGGTCTTGACTATTATACAGGCGTTATTTATGAAGCGATACTCACTGGTACTACATCACTCTTATTCTTTTTAAACTTTTCGCAAAAGTTTCTTACTTAACTAGAACTTAATGAATTTTTATTTATATTTTCAGGCGATAATGTCGGCGTTGGAAGTGTAGCGGGAGGCGGTCGATACGATAATCTTGTTGGAATGTTTGATTCTAAGAAGAAGATGGTACCTTGTGTCGGTGTGTCCCTTGGTGTTGAAAGAATTTTCAGTGTTATTGAATCAAAGTTAGCTAACAAGGGACAAAAAGTTCGCACTACAGAGGTAGAGGTATTTGTTGCTACAGCACAAAAGAATCTATACGAACAGCGAATGAAAGTTTTAGCCGAATTATGGGAGGCCGGATTGAAAGCAGAACAATCTTATAAAAGAAGTCCAAAATTATTGGCACAATTACAACATTGCGAAGATGGTGGGATACCTTTAGTCGTTATATTAGGGGAGGGTGAACTTGCGAGAGGTGAAGTTACTCTTAGAGAAGTATCGACGAGAGCTGAAAGAGCAATTCCGAGAGAAAATCTTGTCGAAGAAATAAAGAAGTGGCTAAAAAATCTACCTCAACAACCTTAAGCAATTCGTATTTTAATGTATATGGTATTTAATTAGTTTAGCTAATAATTCAGGCCTACAGTTATTGTATTATTTTTATAATTTATGCGACTGATTGTTCATGAATTTTTGTATTAAATTAATACAGTTCAAATTTTCGAAGGAATAACAATAAGTGATTGTGCATTTACAAGTAAAAAGGGTGAGAAGGTAATTTCAGTGATTGGGTCAAAATTTTAATTAATATCATTTTTGTATGTTACTACTTTATCATTATATTATATCGTAAACTATGTTTCTTCGATACTTTAAGCCGAGAAAAGCGATAAACTTGATAAAATTTCTTTTATGGTTGTAAGTAGAGCTAGATAACCCAAGTACATACATTTATTAATTTATTGCACTGTTCATTTTGAAATAAAACAACAAATGATACAATTTTATTGGTTTTCATTCGTTTTATGCAGAAGTAGACGTAGACCAGCAGAGTTTGACGTACTATTATGCTAATAAACGCTGTAAGCGATTCATAATTCCCTCAAACATCCCTGCAAATGAGCAATTACTATTCTAATGAAATAAGTGATGGACTGAGTTATACAGTATTCTTGAATTAATGCTTGAGCGAACAAATACGATGAGCGGAAATCATGTTTGTTGTAATTTTTGCGCAAAAGGATTCAGTTCGTTTAATCAAAAGACGTTCGTTTTATTCAATGATAATTATTCGTTGATGAGCTGTTCAAAATAAATATAGAGTGTTGTTATTAGATTTTCTTTTTTGTTAAAGAGAAACAATTTATTTATTAGTAATCTCTGTAAGTGGGTTTTAATTTTCAAAAAAATTCATACGAATAATAATTATAATTAGTCGCTTCATAGCAGTAAATACTACTGTATGTTCAGCCATAAAGAAAATTGAATCTTATTTCCGCACGATTTTTACGGCATAAGTAGTTCTCAGGCCAGCCACCTCTTGGAAGAAGTTTTGCCGTAGGTATTAGTGCGCCTTAGTATATGTAACTATAAGTTTGAAATCGCAACAATATCATGCAGATTGCATGGGATGAGGCGCACTCATGTCTGATGATATTATGTCAAAACTCGTTGGCGAGGGGGAGCACTGACCTTGACCTTGACTAGCGGCACCTGCCGTCCAAAGGTCAGTGGCCCACGCGGCGTCAAAGAGTTCGCGTAGGGGTTGTGTTAATGAGAGACAATAGAAATACTCCGAACGTTAATTTATATTGATATTGCAGATCTCCCAATAAAATATTTATTACGAATAATGAAAATCTCGTCACCGCTGCAGTCGTTCGCGACAGACCGATATGTCATAGCGGCGTTCTTGTATTTTCACCGATTACACGATATGACTTAATTTTCAGTTATCTTCAATTATTTCGCAATATTCGAATCTCGCCTCGTTTTATGAAATTCACGTACTTTGACTTTTTTTCCGTTGCAATTTTCGAAGCCACATACAATACTGGCGGTCTTTTTTCGCGCTGCAATTGCGTACGATCGAAGAAATCTCATATCATATTAATTATCCTGTACATGTGATCAACTATTATTCTCTGCGATTCAATGGACAAAATAAAATACATTTCGAATCAAAATTGTCTTTGGTCAAACCATTTCATACTTTAGTATACCAAACATGATTCGGTTTAATATCATGCTTTTTTATAATCTCGTGCGTCAAGACATCACGCTATCGCGAGGTCAGGTCTTTGTAAAAAATATTTATGAAACAAGTAGCAGCTTTATCTAGTCAAAATATAAGTTATTACAAGTAAAGTTATTCTTTGTTGGTTAAACCGGCCATTTGTATAGCCATAACAAGTGGAATTGCAGCGACAATAATACTGCAGTGATGAAATTTAATGTCGGCTTATTATAACTGCGTAACCACGAGGTATTCTACCTATAATTCCAAGAATCCACTATGCGCGAACCTTCAACCTGCAGCGAGCAGCGATAATCTGATCGTATTTTATCCTCCTACTAACTCGTTCCTATAACATTAGGTGACCTCTTTTGATATTGTATCAGAATAGTTGAACTGTATAGATAGCGTTGAGGAAAAATATTTTGAAAATAAGTACGTATCAATACCTATCATCTATTTAGACATAAATTCGAATGGAACTGCGGTTTTTTGTATAATTTCCAGAGTGATTTCAATATTTCAAAGCAATAATTTCAAGAAAAATGAAAAAAATTTTGTGTGCGCGAGTTTTTCTCTCGGATCTTCTCAAAGTCGCATGACTAAGTGTTAGGGAAAATTCCAAAATAATTTGCCTGAAGCAAGATTTTTCTATTTTTGTTGACCGCATCATTGGAATGAAATATTGCTAAAATATAAAAAAAACAATAGAGAAAACTGGAAACCAACTATCGTTCTAATATCTCAAAATTATTGGTCAGTTTTTGAAATGGATTAGTTGAAAGGAAAGACGGCTAAAAATAAACAATTTTACCATTTCGGTGGTTTTTGAGGTGAGAACCCACACACAATGAAATATGAAGAAAAAAAACCCATATTTTTGATACTCTTCTCCACAGAACGTTAGAAAAACCCGTTATAAAAAGCTGCATGATAGTAAAGCTAATCAGTCCCCCACCACTGACTCAGTCTGATTTTCCGAAGTCCACGATACGTTTGCATGCTTACGAAGTACGTATATATATCCGTGTGTTCGCAAGGGAGAAGCTCATTCGCAGTCAGCTTTTTATAGCGGAGTCAGATCGTGAGCAAGAAGAAATTAAATTGATCGGTAACGAAAAGCTGATAATACACCATGAACTTCTTCGGCTTATACATTTTTGCGGCAGCCTTGATTTTGGTGCAGTGCGAGGTGGTCCATCAAGAACAAGACGAGGGTCCCCATAACTACACAGATGTCAGTGGTGAGTATCCATAATTATCGACAAAAAATGAATTATAAATGCAACCGCACTAAAAGAATTTTTCTATGAAGTCACAATTAAGCGCACAAGACCTAGCTGTAAAATGACCGGAATTTTGACAATAGATTTACTTGTTATAGCATTTTGAAAATACATGAAAATTTTCCCGCGCGCTTAGAAACATTGCTAATAGTATAATGTATATTGACGTGATACAATATCAGATTTTGAAGGTTTATCCCACCGGATTTGTATGCCGTTCGACAAACTTGTATAATTACGTCAATATTTAACAAAAATCACAATGGCATACGTTATACCATAGTTGCAAAACGCGATTTTATTTTTTGCAATAAACAATTACCTACATACGTTTGAAATCACCTCCATACAGTTAGCCCCTCATCTGCTCGGAAATAATTAATTCTCTTTGGAATCGTTTGTCGGTGGTTAATTATTGGTGAACGATGGACTGATCTGTACGTTGGACGATAATCCGTTGATTATAAAATAATTTTTTTAAATAAGCGTAAGGAATTTCTGTAGTTAACCCCCCGATCGTATTACATTTGATCGATTTTGACGTTTTGACTGAAGATATACAAATAATGGTCTGATTTGATATACAAGGAATCGAGAAATGTAACGTGAATTATCTACGGTTAACCCTAACGCATTTCAGTGATGTTTAATAAACATGGAATACGTACATTTAAAAACGTGTTGACGAGCAACAGTATTTTTATAAACGTATATTTAAGATAAAGTCATCATCCGCGATGCAGAGTATTTCCCGCTATCGTGAGTCGAAATGATCAAGAGACTCGGTAGAGTCTCGCGCCAAGTACATTAAAAAAAATTCATCTCATGACTCTACCACTCTCGTTTACCGGAACGGGAGTTCGGCGCAGGAGTGGGGGTAACCATATTATTTCATTAAGCGTATATGGGCAATATCTCAGGGCTCGCCGATTTAATGCAGGAATAAGATACGAAAGAGATTTCATTTGAGCCTCATATCAATGCAATCGGTGTACGGATAGCTGAGATATGATTATTTATAAAATGGAGAGGGTCAGTTTCACGATCAGAATTTCTCCGTCTCCGGCTCACGCCAGATTTGCACATTTGCCCGGCTACCTAACAACATAGAAGGTACCTTCAAGAGACGAAAGTTACACATAGAAAAAATTAAATAAAAGCAAAGCGAGTTTGTCGGTCTATGACACAATAACGCTCTCTATGGCCCACGAGAGGCAGCATAATCGCGTATGCCGTATGGTGGAACGTATATTTTATTCTCGATGACAGTTGCGGGGAATGAGGATGAAACTAATGTAAAATATGGAGTAATAATTAAACGTACTCAAAAAAACTGGGAAGCGATAGTTGTTCATTACATTACAGTTATTACAGGAGTCCTATGAAATAATAATCATATCTATCTTCTCATTTATTTCACGAGATCAAGTTATGAGAATTATCTGTCATGATTGATCGCGATTTATACATAACAAAGGTTTGGCAGTAATTTACCTATATTTATTCGAATAGTTGCTTCTCTGATAACAGAAAGTAGCTCACATGAAATTTTTATATTGTCAAAAAATTATTTGCCGCGATAGGATAAAAATAACCCCATCTGCATATTAACCTATCTGCAGATAAATAAATTGGATACGAAGCTTACTACAGCCTTTGAGGAAATGTGTCTGAACGTGATCAAAATGAAGAAAAATATGCGATCGATTAGTTATTGAGGCTAAAGAGATGTTGTATGGTTCAAATATCGTGTATGAAGTACTGACATATTTTATAACAATACCTAGGCAGATAACATTCTTACCGAAGATTCAACGAGGTATTTGTAATTAAATGCCAACTAAAATGAATAATATGAATTGAGTCACCGTGCCCTGGAAAACGTTGTTTTGCACTAAGAGCTATCAATGCATGCAATGTGGCTGATCGTAATGAAATGAGCAAGATAAAGGGCTAAAGACTAAAAAATAAATAAAAATAAAAATTAATAAGAATGTCATTTTGCTATGTAATTGTGATTATTTTGCTAGTTCAAGATAATTTGATCAGTATTCGAGCCTTCATTAATGAAATTATAGTCCTAAGTAGCCTATGATTTTGTCTTCGACAGTTGACTGCAGAGTATAAACTTGACAGTACCGATTGGAAATGATGTTTAAAAGGCATCAACATAGCGTAATCTGAAGAAGAGTTTCCACTTTTATTTTTCGTTTATTCAGCAACAAAAAATTACAATAAATTGTTGTAAATTATTTTTAAATTTATTAGACAAATTCAGGAAATACTCAGTAGTACCAGAACTTTGAGCTCAAGGAGGAGACACAAGCTCGTTAGAATGAATGGAACAGCATGGTTTTAATGTTTTTATCCGAAGAAGAACCTCTAGAAGTTTGATCCAAATCTACGACCACGAGGTCTGACACTCTCGTTGTTAGTCTATCAATTACATAATTACATTAACATGACGTTACATTTTTATCGTAAGCAAGTCTACGATATCTACGATAGAACCTAATGCTAACGGGGGTCGAGGCTTCTCATCACAGTTCATTTTTCAGTTATCGATAACAACACAACTTTGTCAGTAAAACACTTTCAATAGAACTAACAGTTAGATTCATAGAAATGAATCGTTTAGTGAAATATACCATTTAACAGAAACGGTTAAGAAAATAAAGACTGGTTCAAAAAGTTATGAAATCCCCCAAAAGCACCTCGGGTGCAAAAACCTTGCGCCAAGTACATTAAAACGTAGTAGCTATCAACAAAAATTTATTAAAAAAAATAATCAAAGAAGAAGCATTTGATTATACATTTGATCTACAAAAGAATTGAAATCAATGGCCGTTGCCAAGAACAATTTGGTTGATATTTACATCTCAATATACATAATATGCGTTACACATAATGAGATGCAACATACATACTCACAAGAAAAGATCAATTGAAATTAAAATTGAGAAAAAAAGAAACGAAAAAAAAAAAATTTGGAGGTAGTGGTACTTGGCGGGCATTTTTGTAGAAATTACAAGAAAATATATATTGAACTATTAATATATTCTTATAATAATTTGAACATCAGCCCGCCAAGTACCACGTACTCCAAATTTTTTTTTTTTCGTTTCTTTTTTTCTCAATTTTAATTTCAATTGATCTTTTCTTGTGAGTATGTATGTTGCATCTCATTATGTGTAACGCATATTATGTATATTGAGATGTAAATATCAACCAAATTGTTCTTGGCAACGGCCATTGATTTCAATTCTTTTGTAGATCAAATGTATAATCAAATGCTTCTTCTTTGATTATTTTTTTTAATAAATTTTTGTTGATAGCTACTACGTTTTAATGTACTTGGCGCAAGGTTTTTGCACCTTATACCTATTGACTTCAAGGAGTTCAACGTCGATATAAAGAATAATTCTAAGAATAATTGTGGACGGCTCTGAGTGTGCTGCGATATATCATAAACATCCTTACTATAATTGGTGATAACCAGTAAATGTATGTGTTTGGAAGTTCATTTGTTGGGGGAGATATTTCATGGATTCAACGAAATGATAAACTTAGAAGATTATAATCGTGGAAACGAGAAAGTCATAGTATAGGTATATAGACATACATGAAGCAAAGAATTCGATAACGTGGCGGTCGGCGTCCTCTTCGGGCGCAGCTTCCCCCTGACCTCTGTGCCCCACGTAAGTACGGAGGTTCAGTGAAGCGTTTTGCCCATTCAAGTGATTAAATATTTGGTATCGCGGATATAATTATTTGCATAACGATTGTGAGAGTGATAAAGTTGTATTATAGGTACTCAATTGAAAGTATAGTGATTATACGAACCGCACAATAATATATATAATTGTAGTTAAATTCCTGACGAGAGATCAAATTTATATATATACACTAACGACAAATCGTCGCGTGAATCGGCTGCAGAATAACCGACGACTTTTATATCGCAAAACTCACCACTCTGGATATCTGGATACACGGCTAGGTCTCCGGGAACGATGAATACGTATATATCCAATGTAATTTTTTTATGGGGGTGGAATTTTGAATGGGACACTACACTGCGAATATATTACATGTATGAATATCATACGATGACAGATTTTCAAAACACTTCACTTTCACCGTGGGGGGGGGGGGGGGGGCTCCAGATGAGGGGGTTGAATTTAGGGAAAACTTTACTCACTGCTTGAACTTTTATTTATTTGATTGGCCATGAGATCTATAAGAATATTACACTGCACTGGAAATGTATTATATGCGTACGAATTCCATATGGTGGGCAGAACTTAAAAACACTGTATTTTCATTATACATTCAGATGATATTTATTATTATAAAAGGCTTTGTTTTATTGCTCACTATTTTATATTATATTCCATACGGCGATAGCTCCTCTGGCACTGGCACTGTGTACAATTGGAAAAAAGTCTACAGCTAATTGACTCTCCAATTCACTATAAATAAAAAAGTTTTTATTCCGATGATTCTACTACGATATGCTTACGAATTGAAATATATATTTTTAAGACGATAAAATAGAAGTTTTTACTAACGAATAAATAATAAAAAGAACGCTGAGCGTCGTGGTGCGCGCACGACTGCATGTAAACAAACTTAACCTTGACACGAGTTTTTATTCCTCGGCGCTTCGACGAATTATTATTTTCTCTGTTGATTCCGTGACTGTTAAGCCTAGGTATACATTTAATATAACAACCATTTTCTGAATGCAAAAACTTCGACTCGACTAAAAATTAATAATGCCGAAGCTGTAAATAGTATTAGGGAGATTGACCGCACTTTTACATACTTTGGGGTATTTCGGATTTTCCGTTCGAGTGCACGCGTCAACAATCTTGACTTTAAAATGAAATCTTATCACCCGGTGATACACCGAATTTCATAAATATTTGAAATTTCACAATATTTTTCCACGATATCTCTGGAGAATTACAGTCTCTGCTATTCGATAGCGAGCAGGAAACCTTCCGACTACAATAAACTATAGAGAAAACTTTTACCGGGGCGTGAATTGTTACGCTCGACACCTCGCCGGCACAATATGGCCAACATAACCAAATTTTATTCCGACCACACGAATATAATCTACATTCACTAGCCGATTCTATTGACTTCAACCAACACCCGAATTAGTTGTACTTACGATAAATTCAAACACTAGCCGTATACAATCGTTGATGAATCGCCGTTCTAATTTAGATTCGCGTAAAGAGAGCAAACGCGAACCTGTTGCATCCCCCGTCCGAAGACAACTGACTGGCGAGCTGCGGAGGATCATGGGCGGTGTTAGGCTGCCCCCACGGATAGATGGTAGCACGTCGCCATAACCTGTGCATATTAGATCCATTTTTTGGCGGGCAATGATTTGAGGTTAAGTATCAAAATGAACAAAAGAGCGTTGACTATTCAGTCAACGAAACGAGGGAATTATTTTAGCGAGATGTAGGGGTTTCGTCGCTTTTACCGTTGCCATTCCTTGCCGACACGATAGCTAAGCAGGCGCGACGAATATCGCGATCACCGCGAATATAATCTACATATATTTACCGGCCGATTTCACTGTCTTCAATTAACGCACAAATTAGCTGAACTCACGACAATCCGGACTACTTGTTAATAGATAAACCGTCGCTCTAAATTAGATTCGCGCGAAAGGATAACAAACACGAATCTGTTGCATCCCCTAGCCAATGGCAACTAACCGGTAGCCTCGTTCCGTGGGTGATTATGGGAAATATTACGCGGACCACGGTGAATTAAGTCTCGAAGCGGACTATTTTATACGGCGCGATAATCAAATTACATAATAAATTGTAATAATAATTAGGGATTGTCGATTGGAGATTGTAAAATAATCTTCGAAAAAAATATTTCTCAAAATTATTGTATAATATTATTTCAAAATCATTCCCTCGTTTGTTCATTTTGATACTTAACCTCAAATCATTGTCCGCCAAAAAATGCATACAGTATACACAGGTTATCGCGACGTGCTACCATCTATCAGCGGGGACAGCGTAACACCACCCATGATCCTCCGCAGCGTGCCAGTCAGTTGTCTTCGGACGGGGGATGCAACAGGTTTGCGTTTGCTCTCTTCACGCGAATCTAAATTAGAGCGGAGATTTATCAACGATTGTATACGGCTAGTGTTCGAATTTATCGTAAGTACGACTAATTCGGGTGTTGATCAAAGTCAATACAATCGGCTAGTGAATATAGATTATATTCGTGAGCTCGGACTAAAATTTGGTTATGTTGACCATATTGTGCCGGCGAGGTGTCGAGCGTGACAATTCACACCCCGGTAAAAGTTTTCTCTTCGGTTTATTGTAGTCGGAAGGTTTCCTCCTCGCTATCGAATGGCAGAGAATGTAATTCTTCAGAGATATCGTGAAAAAAAATATTGTGAAATTTGTAAGTTGGAGAGTCAAGCGGTAGACTTTTTTCTAATTGTACTGCACAGTGCCAGTGAGGAGCTGTCGCGGTAAGGAATATAATATAAAATAGTGAGCAATAAAACGAAGCCTTTTATAATAATAAATGTCATCTGAATGTATAATGAAAATACAGTGTTTTTAAGTTCTGCCCACCATATGGAATTCGTACGCATATAATACATTTGCAGTGCAGTGTAATGTTCTCATAGATCTCATAGCCAATCGAATAAATAAAAGTTCAAGCAGTGAGTGAAGTTTTTCCTAAATTCAACCCCCCCTCATCTGGAGCTGCCACCGCCGTCCCCCCCGACCGCCCCGTGAAAGTGAAGTGTTTTTTAAATCTATCACCGTATGATATTCATACATATGTAATATATTCGCAGTGCAGTGTCCCATACTAGCTCTCATCCCCATCTAAGGATTATAATGGATATACGTATTCATCGTTCCCGGAGACCTAGCCGTGTATCCAGATATCCAGAGTGGTGAGTTTCCCATGCTATATAAAATTCCTCGGTTAATCTGCCGATTAACGCGACGATTTGTCGTTAGTATAATCAGAAAGACCGTTGTATACGAACTATCTCTTTCTCTTTCTCTTCCTCTCCAAGTTTCTTTAGATCGCGTAGCGTGGCGATACCATTAACAAAATTTATCTATTGTGTTAGCACGCGTGTTTCCTGAAAATTTTTTGTAAAATAAATCTCATTTATCGATCATTATTTTTTCTATAATTATTCGCTGATTCACAATATTTATTCAATTATTCAATTAATTCTGTATTTCGTGGATAAAGCTTCATAACATTGTAACTGCACTCATATGCGTACATATAATCGAATAGGATTTTGTGAATGTTAATCCGTTCTTTCCCTGCAGCCATCGGCTAATATTATATAAAAACGGTGAGTTTTCGTTACCACGGTGTGCGTGAAGAGGAGTGTTTGTGTTGGTGTAAATGTCTAGGTATTGCTCCTATGGAAATTCGTATAGAATCGTGGATACGATATTTGTACATATCTTCGGTCAAAACGTCAAAATGGATCAAATATAATACGATCGGGGGGCTAACTAAAGAAATTCCTTAGGCTTATTTTACAAAATTGTTTTATATTCAACGGATTATCGTCCAACGTACGTATCAGTCCATCATTCACCAACAAACGATCGACAAACGATTGCAAAGACAATTAATTATTTCCGAGTTATTTCCAGTTAGTTAACTAGTAAGCAGATTTTCTTTTCTTCTTTAAAAATGGATCGTCACGTCATACGGTCGTAGAGGTTTTTCAATATTCGTTTTGATTTTTACTTCGCCTACCAAGAAGTCATATTCTCAAGAACTCATCCGGGTTCCATCGTAATTTCACATGGTTTTTTTTTTTCGCATACCAGGTAGGAAATCCTTTACAAGTTCTCACATCCTGGGTAAGATAACAATTCGAACCAAGTCAATATGAATTCCAATGTCTCAAGTGGGACGCTAAATGATCCCCTCAAGATCCCGCACGACTTCAAATGTATTCATATTTCTTGTAGAGTGGTCGTTCGGGTCATACCAATTCTGCGTTATTAAGTTATAGATGTATTCCACACTTTTCAGATTGTGCTGCTCATGTTCGGGAGATGCGCGCTAATCGTATGCAGGCTAGCCTCAAACCACGCGAAACCCTAGTCACGTTGAAGCCTCAACCGGGTTACAACTTCAACCCAAACATCGTTTCTGTCAAGCGCTGCAGCGGTTACTGTCTGGCTGGGTGGTCCCCAAGCCCGACGCGAACCCAGCCAAAGTCGTTTATTGTCCATCTACATCAGGAGGGAGATTCTACGCCTTATAAATGCGTTGCCGTGGAAGTTGAGGAACATATGGCGTGCAAGTAAGAAGAAACTGCTATACAAACATCTATATGCACTTAGAATGAAACAAGAAATTGTGATGCAGAATTCGAAACAAAACCTAATTAGACGGAAATCCAATCATTTGCTAAGCCCGTTGCTAGAAAACATAAACTTGTAACGATTCGTTGCACCACTAAGATTCGCGTTTTGTTCGTACGAATGTTCAGCGTGATGAGCATTTCGAAAGTCCTGTCACAATTGATTGCCGAAACCAGATGTATTCTTATCATATCAATTTCGATCCAGGTGCATGTGTAGTCATTCAGCAAATGATTGTAAGCCTTCGGAAATATGGATTGAACGCAGCTGCAGATGCGAGTGCAGGGATAGGGATGCCCAGAAATCTAACTGCCAATCCCTGAATAGACATGTATGGATTGACCAGGACTGCTCCTGCGTCTGCGCCGGGAAGACAGCATGTCCGGCTGGTCTGAGATGGGCCGAAGACGTCTGCGGGTAAGGGCTTCGTCTATGAACTCCATTCTCTCGAGAAACTGCCAATTAATCGCAACATATTCTCCGGAATCGAAAATGTTATGCGAGAATTTTTGAAATGCAATAATTGTTTCCTTCGTTCAGAATTAGTTTCCTGATCAATACGGATCATCTAAACTTTGCGCTCATCAATAAATTTGTAATGATTTCTCGTTCATTCCATACTAATGCTAATGTTAATCACTCTAATATACGTTTAACATTTTGTTTGTTTTACAGCTGCGTCTCAGCGTAGAGTCTTCGAGAATACTAAAGTTATTCAAACAGTATAACAATTACCCGATATAAATATCTTGGATAAGGTATAAATTCATCTAAATTTGAATAACGCTGATACGGAAGATTATATTAAGAAGGAAAACAAAACGCCTGGACTCTTCAGACACGCGTCCACGCAATGTAATATTAATGTTAAATAATTATAGTGCCCAAGGAATATATAAAATTTAAAACCTGGAGATGGTTAGCCATGTCTCCATGTAATGTTAAACCGGAAATAAAAACGCGAATTATCGCTATACGACTAAAACACAATCATATGAAATTTTATTCAGATTTTTCCTAGACTTTTCCTCTCGATTATTCACATATCTGATTATATGTTGGTCTAGTTTATATCTCTCCACCGCATTCTATAGATATGCTCTAGATTTGAGCAGCTCTTTTACGTACTTTACACATTTTTGTGTACAGGTTTAAATTCGTGTTCAATTGAAATTAAAATTACGAAAAATATATAGAAAAATTCTCGGGCATTTTTGTAAAAAGTATAGTAGAAAATATAAATTGAACTACTTCGGTATTCTTATAATAATTGAAATATCAGCCCGCCAAGTACCACGTACTCTAATTTTTTTTCCCTTTCCTTTGCTTTTTCTTTTTTAATTTGATTATAATTTCTTTTTAAATAGTCTTTTCACAGCCAACTTATACCATCATTTTTCTATCAAATGGCTGTCAAAGTCGTATCTCATTCACGCGGTCGTCCAAATAGACTCTTCGACGCCACAAGCGCCGATGACTCCACAACAATTGTAGGCAACTCGCATGTCATTCATGTGATTTGGTTCTTGCGGCTAAAGTGGCTCGCAAATTCAACCGTTAAATGCCGATACCATTTGACATTTTGTGTTTTCAAACCCACCGTAGAGGTGGCGGCCCCAATTTCCTAATGGTGAACTACTTTTGCCGTAAAAATTGTGCGGGAATTAGTTTGAATTCTCTGTAACATCGGAACTTAGTAATCATTGTTACGGAACGACTAATTATGGTACCTACTTAAAATTCGATCAGAAATTTTTATCCATCCTCGGATCCCATTTTTTTTTTTATCAATCTCCTCTTGTCCATCCTAATTCTTATAACCCTGGTCTGATTTCAAACCCAGTCTCATACTCTTCGTACAATAAGAACATGTCTTGCATATGAATACTTACGGTAAATTCGATTGTGTCGTTGTGTTATCGAACTTCGTATTTCATCTCGAAGTTCACCGTAAGAATTTTCTGTAAAAAATTTCTTGACGCCGTCCGGTACACCGGGGAACGTGTATTTCTATCTTTGAATACAATTTTACACAGATCGTGTACTTTTGAACACAGAATTCTTTATTATATACATATATGATTAATTGAGACGTGCGACATGATATATCAGCTCTTCCTTCATACAATTGTAAACGACAAATATAATATAGCAATTTACTTCACTACTAGACTCCAATCATTTACTTTCTCGTAAAGACGCGTGTCAGAACTTTGAGTATAATCGCAAAATGATCGAGAATATTTGTGTTTTATAATTTAGTTATATGCTAAAAAATGCCCATATACCTATACATATAAATAATTTAGCTAATAAATAATAATGTGTCACTATATTTATAGATCACAATTTTCTTACGTACTACCTACCTACACGGTAGAATTTTTTTCAATTACTCTGCGCCCTTGGCACGACGTGATGATTTTTAAATAAAATAGATTTGTGGAATCGGTCCTGCCGCGTCCTCGTCCAGAATATAAATAACAATCTTAACGACTTAACATAATTTAACGTTGAATTCTCACGTATGGATATTTACATATTATTTTATGTAACTGGAATGCGAATGAGAAATTAGATTCCGATCGTGGAATGTTTTAGTTTTACTGACGTCAGGCTCTACTCCTTGCTCACTGGCATAAATCTTCTTAAAATATTCGAACTAAACGTGGCGATTAATTTCACTTTCAAAAAGGCATCTACAACCTGATTAATTTACTATTATACAGCCTTTTATCGTAGTCGAGTTACCCCACCAATATTGTAAACATTTTCATTATTAAATTCGTACCCTAAGTTGTAAAATTTTGAAGATCATTCATCATCCCTTAAATGTCTAGATAAATTTCTTTTATAATATATTTACGTATTTTGTTTCACTTCTTTCGATCCTACTGTACACGAATCTTAATTAAAATAAATAATAGAGTAAAAATTTTCTTTCGAAGATATCGAAAAACTTTGTCTCATTTGCAAACGTCACACTTCCTCACGGTCTTTATGTTTCGCCGAAGTTTGCGTAGAGCCTTCAGATTGAACATTCGTCAAAGAAACAACAGGCGTCGAATCACGATTACGTCTTACCGAAAGTAGGTCGCTTTTCATTTCCGTTGATGTTTTTCGAGCGTCGATAGACCTCCTTTCCCGCGGCTTATCCAACGTGCACTCGACAGTAGCTTTGTACTGTTCGAAAGGATTCGTTGCCGGTTTTTCGATCTTCAATTCCATCAACGGTTTGTAAGAGTCTATAGAAACCCTCGGTTTATCCAACCCCGATTTTGTAGTCGAACTCTTTCTGCAACCGGATATCGAACCGAGTTCAATCCCATGTTGCGACATTGACGAAACCTTTCTACCGACAGGTTTCTCTTCGTCACTCAAACCTGCCTGCAATGACCCTGAACTTTTACGCGATGTCATTGAAACTCTTCTGTCATGAATGTCCAAACCCGCAGACGTTTCCCGTGTCTTTTCATCAGCCCCAGCAGCTTCTACTAACCGCGGAGAATCCACCTTCACTTCAGACAACAAATCTTGCTTGTTCCTTGCTTCGCTCAAAGGTTTATCGATCACAACGGAATGCAGTTCTGACGAATTTCTGGGATCAGTCTCGAATGCAGAATTCACACTCGCTTTTCTATCCTCCGTTTTAACGGCTGTCAACAGTTGCTCTGACGCTGGTGTATGAATTGGTTGATACACGTTCGAAGGTTGATACGAAACCGATGATTCCGTAGACTGTCCTTCCCCCGTCTCGGCTTTGTCAGACCCTCTTTCATCCTTGGCAAAAAGTGTCAGGTCCACTGCAACACTTTCCGCACTGCCTTGTTCTTGTTCAGTAAATCCTGATCTAAGAACGGTGTTTACGGCCTCCTGAGATCGTGGCATTTGGATTGCATCGTTCGAACTCTGATCGATGAAGCCTCTCGTCTGTTTGGCATCATTGATTGTTCTCGCCGTTGGATCTTGAGCCTGAGAGTCTGTCTTTTCACTTTTCTGCGCTGAAAGTGTCGGTTGATTTGCAAATATGGTCGATAAGTTCGAAGTTGCATTCGGCAGAGCCAAAGGACTCATTGGACTGACTGGATGCCGATCATTTCTTATCGAATGTACGTCGCCCAGACTGAACGCCCTCGCACGACGCTGAAGACTTAGCTCGCTTATTTGACGCTGAAGCATTCCACCTTTCCACCTCGGAACTGGTCTGCCCATTGTCGGTGTCTTCGGCAAGGGAGGGGCTGGCGGAACTCCGATTTGTGCTGGTCGGAGTGAAAATCGACGAGGTGTCGCGCGTACTGGAAGTGAAATCGCGTCCTGGGCTGGACCAACTTCGGCTGAGACTAAGGGTTCCTTCGGACATTCGAATATGAACGGATCAGCTGAGTAAGGCGGAGGATTTCGTCTCTCTTGTATGTGAAGAGGAACCATATCCTGAAAGAAGATCAATGCTCTTTACCAATCCAGCGAATCGGGGAAAACCATGTATAAATCTTTCGAAAAGCAAGATGGGATCAATTCAAGTATAATTTTAGCAAACTTACCGCAGCATACGGCGGCGAATTATGACTCGTCGTTTTCCCAGGCGTGAACACTGACTTCAATGAAAACCTCCTCGGTCTGGTGCTGGGTATGAGGCTACCTCTACGTTGATACGTCGGCGTCGAAGTTCCGGAACTATCCTCTGCATGTTTGAGAGAAAATCTGCGCAATGCAGACGCGGTAATGAGACTATCTCTGCGTTGATAACTGGGCGTCGAACTGCCAGAATTTTCAACAGGTCTCAGAGAGAATCTTCTATTAGCTAACTGTCCCGCCGTAACTGTACTCTGGGTGCTTTGAGTCTGAGTATTACATCCTGGCGGCGGTGAAAATAGGGCTAAAAGACTCGGAAGTTTCGGAGGGGTGAGGCTAGCGGTTCCCATTTTTCTCTGAGGTCTGTTAACGAAGTCTTCGGGCACTGCGCCCACCCTTGAATGCAAGGCGGTAAGGGCGCGCAAGAAATCTGCGAGAGATGTCTCCTCGAGCAAATTTCCGTCCGGAGCATTAGGCAGATTTCCACCTGTGTGCGTGAAGTAATGTGGCGCAGCTGATCTCCTGCGATCCGGTACTCTGAACGGTCGCGTGTTGGTGGTGTGAGAAAGATAGTTCTCTCTTAAATTCGTCTCGATGTCGTCTGTAGCCGGGAAAGAATCCCTCCTCGACGTATCTTCGGAGTTCTTTTTTGTCGAGAATCTATTAAACCACCTGGGACGTATATTTTTTGGTACCGATGCGAGGGAGAACGAGGGCAATCGGCTTTTCGTTTCTTTATTCGGATTAGAATCGTTGTTCTTTCGTGCTTTGATAAGCTCCTGAATTTTCTGCGAAGCTGCTGGTCCAGACCAAGTCCATTCAGAATTATGCCGATTGTAATGACCGTTGTAATCTTTCCTCAGTCCGATTTCACTCGCTGCTCTCATCCGAGGTTCGGGCAATTTATCACCCCCAATTTTCCACCCTGAACCTGCCCACGGTTTTTCACTAGCCAGGATCTCCTTGTCGCTGAAACCGTCGATCCCCTTCGGTCCCGATGGATCATCATCCTCCTCTTCTTCTGCGGGAGGCTCCAAGTCATCAAAAGAGGGCGGAATGTAGCCCATGGCGTTTACTAGATGGGCCAGAAGTTCGGCCGGCTGTACGATCGCATGAGAAGCGAATGTCGCCTTTTTGTCTATCCTGTGAAGATCGGTCTCTGATACCGCGCGATTTATCGCCTCGCATTGAATCTGTGTGGGAAAAAAAACGTGAGTTTAATTTTCAGGGGATATTGAAGTCAATTTTCAAAATTGATTTCATAAACTTTCATGCAACGATACCTCGTCAAGTTTAGCAAATGATAACTTACCATTTGTGCTACCGCGCTGTTTGCACGACGTCGCGGATGAACTGGTACATCGCGTTCTAGTCCGCCGTATATCAACTCGCGAAGATCGGGAAAGCTGCAACTCCGAGGAAATGTGTTTGGCGGAACTTCGCAGGCATAATCGTCTCGATATACCGGCTAAAAGATGGAAAAACCTTGAGCGATACATCCTACGGAAATATTATCTCATTTGGTCGATTTTCATAGATATACGTTGTATTATAGTTACCTTGAGTTTCATCAAGTAGACCTCGTTGAAGACTCTCCTGATGTAGTTGATATCCTTATTAAATTCGTTCCAAATTTTACTCTGCGTGTGTTTCAGGTTCATTGCAAGCTTGTGCTCGATTCTAGTTATCCGTTTGCTCCTCATTCCTCGCGCGATGAAACTCATTATCATTACTAAATAGCCCAAGCCGAAAGATATCCAAAAAATGAGAAATATCTTGTACGCGATCCACATAATTCCACTTCCCTTGGCGTTGTCTTGTCCTATAATAAATTATCACAATTTCAATACACAGAATCTTGATAATCATTATAGAACTAACGTGTCAATTAACACTGAATGGAATGATCGGATTGTCAATTAGATCTTACATCCATTATTGATCTTTAGATATTAACGTTTACTGGTAATGCACAGCATATCGAACAGTCGTGTCTTTGGTATTAAAAATATTCCTTATATTGACGTTTATCTCAAACATCGCTCGTTCACTCACCTCGTATCATCCTGATAAGGCAAGTATGTGCGAAAGGAGAATATAGATTACCATTAATTGAAAGAGGTAAAGAATATTGTGAGGCGTAAGTTTAGCCTTGTATTAATAGTATAACCGTACAATCGTATACTTGTTTTGTACTTCAATATGATAAAGAGGGTTTTTCGGGACCATGAAATCAACGTACAAGTTTTAGGCATACGAACTTGACGATCATTAATCAGAAACTGAGATTGATCGGCAAAATTTAACGTTGGATCTGATGGCTTTAATTACCTGCAACGTAGTCGCCAAATCCGATTGTGGACAGTGTGACAAAAGCGTAGTAAACGGACTCGTCATATTTCCAGCCCTCCCAGTACGAGAATAAAAATGCCGGGAAGAATATGAACATGATGAATCCCGGGGTGAGGTATATGAAGATTTGAACCGCCAAACCAGCCCTTCGTGTTTCGAGAGGAGTAAGTTTCTGACGAGAATCTGAACGACCCTCTTTGTAACTCTTGTACTTCTTGTGTGCCCGGACGAAGACATTGCCAAAAAATTCTCCCAGTTGAGCTAGCAGGATACCATTCATTGGTATTCCAATCAGACCGTAAAATATCATGAGAATTCGTCCGAGCATATTTGTTGGTGCGAGATTTCCGTATCCTGCAGAATGAATGTAATTGTTTATAATGACATATACGTACTGTATTTACAACTAATTTAGAGTTTCAAACGTAGTCTTAATTGGTTTTTCATGCGAGAAATTATACCTACTCCTCGAATATAATATCTCTTTTTTAAAGATTCAATTTGCATTAACTAGACGTGGCGTTCGGCTAACGATGAATTTCCAGACTTCATAATGGATACGGTTGACAAACGTTAACGTGTCGGTATGTATATAACGTATTTAAAAAAAAAAGAGAGAGATACCGCTAAAAGCGCTAAAACTTTCGCAGTATGTAACACACGTTGGGATTTCATATATAGTGTCGAGTCTACGGGCCATGGCCATATATCTTGAAAATATATTGTGCTAATCATCGATACACATGAGCTATATCAGTCGCAAAAAAACAAATAACGGTTATTCGTCAAGAAATCAGAGCCGTTATAATCCGAACGAAATATCTTTCAATCGGAATCAATCAACAAGCAGAATAAGCTTGAAAACATCGCAGCTATAAAAGTGATGATTAAAAACGGAGAATCAATGCATTCAAATTTGTATCTTTCTGATGTGTTTTCGCAGTCAACCGAACCGTACTGCATTTACTGTCTACAAATTATTGTCCCAATATTTGTTTCAGAATGTATCGTTCTTTCAATACAAATTTCAATCGAACCTAATTTACCAGACTGTCAATTTTAAACGTCTATTCACAAAAATCTGTGCTAATTACAGACGGAGACAAAAAAATAAAAAAAAATAAAAACGGCGTGCGAAATAAGCACAGAAATATCACAATACCTTGGAAAGAGCAAACAAATGGACCAATTTTCAACTCTCTGCTCGGTGCGACGTGCCGGTTAAAATATAAATGTTAACAATATTGTTTTAAGAATTATTTCTAAATGCAACATGTAGGTATATCTGTGTATTATTTGTTATTCGTATTATCATGTGATTGTAAACGGGTCATCACCGAGATTGGCATATAATAACTATACTCACCAATGGTACTGACGACGGTATAAGCAAAGTAGAAACTGTTGTAAAAATCCCATTTATATACGTCAACTTCACCCTCCGAATAGTTGTAGACAGATTTTCCACAGTAATTGGTAAGTCTTGCAAGGATATCGGTGTGATTCTTGTCAATTGACGGCACATAATGTCTGTGCAGAAGATCTGTAAACATAACGAGAATATGGATCAGGAAAAAAGATACGACGATTTTTCTAACGAAGAAGAATAAGCCATAGAGACATTTGTTTATATTTTTTGGATCTTGGTTTTTTGAAGCAGACGTCTATTTTTTTCACGAGGCAAGCTCATCATCTCGTAGACTTTGAACGTTGCTAAGAATTAGCGCTGTCTTAAACAAATTCACAAGTTCCGTGATTGGTAAACAAATTTTTTGACAATTTAGCAGCTTATCGCGGCTGAAAAATAATAAAAATTCTCCTTCAAGATGAACCATCATTTTGACAATATGTATCAATACCTGCGTTGTTCAGGCATGATAATTTAGCGATGAATTCAATTCCCTTACAAATATAACGAAATAATTATTTATCGCTGATATGGAGATTATACAAGGTTGAAGATATTCCGATTGTAAGTTCAAACTTGAGTTCAACGAATTCTAAGTCGCGTAAAGTCATAATAACAATCATTGAATATGGTCACCTTGAGGTTATATACATTTGAAAAAGTAGTTAACTTTTGTAAAAGAACATAAATAAAAAGAAATATATATATTTTACAAAGTCAATCCTTGAATGTTAACGAGTTTCACATGTGTGTATACTTTCTCGAAGTCTATAAGGGATATCATCTGTATTTTCAATCATCGTTAACATTCACAGTAACAACTACTACCGAACAAGTTTTTTTTTTTTTTATTTTACATGATTCATTGGAAAATAATGAGAGGCACGTGCATGCCTTGAAATTCAATTGGTATATATAAATAATATATAAAGTGATTAACATATCTCATATTATAACTAGTACCAATTATTTTCGAAATTGTAAGGAAATCAATTCGTTGCTTCCTATTATCGTGTCGCCAACCTCCGTAATAATGGAAACAATTATCGTCATACAATCTATAAATCCAGCTATGATTGTCATCGACCGATATAATACCTACTACACGAGTTCGAGGAAGCTATAATTAATGAATAATGTGTAACGATCGTATGCATCGCTTGTGAAGATGCGCTCCAGGGTAGTCAACTTTGTCGAGTTATTATTGATGATAAGAAACGATCATCAGTAAAAGAGATATTTATGTTGTTAGGTTTCATTATTAATAAATTGATGTTAGTTATACTATACTATATTATATACCTTCATAGGTATATATGTATATATGGGCCACTTAAAAGGAATTCAAACGAGAAAAAAAAATTGTCACAGACTTTTATATCTTTATAACATATATGATACACGTGCAGTGACGTCATTTTTAATAATTATATACGTCGTTGAAAAAGAGAGTATAATATATATATGGATCTATGTATAACCACACCAATATAGGTATAAATTAGGTGTTGTCAAAGATATAGAATTGAATCACACTTTGGATAATTTAATGGATATATACCAAAGCCTATATATACACGTGTCGACTTAAATCGCGTCAAACTACACCTAGAACGCAGTAGACCGATGATGTACGCAAATTAAGTTCTGACCAAGCTGAATTATTGTTATTCACACTTTCCGACGACTTCTTTTCATTCGTGGAGTTCGTTGATTGTAAAATGGTCTCTAAGAACTTCGCGGTAAAGAACGGAAAATCAACGTCAAGTATTTACCGGGAGACAGAATAAAATTCGTGTATATAGGTATCTTTTTAATGTACTTGGCGCGAGACTCTACCGAGTCTCTTGATAATTTTTCGGATGAAAATGAAGAATTTGAAAAATATTATAAGAGAGAAAAAGCAGAGAAAAGGAAATGATTTCATGACAATTTTTATATACTAATCTCTCGCCTTGAGTTTAATCGCAAAAAACACAGTATTGAAGTTGTTTTTAATAAACTATCATGTGACTGATAAAAGGCGAAATTGTTTACTAGATTCATGCACGAAATTTGGCTATCACCTTGACGATTATACACGTGATAATTATCGTTAAATCTAGAGTGTAAATTAAATTCCAAAATGCGCAGATTATCATGCGATGAAGCTGCCTGCAGCAATTCACCGCGGTTCCACTGTGTATACACACCAACTATAAGTCTCGCGATACAATTGAGCAAATGGGCAATATAACTGGTAAATATCAACTGATAAGATAATAGGAAGTAATTGTCCTACCGCAGATAGCCCCATTAAAGGAGATAAAGTATCCTCCCCAGATTAAGAGACAATTGATTATCCTCTAGATTACATAGCCTCTAGAGTCTAGACGATTAGATAGAAATACCTATACACGCTAACGCGATGTTGGATAATCATACGAATTGAATTGACAATTGCTCGGCACGTCATTCGGATATTATAAAATCAAACACCTATTACAATAGGGCTTCGTGATGTAGTGGTTAATTTTCGATAACTTTTTTTTATATACAGATAAAGTATCGACCCTATATTGATTATAAAGCAATTTGATTATCTTTCGATTGTCGTTATACTGATTCAAAAAATCCTTACACCTCCCTCTGAGAGATATTATAGAGAGGCGATTTTGGTCTAACTGTTTTTTTTTTCCTAGATCTGATAAAACTTTAACAGCCAGGTAATTCCCGGGACAATAATTTTTGTTTGGTTTTATCGATAACTATATCGATGCAATCAACGATAAGGTATATTATAAGTGTGCAAAACTTGGGAAACTTCCAGATTTCAGTGATGATACGATATGTAACGAGATGCATTTACGTCACGGTATAAAACCGCAGAAAAATCAATCTATGCAGAAAAACAAAAAAGAAATTGGCTGCAGTAAGATCCTTTATCTTTTGTCATTGCATCGCGTTTATAGCTATCCATTCCTATACATATATACCGCGATAAAGTATATATTCAGATATTCAAATTGAATTGTGACGGTATACATCGCCGCGACAACAATGATCCATTGGCGTAAACTGTGTGAAAAAAAATTTCATCCCGTATCTATACAACCCCTTGAATAAAATTTTTCCTTAACCTGATATAGTAATCGGACGCCGTTGATCGAGAGTCCTAGACCCAGATAATGCAGGCCAGATTCTTTGCGTAGGCTAGCTTTGAGTCGCTCACTATATATTTATTACGACTTATTGATTGACGTGTCATCGCGTTGGATATCACAAGGTGTCGATCGACATAGGTATTTATATGTATGTAGGTATGTATGTATACAATTGCATTATTGAATCGTATCTATAAAAATGACGCAAAGGCAAAGTTTTGTCACCTTGAACTAAAAAATGGAAAAAAAAGAAAAAAGAAAAAGGGGGAAAAAAAATTGTCCGAATTTCACAGTTTTTTCAACGTATATCAATTCAAACGCTAATTAATAATCCAATAAATTTATTTTCGGTTTCCAATTTTCAAAAAATATATCACCTATCAGCTGATTATCATTTCTTTTTTTTTTTTTACAATAATCAATACAATGAAGTTAATAATTGATTGAAACTGCACGCCACAACACAAAAGGATGCTCGTGTGAAGAGGAAAAAAGAGCCGTTTTACGCGTAGCATAGTTACACGAATTTTTCAAGGGTTTCCTAGATCTTGATAATGAAAGGCAGCTCACGCCCGCGCGCTGCGTAAAATCGGTTGTCTTACATTTAAAATGGTTCTAGTTTCTGCGAATTGACACAGTTCCAGTGACGATTAATACGCGTGACCATGGGGACATTGACCACCAAGTCTCATTGTCAGTTAACATATCTACGAGGTCGTCATGGCCAAGTGCAAGCCCGTTGATGAATATAATCGTATACGCGGATTTTCATCAAGATATTGTCTCTCATCGTGTCGATATAAACAAAGAAAGAGAAGAAGAAGAAAAATTGAAACTATCCGATCGGGGGTAGGTAGTGCAGGAAGTATTTTGTCATGCGGTACGCGTTGATGACGCGTGAGTCCTACGCTGTAATGGCTCGTATATACTATGCGTGAAATTTCAATTAATTTACCTCTCGTACCTTTAACATTCACCTCGAATCTATATCCAGACATTGAAACACAAACTATGCGGATTATTTTGCCGATTTATTGTCAAATTTAACGTTACAGCAATCCATTTGATGTTATAAATAATCGACCATGATATACTTTGCGATATTAGGTGGCTTCATACTTAAGGTGACCTAATGCATGTAGATAAATGAACGAAGAAAATCGGGTCGAAAGAAATTTCGGAATGTTCCGAATCTTGAGATTCGAGTGCAACTTGAACTTCCGATTGACCTACAATTTCGTTGAAAGTGTTGATCGGTATAGGTCGGGTTAATTGGGTTAATGAAATGTCGTTTAAAGAGGCGATAAAATTAGCGATAGACCCGTTCAAATTGCTCGGAAGTTACCATTTAACAGTTCACAGTTAGTATACGAGTATAATACGTACGTATTGTACGTAGAATCCTAAATACATTGACGTTCTAATCATTATTTAAAAGAGCGATTACTTGGCCGATTAAATCTACCAATCATGGTCATCGCGTCAGTTCATCGCTTAAGCTATTGTAAACGATTGTGCAGAGTATAGTGTAATATCTACCGAGTGATGGATGGGAGATGCTGGAAAACTGAATGAACAGAGCCATAAATATCTTCTGAAAAATCTATAAACTGTACGATTCGTTATCTTCGAAGATTGAGAATAAGGGGAAATTAATTTGAGGACATTTTTAAGTATGAAGACTGCGGTAAACGGTTGGTTTCGAATTATAAATATGAATTGAAAATTCAAGCGAAGCTATACATATGTACTTATTCGAACAATATCTAGAATTAAATTTAATTGATATATATTATATTGTAAAGAAATTACAACGGTTTTTGTTTTTTTAACGAAGAGTATAGTATCTCTGCATAGTAAACGAGAAATTGACAATACGTATACTTGATTTAACATTCACAGCCATGCTTCGTGAACAAACATTATAGAAGGTATGTCATTGACGGTCATTATCCATTTAAAAAAAAAAAAAAAGAAAAGAAATATATTCAAACCGTAGAAGAAACGGCAACGCGAATCAACTGAGTCAAGTTGAGCCACTCCTGCAGACTTTATTACATTTGAACTATACCTTTGTCTAGTTTCACAACTATCCGGAAATTAAAGTGATTTTATTTTACCGATTACATCAATTGACCGCTTTTAACCATCGGCTGTATGGTATCGAATAAATTCAAAAGGTCAAATTTTTCACGTCAACTTATTCTTCTGTATCCGCAGCTATTTAACCGCGAGCAAATTTATTCCGTCGCTATATCCAGTTTTCGAAATCAAAGTAAAAAAAAAAAATCGATTGAATCTAATCTACTTAAACACCGATAAGATTTTTTTTTCTTGTGATTTCAGCTTATAAAAATCTTGTTCGGTTCATCTTTTGCATACGCGATGTTGCGTGTATGGTAATTCCGAGAAAATTGTAACGATTCTAGTGAAGGAAAGATCGAGTATGAAGATAGGCCAATTTGTACGTGTAATAGAATGTCTGACTCACCGTTGATCTCCATACGATGTCTTCTGGTTTCATTGACTTTCGCGATCTCCAGGGCACTTTCGATGTGATAAAACATAGATGCACCGAGAAGCAGATAAGTCAGAAACAACATCAGCAATACTAGCCATTGTCTTTTAGACATATTGTCAATTCGTTGACGTCACTGAAATTTGGAAGATTTTTTTTTTTTGTTTTCCCCGCGGTTTGCCAAATACTGGCAAATCTTCGATGAAAATTGTCTTGTATTCTTCTTAGATTGTTTTTCGAGACCGTAATATAACGTCGTTTTCAGATATCGTCTTATGGCTAACGTCTGAAAAGCTTTCGTCACGAAACCATATTTCCACCGGTCTATCGCAAGCTCTATTATGCTCTTTTCAATATTTTCAAAGTTTATATATTATATCTCCGTCGTGTTGTGTATATATACCCGTACACTATTTTTCTCTTCGAAGAATTCTGATATCTGATATCATCGAAGTGTTTCTTAAGCCGCTATCTCGCAGATCGTTTCGATCTATTGACGACAAATCATAAATCAAACGACGTGATTCATTGGAAATAATGGAACAGGTAAATTCGCGGTTTACTTCGTCGGCCACTGTCCTCGGCGGAGCTGCTGCAGATCTTTGTGAAAAAAATCGCTGAAACAGAAAATAATAAACCAAGTTTAAGTTGGAGAAGAAATTTCTCGTTCTCTGTCCAAAATTTCGTGTCAACTTCAAAAGATCGTTAAAATTTATTCGAAATATCATTCGTCGAGTAGATTTTTGGCGTTTAAATCGATATTTGAAATTCTAATGATCTCCTGGACGACCCTTACCTGACGAATAATCTACAAGACTGAAATAATATTATTTTAGAAAAGATATCCGAGGGAGATAATAATGCGAGAATGATTATTAGCGGGGGTGATCCTTGAGATGTTTTATCTCGTTTGACGCAATGCGTCTGTGCAAACAAAATAAATATATAATTGCGGTTTCAAACGTAAAGTGACCCGTTAATATTTTATAACGTCCACTTTGAACAAAGACGAATTACTTTGGTGTGGCTCAAAACTAGATTGCCGGCGTCCGCTCTCGACTGCGTACATATACTTTGACTCAAACAATAATTTCGGGGCGACCTTTTACTCCACTATTTAAAAAAATTAACATAATTGACCATACCCTCGCCTCAGTTTTCGCAACGTCATATCTTATGGCGTGTGTCAAATAAAACTTGTACAACGCGATCATAACCAAGGAGAAGGAAACAGTTTATGTGAAGAAATTTCCACAACGCGAGCGTAGAGTGGAATATAAAAGTCATTTTTTTTTTTTTAATACGATCATATATATTCAGTTCTATTGACTGACCAAACTCAGGTTAATCCTTCCCGAAAAATTCTTGACCGAAAACTCACATGAATTACAATACCAGATTTTATTTTTAGTTCATATGTAATAATCGTTCTAAAGACTCATAAATTTATTTAACAATTGCCTCACCTGTGGCCGCATGCTCTTACGTATGTTCAATTATTTTTATGGTATACGTGAATAGGTACTCACTCGATTGGTACAATTATTTCTATCAAATGAAGCCGCCTGGTTCGTTAAGATAATTAAAAAAATGGATAAGAACTTCAATTTTTGGTCAAAGGACGAAAAATCCGTAAATCTAATTCACTGTCTCGTTTGAAAAAATTATCAGCCGGTTTATTCCCGCGTATTATCAAGCCGAAGAGTGTCGTTCAACTGTGACTCGATTTTAATATATATAAATGTATCAAAAAGATAAATATCGCGGTTATGACACACTACAAACGGATATGAATGTTTAGAATCTCTATAATCTTTGTTTTTTTTACCGGAAGTTAGTCTCAGCCTCCGCACGTATATGACTAGTCGTTCACAGAGTAGACAAGACTGAAGAAGAATTTTCATCGCACGACCTATGTATAATACGAGTAGAGTTGACGTCTAAACGGAGTTTCCCTAATTCTTATGAAGCAATTATATCTGTAAAATGAAATCGATCAAAACATCTCCATGAATATTCGCACGTAATCCTGCACGGTCGTTTTAAAGTCATTGAGCTTTTGGACACCCCCTCGTTTGTCGAATGACCACAGACATAAATCACGGACTGTTGTACCAAGACGGAGTAAGATACTGAGAAATGAGCATCTTGACCTCTGGATTCTATGGAAATCGATTGCAATAAGATCAAGAATTTCGGTGTCGATGCGACGGATTGACCCCACTTACAATTTGCTAAATATTTTTTCCTGTATGTGTATGCATATCCCGATTAACCAGATTTCGAAGCAATGAATCCGCATCGTCTTGATATTCTCAATATATCTCAATATTTCGATCGTGATAGAGAGGAAGTGACTATGAGGACTACTGGCTATAACGATTGCCAAATCAATCCCACACCTTGCTGAATTCCTGGTTGTGAATTATCCTTATCCGGAAATTCTATGACGGCAAAGCGTACGGCCTGGGACCCCTTATGACGTTCGCACGGGGAACTTCTGAGTATCAAAGCTATTCCAGACGCTCAATGAAGACTTCCTCGAGTTCTCTAAGCTTCCCGGTACAACGAGCAACAGGTTCAATAAAAACCCCGAGCGTGAGAAATGCATTTTTCTGACATGTTTACCTGTTTGCTAATCGCCTGTATATCGATGCGTTCAGTTGCGGTAATATGTATGTATATATGGCAACTGTCATTCCCCTATATCGCGGATATTCAGAAACACAATGCATTTTACACGAGTAAACAGCAACCGTCGGGAAATAAGGATGATTTATATTTTATCTTATCCTCGCAAAGATCCCCAACGTTTAAATGACATTTCTATATGTATGCACGGTTCAAACTGTTATAAACTATCTGTTTGCTGCAGCAACACGGCATACTGTTTGCTCACAGTTTCACCTCGATATTATTTACATCCGGACATCTGCACGGAGTGTTATGTTAGTGAGTAAATTGAACCGGGAAATATCTTTCAGACTTTTGGTTGCATCATAGATTATTGCATTTTCTATCCTTATGATTGGATACCTACGAAATATTTACGAGAATGGAATCCCCGGCTGATCCGACGCGACTGAACGATTTCCTCAAACGATCTTCTACATCCGCGATATTTTTTATAGACTCGGTCAAAGGCCTCGCGAGATCGGAAATTTTTTTTTTTAAATCAATTAAAAACTGCAGCAATTTATATGAAACCCGTTATTTCACATATCACCGCGAATCGTATATTCAGTCAAAGTTTATGCTGTTGAACCGATGCGAGAACTGAACTAGAAGATCGTCCGCGCTGCAGTATAGACTTAAAAACGGTTACCCGGTCTTTCGTATGCCACTTCAGTGGCATGTTAATTAGACAATAGCTTTTGAAACGAAGATAAGTCCACCGCGTCGTTCCCTCAATTATTTTTTATAATGAGAACGTAATTCGTTCTATACTCGCGTGTATAGAATCTATGAGAGAGTTCTTATATTCGTATTATACTCATCTCTCGAAAAAGAAACTATTCTTAATCGTCATCAAACCCGTCTGCAATTTCTATTTCGTTCTTTATCTGAAATTATATATATTTACAAAATAGTTTGAAAACTGATAAAAAAATATCGATTCAGACAACTCTTTCAATGATTGAGGTAACTAACCGTCTATATCTGTGTAAGATATGATCCTCTTAGTTTACAGAGCAAACTCTGCCTCTTCTGTATCGGATAACGAGTGGATATAGCCTTTTTAAAATTGCTAATAAATTTTCCTCACATTCTTATCTTATTTCTCTATAGATAGAGGGAAATCTTTGCCAATTGGTACTAAACGCTCGCGCAATCGTATACAGGGATTATAGTAAATAGGTAGGTATACATATACAGAGACAGGATCGGACTCGCGGGTGAATAATGGGTTTTATCGATATATTAGTTTGACGTTATAATTGCGCAGTGCACCGTTGATCGGAATTCGTGTCAACAATTGTACATGGAGAACACGTTGCTCCATAAAGAGACTTTATCGTCATTAAGCATTTAGCAATGAGAACAAGTGCGCCGATCATATATTTCAGAATTTATCAACATCGTCGATTTTGCACCGGAGTAAAGTTGCATACAATTAGTCATTTTCAAATCGTTTTTGGAGAGTAAAACCACTAATAGATCTTCCAGCAAATCTTCATTATAGCTAAATTTTGAGTGACCACTTGCATGACGCTGATCTCTGTCTTATAAAAATATCTGAAATATTTTGATTGTTACTTCGGGTAATTTTAATCAGCCTAAAATATGCGAGGCCGTTAAGTAATAATCGAAAGGTTCCAAGGTGGTATTTGGATACATATATCAATCAAAAAATTTTATTTTTTTTTCCAACATTCCACAATACCAAATATTTCTATTCCTAGATCTATTCATTGCAGATATATTTATCATATGAATGAACCGAACCTCGTCCCAATCAGCTTACACACGTTTAAAAAATTCACTATTTATTGACCTACAAATACTTATTTATTTTACCCTTCAGATTACAGATAATTATACCGTTTACTATTCCACGTATCATTATTATTAGACAAAGACAGATATTTGATGATTTATTAATGGAAATAGTTCAAGCCTGTATCATATGCCACTACGAACTATATACGGCCTATAATCATTCTTCAACTGAACGCAAATCAAAACCTGCTGCGAGTCGATTGAATCTTTGCAAAATACAATTCGAACTGCAAAGAAGAATAGAAAAAAAAAAAAAAATGAACTGATAAAATACTCTTGGAACGTTCGAGTGGCTACAGATAAATGGAAAACACTCATAAATCGAGTATTTACTACTGTTAGGTATATAACTACTCGAGAACGCTAGCTGGTAGCTCTTTCGTGCACGTCGCTAGACCCATTAGATTAATTTACAAGCCTAATTGTTTACTGAGCCGACATCCAGCTAACCACAGACCGTCGAGTAACTCCATACATTACTCTAGTCCATAAATGCAAATTTTTCAACTCATGTACTCGACGTACGGTGTAATCGTCGATGCGCGTAAAATTCGATTTAAGATCTTTGTCGTCAATAGGGCAATTCAGAAGCTCGAATTGTCGTCGACTATTTCAAAATCACTTAGTGGATTTACTGTATTTTAGTTTAACCGTGTGTGAGAGTCGCTTCCTCGTCTCTATATGGAAATCGAAAGGTATTTCATTGCAGAAATCTGATTCTTTTTTTTCTTAACGCGAATTGTGAGATTCGTGATCGATGATGAAACTGTATAACCACGCGGTTGATGGTTGTAATACTGCAGTGCGGATACACGAGTAGGACAAAAAAATTTTTATAGTCTCATTCAGCTAAACCAATTTCTCCAATGCTAATATTTGCAATTATATAGGCATACCCATATCGCTGATAATGCGTACTCATTTTTAATTCTTCCACTTGAAGCTCTGATCCGTTATAAGGTATACCGCGTACGTGTGGCGATAAGAGAAGTATGAATGAAATTTTTTACACTGAGAAAATTTCTGTTAAACGATGTTTGCCAAATCGTATTACGTATAACGTAAGTAACACATTTATAGATTTCGATTAATTCGTGTACAGATTTTCCCTCGGCTATTTATCAGGATTTCAGATCCTTTCAGATCGATTTTTGTCCCCCGGTTCCTCCCGCGTCGATCTAGCTGCGATAAATCATCACGAAGGACCAAATTGTTTCATTCTTTTCTCCTGAATTAATAATGATTTATATATTTTAATCGCATTCGATCTGACCATGAAGCTCTCAGTTTTAGACCACGATATCCCATGCGGCCAAGGGAATAATTTCAAGGCAGCTAAACCGCGGTTTGGTTTTTTCCAAAATTGTCATGTCTCGTATTTGAAATTCTAACTCCGCGAACCGCTTGGTCTATATATGTAATGGGATTTGCGTGTTAATCTTGATCTTAGTTTGATCTAGGTCAAAACTATGTTTAAAAACCCACCGTGAATGCGATATTTCAAACGAATCTCTTATTTGGTAGCAGAAAAAAAAAAAAAAAAGTTTTTTCTAAAAAAAGCCTATTTTTGGCTAACGCATTGTATATATATATGCGAAACAGTTGAGTCAATGATATAAATCTTTCGCAAACTAATTTATATTCGAAGACGATGATCATGCGAAACTATAATAAGCATGAAGTTCATTCGCTTTAATTTATCCATATCAGACCTTCCGTTCAGGTTAAATGAGTTGTTCCATTTTTATCGGGGAAAATTATGGATCAGACCAAAACCACAGGAAATGTTGTGTACATCGCAACTTCCGAAATATGTTAATCGACTCGGTAATTCCAAGTTTTAAAAACGTCGTAACTCACAACGCGGTTATAATTTGATAATGTCTTTACCACTGACCACAAATAAAAATAAGAAATATTAACAACACGAAATCATTTTAGGGTGGGGGGATTTCACCATACAATTCATTCCGTTTCGTTAAATTTTACTAAAAATACAAACAATTATGGAAAGTAAAATATGAAGAAAAAAAAATGATAAAAAATTCACACGATACTCAAATTTTGTTTTTTTCATTTATAATTTTACCGTACGAAACATACGATCGACGTATGTTTTCAATCGTTACAATAATAAGAGAAATAAGATTCTGTTGAGCTTATTTGTAACATTGTTATTTCCACTTTTCCCTATATTTCAAAAATATAGATAATTATAATAATTAGTAAATATATATATATAGATATCCATGTGTGAGATTGCAAATAGTTATCGCTGTATAGAGTTTCAATGACGGTGATACATATACCTAACTGTAATTTATAGATATTAGGTATTCAATACTTGCAGCGTACATCTCTTTTGTGAAAATTTTTTTCAAACGAAAGGCAAATATCTTCGACTATTATATATAAGTTAAAATTATGAAAAGATATATACTATACATATATTTTTTTTTTTTTTCTCAAAACTGTATAGTGGTGTGTTTTGTTTCTCCTAAACACTGCACTCCAAGCAATCACGGGGTGTATGTATAATTGCGAAGCAATTATTAAGCTGCTTTGTTATGAATGTATTATAGTAGACGTACACGAAGCTATTTTACTATTATCACGTGTTAACTTGTATGCGGCTTTAATGATCGCATACATATAATATAACAGAGCAGTAAAAACAGTGCGTAATACGCCGGCACATATTATACACGTATAAGTGTCGTTTTGTGAATTAATTACGTTAATACAGTTTAGCCGCATTTTAGTCATCACAATAAACTATAGGCATGATTATCTTTAGCTGACAAATTTTTTTTTGGTTTTTTTTTTTGTCATTTAAATCTCACGCGGATATTTAAAAGCCAATCGATACCGACGCGCATCGACTCCGTCATCGGACTTTTAAGTCGTTTAAAAAATTAATCGAAACCTATATTCAATCCTTATAATTTTTAACTTATAGCTTACCCACAATTTTGCTCGACAAATCCACGCAGTGTCAAAATTCCTGTTGAATGTATATCTGCAGAAAAGATCTGCCCGAATCACTTTCTTTCAAACTGTCGATATCGATTTACAAATAGCGATCAAAAATCTCTGTCGATTCTTATCTTCTTTCACTTTGTCGTCGAGAGTTTGATCTTGAATAGAGCTGATCGAGGAACAGTTTTTGAGACAGAAATACGACGAACAAAAAAAAAAATGGATATCGAATGGATCGAGACCCGAAGAATTAGAGCAAAATTATAGGATAAAATTTGTGAAAAAAAAAGTGATTAAATAAAAAAAAAAAAAAAAAATGAAACCGTCAACAACGGCTCGACGTTTATTCGCTACGCCGAAGCGGAGCGGTCTCGACTGAACTTAGTAGCCGGCAAAAGACCCATGTGGAAGGTCTTTTGATGTAGGTGGGAGAATGATCGAGGGTCCGGAACAATCCACTCTGCCTATCTGACTATCTCAATGATTCATCAATTGGTTAGGCCCACGAAATTCTATGAAGAAAATAATAGACAAAATTTCGCGATGTGTTGAAGGCGAAGAAATTAATTAATTAAGGAGGACTGATCTGCAGAGATTTACTCGTAAGGTCGTCGGCCAGTTCCGTTTGCCGTTACAAAATCGGGAATTTATATTTATTACTTATTACCTCTCACCTGCGGTCGTCCGCAAATCTTCAATAGCAGATGATTCGATAATGAGGTTTATGTCAATCTTAATTCGTTGACTACTCAGACAGCTATATAGAATACATTATTTTTACTTTAGGATTATGAGGAATTTCCTGCGTTGCGGTTTTCTTATATGGTTTTAGCAGCACTAGATACTACAATACTTCCAAGAACTTTGCACAGCTATGTAACAAGCGTTAGCCTAGCTTGATAATAGCCATGATAGAATGACAGATTAATTCGCACTAGACTGTGCAGCTCGGTTATGAGGAAAAAAAGGAAAGTATATGACTGAGATCGAATAGTATTTGAACTGTATGTCATAGTTTGCAGAAATTTATCAGTATATATCATTAATAATGGATTATACTTCAGAAGCTGAACTTATACGCGCGTTTAAATTTCGCACCAAATTTACATCGGATGTGGCATGTATGTAATTGATATAATTATAACCAGCTTATCAATATGTATATATTCACGTTGTTACATATATTTTACAATGAGAAAATAACTGACATCAATTACGTCACATTATTCGCCTTTCTCTCTTTTATCGCTCAATGTGTTGACTCAATTAAAATATTCAACAGTGACTTGATAGCGACTGTATATTCTACATTTTCACGTCGTATACGCACAATAGGTATACTGCAGCGCTGCTTGATCGTTGTAATGCAGTTAGAATTTTTTTGACGGTGTACAGTTTTTTTTTTCATAAAAATGAAACGAGAATATCGAACGGCAATTATTCGACAATCAGAGATTATTTAATCTTAATCAATTACAAATATATGGATTAGACTATCGAATCATATTCTATTACTGTATTCAATCAATCGATACTCGTTACATGTTCGTACAGTATATTTGATTTACAAATGAACTACCATAATTAACTTCTGATAATTATATGTGGAAAGGTCGAAAATATAAATAAAGTAATAATTAGTAACAACGATAACGATACAACGCTCTACACTGACAATGAGAGAAAGATGATAATTTTTTTTCATCGATGAATACATTAATTGTTTTAAAAAATTGAAGGGATGAGTCGAGTTATTATGTACCCACTTAATTATTTTAAAAACCCTTTAATATAGGATAGCTATCGTAAGCCTATATAACTATACCGCAGATATAGCCATGGATTTAACGTACTGTCATCATTAGAGTCCGAGGACGAACCATCCGACTGAAGATATTTCTAATTTTGTACATGATCGGAATAATTAATGTCAATGAACTTATTTCATGCCTCTACCATATCCGCAAATTAATTCATCCCACGTGTAATACCTCCAATACCTGGCCACATTTGATAAACGGATATAAGTTTCGATTTTATTTCTTGTCCTTCTTTTTTTTGTTTTTTTTTTTGAATGAAAGTACTAAGCAACTATAAAGATATCATTCAGATAAAATAACATCCTAAAGAAGTATCCTGCAGTATTTCAGTATATTTTGATAATTATTAAGCACTTGCTGCCTTAGTTTTCCTCATTTATCTTAAAACTAAATTTATCGACTGACAATTTAGGTATAGTCTCTTTTCCGCATCTATCCCCTGAATTGTAGTTCGTATAAATTCGAATTTGTAGATATTACACCCGAATAGCACGACGCTTGGAGGACGCTTGACTGTAATTTTGCAGAGCTTCCATGTTCCAATGAGCTCTCTTCAACCTAAATGATCGTTTTTTTTTTGTAACTTACGAATAATATGATACAGTCCCATATGTGAAACTTCGTTTTCACCTATGCAAAGTTCAGCCGAATATCGTCCGATCGTTTTCGTTTTCGATAGATTCCAGAAATTTACAAATTCTGGGACATGGGGTGAAAAATAAATGTACATAGGGAATCTTCCCAAGGCTTTTACCAAAAGTTGATAAGTTATAATATATCATTAGAAAATTCCACAACGAAGCTTTACAGAGAATGATATGCTATCTGGATATACCTATTTGAAAAGTTTTTTTTTTTTTTTTCTTTCAGAGAAATTTATCTAGCCACTGAAAATCAAGGTGAATTAAATATGAGTTATGATAATTTCATTGATTTTACAAATGATACGAATTTTATTAGGGACCAAACATTTTCAACAAGATATCAGTAGAATGCCCAGACATATATCACGTAATCGCGGATCATGTAGTGTCCTCGATCATGTATATTGACTTGTGTCAAGTAACACGATTAGCAACGGTTTGTTAAAAACTATCCAAATTCAAATTTTCCGACCAAGCAAATCGTTGGGTTTGATTTAATAAATAATCTATACATTTATTATACAAGTATAACTATGATTTGTATAATATGATAAAGAATGCTATACCTGTCGATATTGAATTATATATGCATGTCGAAATAATCCTGACTAAATCACGAACATATTAAAAATCCAAAATGTAAATCTTCAGCTGTAAAAATTACAATATAATTCAATTTTCAAAATTTAACGTTAGCATATACGTGAACTTTTTTTTCTTCAAACGTGAATACCTCGGAAAGTATAGCAACAACAATTAGGAGGATCCTTACCACATCAAAATTTTACACAACAGATATCAATAGTCGTGTGGGCGTACTAAAACTTTTTTAAATCATAGAAAATGTAGACGGTTTCAAATTTCGCAGACACTCATTGTGAGAAGTGATGGAAACTGATGAATACGAAAAAATCCATACTCGAAATTGAAGTCGTTAAAAACTATTGAGCAACTATGTCCTTAAACTCATGGATAGTTGAATATATATATATATCTTTTTTGAAAAATGAATGAATTTTTCTTATTTAGGAAAAACTCGCATCACCGTGAGTTACAAAAGAAATTTGATCACAGGAATAAGACGTTTTCTTATACACATATACCTATCTTCGAAATATTTGATTTTTCAAAATTGATCTAGTAGAAGCATCTGCAACTTCGGATTTCGACGTATGAATCAATTTCGGTGTTAATCTATAGAAAATACCGTAAAAAATCTCTATCATTAATTCAAAATATTTTAATCCGAATAAGATCCTTATTTTCGTTAAAAGCAAAATGTATAAAATCGAAAAAAATGCATGCAAATAGATCTTTGATGTATGGACTCCAATTAAAGATATTCATTTAATCCAAAAAAAATTCTTGTTAAAATTTTTCCTTCTTCTAGAGAACGGTATATCTGCATATTGATTACCTACTCTCTTTACTTTCACATAATTTCGGAAATTAAAATACACGTAATAAAGTTTCCGTGAATTAAAGGACTGACATAACAAGATACGAATGATAATTATTTTTATAATTTTATTATTTTTTTTTTTGACATCATGTTAGGAGTATGATATAGTTCAGTTCACGTGGCACAGATAATTTTGATCTGAAAATACTACAACTGAATTGATCCATTGGACTTTGGTTACTCTTCATCTCTCAGCCTGGACCTTTAAATTTATTCATTTATTGTTTTACTTTACCTCCCCAACCCCCCATTGTTTTTTTTTTCTTTTTATCTGTTATATCTTAAACACGTCACATTAATTACATAACAAGCATTTCAATGTAATTTGGATGAGATTGGCTTTGGCTGCCGCCACGTCGCTGTCTTCTATACGTATTACCTTTTTTTTTTTTTTTTTTTAATCTACGGAAGATAAACGACGTAACAATTTCACCCAATTTCAAACAATAAATCTTTTTTTTTTTTAATTAGGAAATATATATCTCAAGATAGAGATATATCATTATATACCTATATTATAATATATATATTTATACTAAATAATTCAACTATATCTATACATAATGATATAAATTTCCACGCATTTTGTTTTATTTTTTCGGTTTTTCCCCATTTCTTTTTTTCCTTCTTTCTTTTTCATTTCGTATCGTTTTTGAAAACATATATAAAATAAATGAAAATTAAATGAAAACAACAGTTATAATAAACTTTAATAATCATTTATCTTCCAGCTACTAAGCTTCTATATATCAGTGTTGTAAATTAATATAATTAAATTCAACATAATAATATACAATATTACAGTTTCTGTAGTATACATATATCTAATAATTAGGCTATTTCAGAGATACCTTCCTCCCTCGTTCTCAAGTGGCTCAGTACCTCGTTAGATCGGTTTTCTAGTTTATTTCAAATTTATGCTCGTAAAATGTCTAAAGTAAATATACTTCAGCCACATAATAATAACACATAATATACGATTACACTATACAAAGGTATGTAACAAAATTAAAATTTTTTTTCATCTTTTTTCCGTTTTCTTGTTTTTTTTTTTTTCTTTTTTTTTCCTTCAATTATTCTATCAGTCACTTGCACAATTTAATAAATTATAACTATAATTTATCGATGATACACTACTGCAAGCATGCTTGAACTTTTTCTATCCATTCCTGTGCCGTAGATGCATCTCCCGCACAAAAGTTATAAGTCCTTCTGTTAGTACGTAGCTAAAAAATTTAAAGAAAAAATTAAAAAATTCGTCACAATTAATCAAAAGTTTGGAATATACTATAAAAAAAATGAATGAAAACAGTAAAATTTACAAAACTGGAAAAAAAGAAAATTACAACTTACATCAAAGAATGATTTATCGTCCGTCTTTTTAGGTGGACCTGGAGTTGGCGCCGCCGGTGTAACAGACACTACTTCAGCCAGATCTGTAACAAATAAAAATAAATATACATATTACATATGAAAGAATTCTTGATATTTTGGATTATTTCTCCATAAATTTTATCAGAATAATCGGATAAGTACCAATGTATCCTTTGCAATGTGAATCTTCCATAGCGTCGTAGTATCTTAATTGATGTTTTATCGAATCTAAAACGAACCATCGCTGTTTCCATCCTTTTAATACGACACCACGTTTATAAAGATAGCCTTCATGGGTACGATTTTCAGCAACGTTACTTGAGAATTGTTCGTAATACTGCTGGGAAGATGTTTGTATCGTTGCAACGCCTGTAAAATGAACATTTAATTTAAAGATTAATGAATACTTGAGTTGATAAATTCTCTTATCAAACTCCTAGATCGTATACTTACTTGAATTAACACTTCCGTTATCTCCACCGCTTCTTGTGAGAGTATGAGACTGCAAATTGTCAGTAACTGCCTTATATTTTGTACAGTTTTTGGGCACAGTTTCAGCGCATTTATCGTGACACACTTGACCACAATCAATGCATCTTAATCCTGCCTTGAGTGGACCCCACAAAACACCGTTGCACACGTCACAATGTGTTCGCATAGCAGATTCTATCCTTTCGAATCTGTTTGGGGGATGGAAAACAAGAGATTAGAACAAAGATTACGAATCAATTTCTTCGAGGAGTTAGTATTTATTCCAATTTCATGATACCAAAAAGATAAAGTAATCTTTTCACCTGTGTGGATGACCGTAAATAGAGCTTTCATTTCCCGTTGGATTTCCACCGGCCAGTTTACCTCTTAGAAGAAGTTCTAACGTAGATCGTTTATGGATTAGACGACCATGGTATCTCACCAAAGCTGTACTGAACGAAGCGTGACGCTGAAACGGCATAAGTTAATACAAATGATGAAGTATAGTAACTTTGGAGACGAATTTTCGAATGTGAAATTGTTTTGATGTGAAAAATTTTGTATCAAACAGAGTAGACTTCTTGAACTTACAGTGAGAGAATCTGTGTTCGGTAGCTCTAACTTATCCCAAAGTACTTTCCACTTTTGTGGCAAGTGTCCAAGCTCTGTTTCCAACTTGTGAATTTCCTCTAATAAATGTGAGAATTGATCCGGTACCATTGTACTTAATCCATCATATCTAGAGTGTTAATGTCTGATGTTATTAATGAAAAACAACAGATTTCTGATCAACGAATATTGAGTTATCATGCAATACTTTGATTATGTATCATGCGGCATTATGATTTCTGGAAAAAACATTCCAATATATGTATATTTCCTTCCTGACTTTCAACTTCTAATAATTATCTCCTACTATTATTAATCTCTACATGTAATTCAGAGTCATTTATTCATATTTTAAATCGAAATACCTACCCAAGGGTAACAACTTTACGATTACTCTTCACGATTCCATCAGCAGCTTCAGCCTCTTCTTCCTGTTCTGAATCTTGCTGCAAAACTTCAAGATCGTAGCCCGGTCCATGCGCCAATTCCTCGTCTAAATAATACTGCCAGATTTCGAGACTCGGTAAGTGTGATGCAGGTCGAAGAACCTGTAGATAATACGAATTCTAATGTTAGTAAGAATACTCTGTACGTTTTGAATAATATAAAGATAGAATAAAAAATAAAAAGAACCCACTGGATGTTCTGTGTTTGGAGTATACATGAAGTTGTAGAACAACGGTGATCTAGCGTGCTGTTTTTCTATATAATCAAATATGCTTTGGCCAAGATTAGACCCGGTATTTGTACCAGCCAATCTTCCCCCAGGATATACAGTTTCGTCGTCACTTCCTGTATCGACTCCTTTATGATGACTAGTTAAAGAGCCTCTTTTATCCTCAACAGCAGTAATGCCGCATTCGACTCTGTCGAACTCACAATCCAACAAAAATGTTCGGAAACGACAAGATACTGAGTGATAAGCGAGAAATCTAAGGTAGTAATCGTTGAACTCAAAAGCTAGAGGAAACTGTTTTTGTATCTGATGTACAATGTCTAAGAACTGAAGAAACGTTGGTGTGAAATTTGTCGTTTGTGAATTTACAGCCAAATTACTTCTGTGTCCAAATCTATGACCAAAACCAAGCCACTCCTTTTCTATTAAAATTCTAAATCCGTCGATAGTTCTGTAATGAGGATCCAAGCACACTTGTGCTATAGAACAAACTGTAGCTGTTGTATCCCAACCATCTTCTAGACAGAGAGTTACCGAAGATCCTTGAACATCCATCAGATCTATTACAGCACCCGCTAATTGCATTGTGCTTTGTAATTGCTGTAGCCATTCGGAACTCTCGATCAATCTGTAAGAAAGAAATTTTATGTGGATACTTTGCAGTGTTTCATTCAGTTTTGTTGCTCTCAGTTCAAAGATTGGTTCTCAGTCAGGGTCTGACAATGATGAGGATAAATATGTTAGTCTCTAGGCTGTAAAAATTGTTAGGATTTCATTTTATAAGAATAAATAATGATGAATTTCTAAAACGTACTTATAGAAACTTTGTTCGGGTTCTGGATTTAATGAACTAGGAACACAGGCTCTCATCAGTTTCTTGAAAGCAGCCTTGGTATGTCTGACGTCGTAATATTCCACTGGTATAAAGTCTGTCTTTGGTGCAGATTCAGCTTTCACTCCCTATAATTAGAAAGGAATGTATTCTAATATGGAACCTTAATCAATAAAATAAAATTGCTCATTATAATCCAGCAAACGCTTTTAGTCCAAAACAGTGATTACTATTTATCAGTTATCATGTTATACCTACTATTTTTCATCATACACTTTTATTATAACATGAAGTTCAACAGATATTTGAAAAGTGTACTGGAACCAACGTCCCCTAACTCTATGGAAAGAGAAAGTATCGATAATGATGAATAAAATGTATCATAATTGTAAACAAACAGAAGGACAGAATAAAGGACTTTATAAAATTACTTAGATCTCAAATGGCTCGTGTTTAAAAAATATTCACCCCCATCTTATGGTTTTTAAAAGTCAAACAGGATTTTATAGCTGATATTATTACCTTCATGTGAGCTTTTTCCCCAAGAATATAAAGTGCCGCGCGCTGGAAGGTGTGAACACACTCAGTTCCACTGTCCGAGTCTGCAGAATGCCTGACGGTCCCTCGCTGATTGACCGTAGTAAGAGAAGCTTGCGAGCTATGCCTCTTGTCCTTAAGAGAACCCCAACGTCCAAAGTTTTTGGGCCCCTTGCCACCCGACGATCTTGGGAACATTCTAAGTTAGAGAGCGCAGAATCAGGCAAGCAATACCATCTAATCGGACAATGAGAATAGATACAAAGCACATGCTTAGCGCGCAACACAAAATTGAGAATATTTTGAACTTTGAGAATAAAACGAATAACCAATTCAACGTAAATCTGCATAAAAACGAATTAGAAACGTTGATGGACGTTAAAAACCAAAGAAAATTGACGAGATTCTTATTTAAACTGAAAATTGAGTAGCTATGAAGAACAACCATACACGTGTAACTACACAATAAAATTACTACGAACATTACGATTAAAAATATCCAATAATGCGGTACATACCCAAGTGTACCGATAGCTTTATTGAATGGATTTCGTCTCGACTGTTCAGGAGTTGCATTACGGTCTTCAGCTGCCAAAAACAGAGAATCTATGCTGAGAGAACTATCAGACATCCCCCAAGCAGATCCTTGTCGTAATACTGAAACTGGTGTTGCTGCCACCAATGCCATCATATATTTTTCCAGCTCCAAGGACGAGGTACTCTCAGAAGAAGTAGCTGTTCAAAAATCAAATAAGCATTCTCAGTCGTTCTACTTATTAATAATCATAGAAGTAAAAAAATTACAATCAAATCTTTAATATCTATATAAAAAAAAAAAACCTTTGAGATTCCCAGTCGAAGATGGATGGGCCTTGAGCATGCCCATCACTCCTTTACCATGATAGCCTGCGCCTCTCATTAATAGAGCTTTTGTTCTTGGATGTCGCCAAGTGATAGCTGGTATTCTGCTATGTCTATAAAGGCGGCAAAACCTTCTGATACTTTCGTCGGACACACTATTAGGAACTATTAACAGGGCCGGGTAGCTTCTGCACATCATGTATGCACAGTTTACAGAGGATAAACGAAAAGGTTCATTCCGTCGATTATTTTGAGGACTACTTTGGCATAGTCCGAGTCTATACCAGTCTCTGACATAGCTTCTTTCGGACAGACGTTCTAAGGTTTTAGCATCAGTTGGAAGTTGAGGCATAATTCCAGGGATTTCAAATTCGTCAACTGTGAAAGTTAAGCAATAATTCATGTTTAAGTTTCATCATTGCGTTCGAGTTCCAGCTTTTATTCAATTTAGGAAGACATTACTCACTACTCAGATCATCGTCGTGGCTTAAATCATTGTTGTCTGTAATAGGTAGGCTCATTCTACCTGGTGAAGTCATGTATTTATTGTTACTGGTCAAATTCATATTTGGTAAAACGTATTTCTGCCTTTTAGAAGATTGCTTAGGCTTGAATCCCGCCTTTCGTGCAGTTTTCAAAAGAGTTTTCTTCGCGAATCCCCTAAAATATATAAAGCACGAAAATCATGAATCTCACATCTCGATATAGAACAAGAAATCTCTTCTGAAACACTACTCACTTAAGAGTAGCGTTTTTCTCTTTTCCTTTATGGTGAGTCGTTTGCGTAACCATAACTTGACCGTTGAATGCAAAGTGATGAAAGATATGTGGCGGATATCGTTCTTTATGAACAAGTTTTTTAAACGTCTCAATATTTTCCGGCGTTACTTCTTCATCAAAGGCTATTTTTATCAGCTGAAAGGTACACGACCTCAACTGTAAACCTTCTTGAAGGCATTGATCTAAATGAGCCAAATGCGGAGCCGTAACTTTTTTCTCTTTGGTCAGAGACGTTACCGGGAATGCACGTACCACCAACTGTTCGCAAGCTGAAAAAGCATACGGTTAATTATTTTAGAGGAGAGGTGCACATACAGAAGACATAAAAAATCCAAAGACGGAATAATTCCAAGAAGAGTAAATAAGATTCTTCTGCTCAAGTCTTTCATTGGTCAATCTAAAGATAAATCAAATTACCAAATGGATCGCAAGGGATACCCTTGAATACTATTCGATAATTAGTCAAAAAGATAGCTCCCTCAGCCGGCAAGAGAGGCGGAGCTTTGGGGAGACCTGCGGATCCTTCTTCCCTGCCATCTGGCAATAAATAAACTCGTAATCCGTCCATTATTACTTCTTCGCCAGGTAGCATATTGGGCGTTAAGATTTTAGGCTGCAAATAAAAGACAGATTAATTAGTTTCGTTTCAGATAAACAACGCACAAACAATTTGTAACTTGCCATCCAATAATATAATAATTAAGGTGTTTAAAAATTTCTCACTTTTTGAATGGGAGGCAAACGTTTGCTCTCCCGATGCACAGCCTCAAGAGTTTCTATGTGCATATGGACTACCCCTGGCACCATTTGATGTAGGCATCTAACGTGTTCAGCGCTGACACCACCCTCGGTGCAAACTCTATCAACAAATCTAGAAACCATGCGAATTACAGCAACTCCAGTCTCTCCAGGATCAGTTTCTTCAAAGCCTGACTCTGCATCTCCGCTATCACTGGCCACACTGTTCCGTAAAAGATGATTAATCAGAAGATTAACAGAGCCAATTATTAACATTTTTTAGTATTTGTTTTATCGTCAGAAATGAATACCTATTAGTAATGCTGTTGCTAGCACGTTCGTCGTCATAAACATTATCTTGCCTATGAGCTTTGGCTCCAATATCTAAGGGAACCAATAGATACACCATTCTGTTGGCATAGTGTATAGCTTGACTGTACATCGTGCTCTCCTCGCTAATGATTAATTCTTGTTGTTTTTCCGCATCAATAGCAGACCATATTCGCATTTGTTCTGCAGCTATTTCCAAAGCTGAAGGTTCCTGTGCACGGTACATTGAAGATCGGTCTTTGAACGGAAACTCTTTAGTTTCTCTGGGGCTGATAGGACTGAGCATATTATCGTTGAACGATCTTGGAGGTGTGTTTTCTCCGGGAAGATAGAGCCGTTTTACGTCCCGCTGGACGTCTAGATAGAACGCGGATTCCCAGAATTGTTGGTTTTGCCACACAGCATGTTCCTGGATACAAGTATAAGCGAACTGTATCACTCCAGTACATAACTTTCGGCAAAAAGCTGTGGCCAAAGGAAGCAGAGCAGCTGCTACTCCGTGTTCGTCCATTGAAGAGTCGTCTTGTAGAGCGCAATTCATTAGCCGTACTACAAGATCAAATTGTTGGTGTTCAAGCATCGCTTTATTGCCAACAACATGCTGTGCCAACTCCATACAGAGCGCCAGTCGAGCTGCCTTGCTTTTCAAAGCTCTTAATACTGCAGGAAACGTTTTTCTTGCGTCTGATATCTTGTTCTCGAATATACAGTTTATACAATTTCGTAAAACCTCTAATCTCCGTGCTGAATTACTTACTAAATGTCTAGTGTCATGGATTATAGAGATATGAGGCCCCATGGGAACTATACGTGGCTGAATTGGCCTCAGTGAAGATAATCTAAACAAAAAATGATCGTTATCAATATCTCGCGGTTCTCCTTCTAGAAAATACCCGTTTGATCATAAAATTACATCAGTTAGATCCCGTACCTAACTTTGAGATTATTTTTAGCAAGTCCTTCGTCAATAATTGCCTCTACTTGGTCGCAGTTAATATGTGGTAGAGGAGGCTGGTGAATTCTAGCAAAAGCTCCTTCGGGTGGCTTCAGAATCTTTTGAACGTAAGGTTGAGGATTCGGATTCTCGTTTGTGTACAGTTGTTGAGCTAGTTCTTGTATGTGTGTCAGTAATAATCCTGAAAAAATTGAATACATCGATAAAAAAAGAGAACAAAATAATTAACACCATATTTTTGATCAGTTAATGAACTATTAGCAAGACTTACGATGATCCTGTGCTTCTTGTTTAAGATGATCACTCAAATTGCTATGTAATTCATCCCAAACATCACAAGGTCGCCACGGAGGCCCTCTTTCTACTATGAAAGAAGTGAAGAACATGCAGTCAAGAACCCTTGTAGTAAAATCACAATCCGTCAGACCTCGCTCTCCCAGAAATGCAGCCTGTGGTATGAAAAAACGTATTTTGAAAATAAGCAATGGGCGACAATTGAATGATCAATCATTTTTGTATTCGATTAAGTGAAGAATAGAGCCTGAAAAAAGCACCTTGTGAAATGTGATGACCGGTTTTGGATGTATTCTGATCAGAGTTAAGCAGCTCCGATATCCCTGCAAGAGCTGAGCAAATGTGCGCATAAATACAGCCCTTAGTTCCTTATCTAGCATTGGAGGATGGGGTGCTCTTGTAGCTAAAGGAGGAAAAGCGTAATCTGCACAGCTCAATTCTGGCTGTAAAACTAGAGACAATGCGTCTTGAGTTTGAGACAAAAGGGGCTCTGGAAGTAGCGACAAAGAGACTCCGTCAGGTACCGTTATCGAGCCGCCATCAAGATCCGCAACAATCACGTCCATCTGGAATGTGATGGAAAGTTTAAGCCCTGTTCTAACTAAGTATGAGTATGAAACTGAATGAAAAAGAATTCGGGCAGCCGAAACTTACCAGTTCTGCAACTTCGTACTTGAGGGAACTGTGAACACCCATGATAAACGGTGTTGGTGTACTCAGAACCTCTACCAGAGCAGCGGGAAGAAGTGGAATGTAAACGTGAGTGTATCTAAATGGATACATCAGTGCTGTGAGAGCACGGCAACCCTCTGTTAAACGGGAATAACTTGCTGAATGAAATAGAATTTTGTGCTCCGTCATAACTCCGCAAAAGAGTACCAGCACGTTGCGAATACCTGAAAATAGACGATGTTTTGAGTCTCTTGAATTTGATGATTGAACATTTTTATCCCCTATTACCAAAAAAATTTGATCAAGATTTACCAAGTTGTTGAAATAACAAGTTTACACTTGTGTGAGTTATTGGAAGCGATGGACTTATCGGTGGTTGAAGTGCCTGGCGATCTCCCGCTCCGATACTGAACCTTACTTGCGGACCACCCGCCGGAGGTACTTGTATACATCCAAGTATGTTACCGACTAATGTTTCCAATGGTATACCAAGATTCTCAACATACACGGTGTATATTATTCCAAGACAGTTCTGTGAGAAATGTAAATTCTTAGTTTCGTAAAGAAGCAAAAATTGTGTAGAATATTGAAAAATCAGTCTTTTTAAAGTCGTTATCTCTACAAAGTTTAGATAGACATGATAAAAAAATCCCCACAAGTTTATTCGGCCACATACTCTAAAGGTTTCGATGTAATCGAGCCTGGAGACCAGCACCAGACATTTTGGAGCATACATAATGCTGTGATGAGTAATAGCAGGTATACTCCGAACCAAAGTACGACTATCTCCATCGACGGGATCCTCCTCTTCGTCGACTGGTTTACTAGGTGTTATGGAAACTGTTTCGTTGAAACACATGCAAGCACAATAATGCCGGTTGGCATCTATGTCTGTTAAAATTGATACAAAGAAACGAGGTTCTTGTCTGTCCGTAGATAACGCCCATCCTTGAGGCTGACAAAACTGAAATAAATATCGCCAAATAATGTGTGATTATTATGAAAACTTGTAAATATGCATAAAAAATTAATGACTCAGAAATATGTACTCATTCGATTCAAAAAAAAAAATTAAAATTAACAGATAAATCTCACCCATTCTATTCCTTCTATGAATGGTGTGTCGGACCAATCTTTTTTGGGAAATCTTTGCACTATCATACCATTGCTTATCCCACTCCCTGTAAAAAGATGTGTATTAAATATCAGTACGGTTAAGAAGTTCAGTTTGTTGTGTCAGGAGTAAAACATGTGTGTGTATGTTTTTTTTTCAACGATGTTAAGTGCTTCAAGTTTTTTTTTACACTTTTTATACAAATAAAAGATAAAAGAAAGAGAGAAAAACTAATGGCAAACATGTGACCCATGAAAAGATGATTTTGGAGACACTAGGTAATAATTTACATGCAAATACCTGTGATTATAAAAATATAGTTTCTATTTTTTTTGTTCAGTAAAAAATTATGACAAAAAATACAGAACAAAGGACATTGTTATCAGCTTCTGAATGTTTGTCTTATAGTGCATAAATTTCGAAAACACTATTATGACTAGAGGATTTTTATCTTGTGATCCTTATTGCAGATAATTATTTTTTTGTTGTGAAACTGTTGATGCATTCGAGGAAATAAATTGTACAAGGAAAAGTTAATAAAGGCATCAATTTTCAAAGAGTTTGAATTAGTTAGATAATATAATTGAGTTTAAAATGAAAATTGGAGGGAAATGTTCCTAAACATTCATGGATGTATGTGTGTGTCCACTCACTTTCTTTTTCGTGATCGTAACCGACGACTACGAAGTAATCTGCCAACCGAGACATTTCTGTGAACTCGTTGTGCGGAGTGGGAGAAGATGAATTCAACATCCCACATAGATTTATTTACTTGACATTTTGAGAAATAAGGAATTTTCAACTACACCTATTTAACAACCACTGTCCACTGTCAGTGGACCACTTGCTAGTTTAAAACATTATTGAGATTTAATTAATCGCGTATTTGATCGATAATCACACTTTTGATATTTTCACTTTATCTGTACTTTATTATTCGCGCAATTAAATAAGAATCTAAAGAAAATTTTATCATCTATATGTCGGTGGTATGTATGTGTATTCGATGAAATATTGTAGCTTAAAAGTCAAGTGCTAGTTGAGTGTGTGAGGTTCGAGTGTATCAAGTGTCAAAATTGTAACGTGAACATGAAACACCGTTATACTTTGGTTGACAATATTTGTCTCGATCGGCTAGTTATTGTACATAGCATAATACGATTGATAGATTATTCTTATTTTATAAATCACAATTTGATGCCACACCCTGAAGCTTTAATCCATAACCTTCCAAACTAAAGCGCTACATTAGATTTTTAGTTAAACGCCAACCACACCATTAATAATACGGTATACAAGTTCGCCGAGCCCAACGGAAGAAATAAAACTCGTATAAAAAAAGATCGATCATTGACTAGCTAAATAGGTAGACTAAAGCGACATTTTTAACCGTCTATTCGTGTTGTTAGTTCATGATATAATCCCAGGAGTCCCGTGTATTATTTTAATCCAACCATTCAAAAATACGTTAGTTATTTTCGGTCTATTTATCTTATACGTTGAATACTACAATTTTATTGACACTCTAGAGAACTAAATATGAATTGAAATAAATATCCGTTGAGATACTAGAAGTTCTCACGAACGTGTAAAGGCTTGCATGTACGCAGGCGCAGTTTTCGGAATTCGTGTTACTGTCAATTGTCAATAATCAAGTTATACAAGTCAATAATGAGTTCTCCTAACATTTTTAAGACTTTTAATATTATTTTTCCTGATTATTTCTGACAGATGAATTTTGAAATTCATTAGTATTATAGAAATTTATTTATAGGTGGTTAAAATCGATACATGATCGCAATAGCTCTTCTGCAGTTCTGCACAGATAATAACTTATATCTATATGTATGCTAATTTTGATCCGAATTTACAGTATATTTTGGGACATAGAATCTGCGATGGGATTAGAAAATAAGATAATTGTAACAAAATTTCGAACAACAATGATATTAAGTAAATAAAAACTGTTCTATAATTGATGCATTGATTTATATTCACGAAATAGTTTAAAGAAACCGTAAACGTCAGTGAATAACAGTCTTTCGTATTTGAGTTTACAAATGTCGTCAAAATGGCGTCTCATCAATATCCGTTCGCGCTGGTTGTCGGGTGAATTCCACGGTCGAGTTTTATGGGTAATATTTCCCAAGATTCTTTTTCCCGTTTATAATCGCACAAGGGGGTTAAAATTTGACGTTTGTCATACAAACTGTCAGAAAATTTCCGTTGATTAAATCCATAACATAACCGTTAATAGTAGCTCGTCGATAAAAAAAAAAAAAAAAATATGTGAAATTATAAATTATAGAAAAGATATACTAGTTAACCTAAAATTGATAAAATGAGTGAAGAAAAATGGCGATTCATTCGTTAATATGATAATAAAAATTTAACCGAAGTGATACGACAAATTTTTTCCCCCTACCCATTATAACATAACCCTTAACTTATATCACGTCAAAAACTTGACAAAAAAAAACCATGTTATTTTTAAACGCACGTCACAACAATTTATTTATCTACTCGACGCCCGAACCACCCTGAAACTTATTCGACTCCATATGTATATCATCGTATTTAAATTACAAGTAAACTATAAGTATATAGAAATGGTATTATTCTGACTCTTAAACCCTCTACCCTAACCTAACCTAACTTAACCTAATTTTACGTAAATTATTCAATGCTTAATAAAATTTTTCTTCATTTATTTTACCAAAAGGATTCTCTGAAGGAGGATTAAAAATTATGTCAAACAATGAGGCGGATTCTCTGGATAATCCTGTCATGCAACAAGATTTTGCACTTCTACAGGGACTAGAAGTATGTCTAAAATTCTCGATCCAAAATCTTTAAATTAAGCTTTCAAACGTCACAATTTCTTAATTCTTGTTCAATTCATTTTCTAGGACAATACAGGAGATATTTTAGAATGCCTTTCTGTAATGGTTAACAACGGTGAAACAGCAAATGGACAAGTTCAGGAACTTATACTCGACGATCAATTACTTGGTACAACGTTAACCGCCATCACTTTACCTGATGGAACGCAGGCCTTTGTCACGGAAAACTTTGAAGAAGATGGTAAGAAGTTTGTCGGTTCATTATTTTAGCTGTAAAACATTCAGTTTCAACTATTTTTTTGAGTAATTGATATACTTGGTCTAAGAAAATGGACACAGATACTCAAGAAGCTAAAATTATTCTATGATAAATGCTGTTTGTGGTAAAATGCAATTGCCCAATGAATTACTCAAAAATGTGAACAAAAGTTACGGAAAAGTACTTGGCCAAAAATTTTTTTACCTCAAGATGTACCAAGCAGACAAGTTTCATTGAAATCGAACAAACGGTTGCAGAGATATAAATATTTCTTTAAAAACCGATGTCTCATTCGAGGGAACTAAACGGCTTCTATTTAATAAGCTTATTTTATTTGACGGTAGAATCTGAAGAGTACAAAGAAGATGAGCCAACCTTAGAGCTAGAAAACGGAGGTACAATTCTGTTGAGAGATTTGACAGAGTTAGCCGATGGAAAAACGTTGCAATTTGAGCTCGATCCTTCTGCATTTTTACAAACACAATTAGCTGGTTCAGAAAATAGTGAAAATAATTATCCTCAAGTCGAGCTTATAAACGGGACTGCATATATGGTAGCTGGTCATGTTGACGTTGACGAAGGACTTTGGGAAATTGCAGAAGGTACATTAAAGGAAGATGACTCAAAAAATATTGTGATAAATAAAATATCTGATGCTAAATTAAGAAATCAACATCCCTGTCCAAGAGAAGGTTGTACTAAAGTTTACAGCACTCCGCATCATCTTAAGGTAGGCATGAATTGACTGAAAAAATTTTTTAACTACATTCCAATTCATTATTTTTACTTTAAACCCTGAATTGTCGATTATTTCAGGTCCACGAACGCTCTCACACTGGGCAAAGACCTTACAGATGTTCTCATTTAAAATGTAAGAAAAGCTTTTCGACCGGGTACAGTTTGAAAGCGCATTTGCGTACTCATACTGGTGAAAAACCTTACAAATGCCCGACTGAATCTTGTAATAAAAGCTTCAAGACATCGGGAGATCTATTGAAACATGTTAGAACACATACAGGAGAGAGACCCTTTGTTTGTCCGTTTGATGGATGCGGGCGATCGTTTACTACAAGCAATATTAGAAAGGTGATATTGTCATGCCTTAAGCCGTTTGGTTTCTATAATTTAGTTTGTGGTATTGAAAATCATTTTGGTTTTGCAATTTGAAAAGTTTTATAACAGTGTTGATTATGTGTTGTAATTATTTCTCGTACTTATAGTCAGTGTTATTATTTTCACTCCTGTAGGTTCATGTGAGAACTCACACTGGCGAACGACCATATAAATGCACACATCCAAAGTGTGGGAAGGCCTTTGCGAGTGCAACTAATTACAAAAATCACATCAGAATTCACTCTGGAGAGAAACCCTACGTTTGTTCCATTGAGAATTGTGGAAGACGATTCACCGAATATTCTAGTCTATACAAACATCATTTGGTAACATAATAATCGATTTTTTTTGTATAACGAAACAAGTTTTTTTTTTTTTTATTACCGGAAAAAGACGGAATAGATTTTGATTCAGTCGTGCTATTATCTTAAATTGGAAAATTCTTCTTTGTAATGTTCATAATTCGTAAATTCTCAACGTTTTGGAAAATGCTTCTTGTAATATTGTTGCGATTAAATCTCTTCTCCATTCTCAGATAACACTTCGTACAATAAATGAAAAAAACTGTGATTTCTGTTAGGTTCACACGCAACAGAGACCATTCGAATGCAAAATTTGCTTTAGAAGATATAGACAAGCGAGTACACTTGTGATGCACAAAAGAACAGCCCATGCTTTAGTCGAGAATGAAGACGGTGTTGACGTTTATCTTAAGGATGCTTTAGATTTGGCAAATCAAACCAAAGGAAAACGAAAAATCTCTACCATACCAAATGTAAGTTGGTATTAAAATGAGTTAGGGAATTAGTTGGATGTTTAATATATGTGAAATTGCTGAGAAACTATTGTCTCCGAATATAATGAACAATTTTTTATTTTTTTTAGCAGTTAATGTTCGAGATAAATGGACAAATAAAAATATCTGATGGAACGGAAGAGTCTACGGATAACGAAACCCAGATCCTTTTAGTCGGAGATCCATCACAAATAGCCGCACTTCAGGTTTGTGGAAAGGATTACTCTAGGAATATTTATAAGTCCATGGAAAACCAATATTTCGTCATTTGTAGCAAATCGGTTTAGAGGAAGGATTTGACGCTGGAATTGACACGTCACTGGAAGGCTTGAACATAAAGATTGAAGATATTGAATTCGGATGGGACTAGTAAAGAATTGATTAATTAATAACTGTAAAATCTAACAAAGTTTAAATTTAACTTCAGTTCAGCTATTCGCATTTGATACTTCTGTATCTACAGCGATTAAACCGAGTCAAAATAAAGTATCAAAACGAATACTTATTGGAATATACGTTTTTACTAATCTCAAAATTTGTTAGATTCAATGTACCATACATATTTAATTGTACAAACTAGACATGTTTTCATTTCTAATATTTTAGATATGAAAAGGGATTATAATTAAATTATTTGTTTTTTGTACATTTGTTTTTTTTTTTTTTTCTTAATATATTATCGATATTGTTGTTAAACTGTAATTTGTAATTTGAATATTAAATAGACATTTTTGTTTTACAAAAATGTATTCAATTTAAACATACTAAAACAATTTACTATGCTTTAAAAAATTTTATACACATTCAGTTACAGTTTAAATATGTTATTTACTATCGTCTCTCTTTTTTTTGAGGATATTGAACTCTGGCTTTACATAATGTTCGAGCAAATCTTTGTCAAAGATGAATCTTCCAAGAGCTTGATCTCCGATCCCAGAAAGGACTGTAACGAGCCTTGCAATTTCATTAACGCTCTTCATTTGCTCCTCCATAAAACCAGTCACTATAAAATCGCTCGCATTCAAATCATTGTACTTTTCAGCAACGCGATTTGTCTCCACAAGTTTCTCTGATACTTCGAGTTCTAGCTCAAGAGCTACCTAAAACCATTATTCGATAATAGATGGATCATTTTGAATGTTTGTATAGCAATTTCAAAAGGATTCTTGAGCTTGGTAAATATACTTTGAATGCATTCAGAGGACATTTCCAGTCTTGGTTTGCTGGTGCGTCGATAGAACACAAGTTTATCAATCCACCTCGCATTTTGATGAAATTGAAAAATTTCAGAGCGTGTCCATGCTCCTCATGATGCATTTGTATAAAAAATGATTCACAGCCTGGTAGAGCTACATCCACGCGACCAAAGTAGCCCGCCTAAATATATAACATTATTTGATATTTTAATCTTTCAAAGAATGAACTAACAGTAAACTAATTACTATCCGAGAATTATCGAAGAGTAAATTTTGAAAGTACTCATTTCTTTCTATTGATGTGTAGATTCGAAATGATCACGCTGAAATACAATACTGAACTTAATTATGCTGATCTTTTACTCAAGATTCATAAATTTTGTATCGAGTATACATGTAACACATTGAAATATGTAATTTTTTTGGATATTATATTTCATGAAAAAGTTTACAATGATTATTAAAGCCGCAAGTTCAAGTATAATTGAATACATAATCACCATAGAAAGGTAATAGTAAAAAGCTTTCATTTCTGCAGCAAACTGTTCGTTCATAATAGATTCAGTTTCTGGGTGAAATTGAAAATTAGCTCGATTTCCTGTAGGCCAACGACCTGGTGGACTACTGCAGTCGACTGGATCTCCAGAATTAGATGACGTGAATGTAAAATCATCTTTACATTTCGATACGTAGCTTTGTGTCTTCAGATTGAGGCTTGAGCTCTTGCCAGTGATAATGTGCGATGATCTAATTCCGCTTTTATCTGGTCCCATTACTGACGCAAAAGAAGCACTGAAAATTTTTTAGCGACATGAGGGTAGTCGACAATTAAAACTAATGAACTTCATTATCAGAGGATTATAGATTCTGGCTTACCAGCTTCTGAGATTTGATCGAAAGTATAAAATTATTGGGCTATAAATGCGCAGTTGATGATTGCCAAATATCTTTGCCGAAAATAAAGCTCTTACTTTGCGATATTTCGGAGACAAAGTTTTGATCATTTTTTCATATTATAAATCTGTTTATCAGAATCGTCGCTGATTTTCTGTATCTATGCCATCAGTCAAACATTTTAATGTTGCTAAAATTTCAAAACTTCTGATCGATCATTCTACTTGCAAATGTTTCAATATTTTCATAACTCTCTCAGTTGTATGCGCACATTTAGCGTTGCATTTTTTTATATCTAGTGTACAGTAAATTTCTAATCATATGATAAATTACACGCTTTTAATTGAATTAAAGAAAAGGATGAAATAATGATTAATGAAACGCAAAGCTATTTCCTTATTACACTTTATTGAATTATTTCACAGTGGAACAAATTACCACAATATCATTCTCGAAAATATACCTATACTATACGAAATTAATCAGTGCATGAAGTCGATAACACTTTTAAATAAATAAATACTTAAATACATTAAATTTCGCTTTAATTTATCTTGTAATTAGCACCTGGATATTCAAGTTAAATACTTGTGTGAAAAGTAATATCAAAAGATACACATAATATCATGACTTATTGTACCAAGGAACTTTTATTCAAAGTTTAAAAATGATTTATGTGGGCTTCTAAGCTCAAATATTCTTACTAAGTAAACTTAATACTACGTTAAGTATTTATGTACATACAAGCCTATAGAGGATTGTCAAATATCTACGCAGATTAACAGAAAAATCTTGATATAAGTAGATATTGACTTTATTGCAATCCAAATTGACTATATGGGTTCGTTTTCAAAGTTTAAAAGCCACTTTAATCGACTCAATTGATAAATCAGACTCAACATTAAATACTTATGCGTCAAATTGTTTTACGCGATAAAATGTGCAACGATTGCAAGATAAGTACGTGCACGTATAAGCACGTAATGCGTTTTTAAATCAGGGAAAAAATTGCAGAAGAATATGTGGTGATAAAAATTAATCAATAAGTGCTTGCAAGAGATAACAACTAGTAAAATACACCATATGACATTGAAGAGCACGTATTATTATCAGATTTTATGGAACGGTTTAATCGGAATGTTGCAACTGTTTATCGAACATAAAAACGCCAAGTCCTTCGCCAACCCTTTCCAGATTAGTTACATGATCTGCAATTTCTTTTATAGCATCGACTTGTTCTTGGAGAAATTCCGACTCTAAAAAGTCCAGGAGGTTTGGATCATTGTGATCAGATGCCAAAGCGTGCAGTTTAAGCAGACTCTGAAATACGAAATAATAATAAAAAAAAAAAAAAAAAAAAAAAAAAAAAAAAAAAAAACGGTATTTAAGTATCGAAAAGTCTGCGAAAAAGATGTCATTTTTTTTTTTTTTTCTGTTCATCATCATACCTCATTCACTGTCTTCTCTAAGTTTAGTGCGTCGGTCATAGCATCTTTTCCGGTACCCCAGTCGTTTTTTTCAGGGCTATTTATATCCTTTAGGATGATTCTACCGCCCCGTTTATTCTGGTAGGTCAAAAATTTCATTGCATGTTCACGCTCCTCGTCTGATGCTTTCTTGAAGTAATTACTTAGACCAAGAAGAGCGACGTCCTCACGATCGAAGTGATATGCCTGAAAGAAGAGGAAGTCGAAATTTTCATTTATTTGCAATGTAATGAAAAGCGGTGAAATTATAGCATAGAGTGAAATTAGCAATTATGCCAATTAAGGATGTCATGATTATAAGATTTCGACGGCTCAGTGGAAAAACATGATATCCCAAATTTCGGTGAAAAAACATTACCAGGATTTGATATATTATGTTTCTTTACCAAAATTAAAGATATCGCGTTTTTCCGCTGAGGCGTCGATATGTATGAATAATCACCATTGATAGATAAACGTAGCTGGCGTATAACTCCAAATTAATTTGTCGATTCAAAGCTTCCTCACATTCGGTGGAAAAATTTTGTTTTACTAAACTCATATTTATTAAATTCAATTAGAACACTGCAATGGTGAAAATATTTATTGATGAGTTTCGGGTGTTTTTCCAATGTCAATAAATACAAGACAGATGGATTTGTTCGTGTGATGACACGCGACGCAAAATTTTGCGGAATGAGTTGCGCACTATGTTTAAGCCCCTAATACGCAGTCTTCTTATGTGGGTGGTGCAGGTACGCATGTGTACAGCTGAAACCTATCGCAATTGTCATTATCTTGTAAACATATTTTTCCATCCAGACATTCACCTTACGGTACACGTATACATACCTATACGATGTGTTAATTTCATCCTGATATAAAATAAGATGTGAAAATTCAGAAATAATTTTCTCTATTTGTAATTGTATGTGGATTGAACGCGTTATAGCGTATTTAAATTTTTCCGGCGCAGTGATTGGGGCCACGTAGACGCGCATGTCGTATTATTTGCGAATATCCAATAGATCGATAAATAAGAAAAATTCAGATTTGAAATTTGAAATAGATTAGCTGTTGACAGTGAATTGTGAAAAAAGCTGCGTGTTTTTTGACCACGGATTTTTTTACGCTTTTTAAATTAGGGTCCGATGACATTCGACAAAAATATTTTTCAACCTTGTTATTCGCATAGTTTAGGCTGGTAAATGATGCAACTGGATGCAATAGTCGAATAACAAAAGATTTTTGTAGTGTAAAACGCCTAATTAAATGCAACTAGCCAAACGACCGTGTCATATGGTTGCATCTATGTAGGAAAAAGAAATTCAAATTGCAATGAGATTCAAATCGTTATTAAATGCTTTATTATGATGCTTATTAATGCATTGAACTCCGAAATATCAGTATCTCATAAATCGGCGACTGAAAATAAACAAATTACAGCAAATCTATGTATAATATGATATATTTTTGTTTAATATATTGTTTACAAATTTTTCATTGCCCTGTCGATAAGATAGTTCAATGCCGGTTCTCAACCGCGAGTTTCTTATCTACGTATAAAAATGTCTGTGGAATATTGAGATTTTCGTGATAACCCGCGTGACTAATAAACATACGTGTCCCTACTTCCCAACTGAGGTTTTTCCTCTTCTATGCCCGCTGATTGTCGGAAGGTTAGTCAAAGTGATTCGCGATTCATCCGTTATATTTCAGTGGGCTTGGTTCTATCCAAACTTTTGGAAAATTTTATAATTAAAAAATAAATAAACAATACCTAAGCGACATATAGATAACAATTTTTCGCTTCAAATAAATTAAAAGAAAACTAAAATGACGTTCGTTTCGCCAATGCCGAGTCGTGAATTTCTTTGGGATGTCTTTCAAAGGTAAGTAACAACCAATTGCGTACTTCGGGACAGCATCAAAAATTTTCGTACCACAACCGCTCCCACCCGCTTAATTAATTAATTACACGTGACTCGTTTCTCAGAAGTACATAAATTATTTGATTCTAATGATTAAATACGTTCGATTAAATTTACTCCGAAAAAAATTTAACACGCTTTAAATTTATTCTCGAGCATTTGTATCTTATAACTAAGGTATTTCGGTATAAAGAAAATATACTTTCTTAAAATTGTTTATATACTTCAACAATTTTTTTTTCACTATCTCTATTTTCAAATCCGGCTTTTATAGAGTGGACAAGGATCGTTCTGGCTCAATAACAGCCGAAGAACTACAAGTAGCTCTTTCGAATGGTACATGGACTCCGTTTAATCCAGAAACAGTCCGTTTGATGATTGGTAAGCAGATCAAAAAAAACTTCAATCTCATTCAGTAGTTTTATTTTATGTTGATATGAAAAGAGATATGCTACTAACCAATATATTAAATATTGATAAGAAAGAAGATAAGTAAATAATAAAAAAAGGAGTTGTCTTTACTTAAAGTTTTTTAAAAATTTGCTTTGTAAAATTAACACTAATAAAGAATGTAAATAACAATAAACAAAAGATATGTGTTATGTTAATAAAGACAGACAAATAGTTAAATTAAACTTTCGACGCTGACATGCGGATCGATTGATGTTTGACAGTCAAAAATCATTGAACATCTTTGGCTGTGCAGGAAACGAAATATCTTGGATAATCCAAAGTTGTGGAAAAAAAAAAATTAAAAATTTGGGTGTTTGTAGTATTGCGGTAGTATTGCCTGTGTACTTGTTTGGATATTTAACATTTAGATTAAGAATAATTATTGCTTACGTTGGTTCTGGTGATTTTGTCCACGCAGGTATGTTTGATATTGACAAAATCGATCCTGCTTCTCCAGGTATGTTTGATAAAAATCAAACTGGAACTGTCAGCTTTGAGGAATTTGGTGCTCTATGGAAATACGTTACCGACTGGCAAAGCTGTTTCCGATCATTCGACCGTGACAACAGCGGAAATATTGATCGTAATGAACTCAAAACTGCTTTAACTAATTTCGGATATCGTTTATCGGACCATATCATAGACACCCTTATACGAAAATACGACAGAGGTGGTAGAGGAACTATCTACTTTGATGATTTCATTCAGTGCTGCATTGTCTTATACGTAAGAATTAATTGGAAAAATAATATTATTTATTTCACTCTCAAAATAAAATGAAATTTTATATTATCAGTCATAATCATCATTTACTATTCTTTTTATTATTGAACGTAAAATAATTGTCTTTGATTTACTAATTAACATTCATTCATTTTCATTTATTTATTAAATCACATTTGTTTTATATTCTTTTTTTTTTCCTTCTTTTTATAGACATTGACATCGTCGTTTAGACAATTTGACACCGATCAGGATGGCGTGATAACAATTCACTACGAGCAGTTTCTTGGAATGGTATTTAATCTTAAGGTTTGAGGAGGGGAATAATGATAATGAAAAAAAAAAACAAAAAAAAAACAAGAAGACAAATCTTAAGGTTATCGGCTTGGAAGTATTTTACAGCACATTCTCATAATTATAATTTTTTGTTATTACTATTACGTTCTTAAGACCAATACAAAAATCATTGTTAATTATTGTTGTTTATGTATCTAGGATATAATACTATTTCCGCTGTGCTCTACTGCAAAATTATTTTCGTTCAATAACGCCTAGATATTATACTGCGTTATTTGTGCTTTGTGAATCTGTTGGTCATGCCCCAAAAAATAATTATATATATATATAGATATATAGATATATGTATATTGGTATACATATATTGATATAATATTCAATAATTAATATTATTAAGCAAATGTCAATTTCTCAAATACACTTATTAACTTTTATATGCAAATCTATAATTTAAAATTATGTCAACGTGATAAATTTCTTGTTCCTGATATATAGCCTTGTAAATTAAGTAAAAAAACAAAAAAAATATTGTTGAGTATTTTCACATACATTTTTTGTTACTTAATTAATCAATTATCAATTTTACGCTTGAACATATATAAACCTTAGTAAGTTGAAAGGGTCTGATTTTCCAATGAATTTTTATTAAATGTTTCAAGATGTCATCGGCAGACTTTAATAATAAATCCTTATAATCAAATTATTTATTTTAATCTTTAAATCAATGCGGCATGTAATTTTTGCATATAAAAACTAATATGAAATATAATAGCAGAAATTATCACATAAATATATATACTCAACTATCTGCTACTCTTTCATAATTACCAACAAAATCGTATATAGCAAAAGTGAAAATTGAACATTGATTTATTTTGGTTCATATAGTAAAGTTTCATGTGAATCGTACAGGTATTGATTAAAATATACTAAGAACTTGTTCTATTTTCAAGTTTTCCAGAAGATGAATTTTAATAGAATATATGAATATTCTGCAGTATTACATTTGAATTTATGTTTCATCATCGAAATATTAATTTCTAGAAAGGTTAGATTCTTGTATGATTCGTACGGAATGCCCTGAACTGATTGAAGCCTTCTTTCCGTTTACAATATAAGTTTTATTATTCGTAAGAGAACTGCGTTTACATGTTTGACGTGTTTTGTCATTTATCAATTGCCATGTTTTAAACAATAAAAGTCTCAAGTCGATTATCAAATATGTGTCAAAGCGGTAAGGTATAGTATCTATTTACGCAAATGCTTTTATAATAAATTACCTGTCTATAATTATTTTACATTAATCTTTACACGTTTATCTATTTTCTAATTATTTTTATAGCTATTATGAAATATGTAAATTATATTTATGAAGAAAATAAAACTTTGTCCTTACAATTAACGATATCAATATATTCACCCACAAAAATATCATATCCTCATATAATTAATTCTGTAATTACCTAAAATTATTCGAAAGTTCATTTTTCATTAAAATACGTTATAATCATGGATATTAAAACGCAGACAACACATATTTGCTATTTGAATTTGTGATGAGAATTCGCGGGCTTTTATACGACGCGTCATACCACACGCCTGCGCAGATACATCATGTCTCGTAGTGAATTTACGGAAGCCCGGTGAAGCCGATCATGCCAACCGAAATACACTGTCGATAAGATCAGCATTCACAAATCACAGTATAATTCGAAAATCCTTTTTAGATTACAACTATATCATAACAAATTGATGATAAATTTACCAAAAAAGAATGTTTTTTGACTTTCTTGTTTATTACATCAACGCAGTGTATGTGTGGATTTGTTAATTTTACCGACAGTGTATGTGTGTAAATGCCGATTTTATCGACTGACATAGTATGTCTATAGTTGGCCCGACCGGGCTTCCGTAGGCTTCCGCGTGAAATAAATTTACTGGTGGTCGTGGGTCCCATCAGCAGTTAGAAGCCTGAAGTCGTGAAGTGAAGCGTGTTTACAACGATCCGGAGTTGTCAAAAGCTGCGTCGTATATCAATATTAAAATAGTGATAATTTGAAATCTAAATGTGACAACGCCTTTAGTAAATGAAAAACGTTATGATTTATTCAAAGTTCATTAAATGGATTCAGAAGTAAACGTCTATCGATCTCTTCCGCCACTGGTTGAGGGAAAACTCCACGGCTATCTTAAACTTACCGTCGACGAAGTTCTATGGTCAAGACGGAGTCCGGGAGACGTAACTATACTTGCCTCCTGGTGGGGTGAAATCGACAGTGCGCAATTTAGGTTCTATCTTATTTAGTTTGTTTTTATTTTTTATTATTATTCATTTGCTAATAACTGTTCGAAAATAATCACCGATCTAGAGGTTAACTCTATCCACGAGTAGTATCAAGTCACACGTCACTTTTTCATCATCTTTTAAAAAATCCACTTTTTAACTTTTAGCAAAATTTCACCTCATTACTATTTTGCCTTATATTTTTTTTCTCAACATTTCGTTCTTTTCGTTCATTTTTTACAGGCCAATCGATATCCATACGGGATTTTCAAAAACGGACAACAAAGTAACTGTGGAAACATACGCTGTGAGAACTAACGTCGATCTTTTTATCGAGTATTTAAAAAATTGTGAAACATTAGAACTGGTAGTGATATCCGAAGAGACGCATCAGGTCTTGGGAACTGCTCACATCGTAGATTTGATCGATATATTTGATGGTAAAATATACTCAAGATATTTTCCAATTTTAAATGAAGCTGGTAATAGATTAGGAGATTTACATGTTAGTCTGAGATTTCTGAACATGACTAAAAGTTTAAAATCTGCAAGAAAAATGAAGGAATTACAGAAAACTCAATTTCAAGATCAAGTATCTTATCCTCTAATCAATATCAAGTCTAAATACAATGAAGATAAACTCCAGAAAGGAAATAAAATCGTATTCGATAATGAAACTAACAATATATCAGCTACAAACGATTCAAAACATAATGATTACGCATATAAGTCAGTTTTAAAAGATAAACGAATGCAAGGTGATATATCGTCGAAAAAATTCAACATGGAAGTCGCTGATAAACTTGTCGCTCAAGTCGTAGCTAGAGCACAAAGATTGAGAGGTGCTATTCTCAAAGAAACTTATGACGATGATCCTCTCGCGCTTAGCGAAACTTCGATCCTAGATAGCTCCAGGTCAGATACTTTGGCAGATAACGAAGCTAAATTATACGAATACTTTCTTGGTGGGTATTATTCTTTAGTTTTGGAAATAATAACTTAAAAAGTAAATGAAACTCTGCACTGAATTTGTTTAGCTATCAATTTTTGTAAACTCTTTTAAATCGGATTTATGCTTATTTGTAAAGTTAAAACATTACAATGTTTGATTTAGGTAAGAAAATGAGCAGATTTGAAGAGCGTAAAGCGTTAGAAACTCTTAGATCTACTTCTCCTACTCCAAGTTTGATCGATCTTGCATCAGAGACAATTCAATCCTGTTATCATAACTGTAAACAGCATATTCATCAGGAAAAAATTGTTGAGAACAAGTCAGAAGAGGTATTAGACGATGTCACTTCCAAGGATTCAATTTCGACTAAAACTAGAGGTTCGATTCTGTTTAAATTTTGTTGTGTAGCTATTTTGAGATTTTAATTGAATGATAATATTGATGTGAAATTAATAATTTCAGAATCATCGATGATAGATCAAATAGACAGTATGAAGATCATTGTCGAATCCTTGACACTGTCTCCAGCTGGTTATCGGAGAGTCCGGTCATCTTGTGTTTCTCGTATGTTAATGTAATTTCAATTTATATGTTAATAGACAAGCCGGAGATCAGATCTTTACAGTATTTCTTTAGATATTCACAGTTTGTAAATGTGAAAGAGTTTTATCGATACCCACAAGACAACGGACTTGATTATCCAGTTGAAAAATTTGTTAACATGAAAATATAAAAATCTATGTAATCTCTGTTTTCATATTTTACTCAAAAACAAACAGATCGAAATTTAGAGCTTCTACGCGCTTAGAATTTGTAAGAATTCTTAGTTTTACTCAACAAAATCCGAAACTGTTCTATTTTTATTGTTTAACTATCATATTATATTGACTATCCTCTTATATCCTTAAAGATTGTCTTTCTGTGCTTAAATAGGTGGGGATAGTGTGCCGTTAGCAGTGACCTACTTTGTTGAGTATGACACGTCGTTTACGCATAACAAAAAGTCAATGAAAAAATACAATAACGAAATTCGCCCGACGAAATTATGCTCTAAAAAACAAGTCGGTCAAGGTGGGTAAATCATATTAACGAACAAAATTTTTATTGTACTGCAAATGATGTTAATCCGTTCTTTCACAATCAAATCATGAGAGATTATTTTTCGTATCTAATCTATGATACTTTACATATTAATGATCTGTATGATGATTCAAAGTATTAATGTAATTTATGAATTTATTTTATAGTTATTTATTTCAATCATCAAGCGATCTTCGATCTACAAAAATCCTGTATTCAAATGGATATTCCTTTAAAATTTAAAGTTTTTAATCGTCATCTGAATCAAAGAACGCCCACCTTATTGGGTTTTGGTTCAATTTATATCAACGAAGTTTCAGAGATGGAAACGTTAGGCACAATACAAAAGCTGGCTATAGTTAACAAGGGCATTAAAATGGGAGAATTGAAAGTGAACATAGAGCTGGGCTGTGACGGAATCCACTTTGGCAAAGATTTTGTTGGTAAGAATATAGAACTTTTCATTTTGTAAAAGTATCTATCGTCATTTTGAATTTATTTCATCTTTACTTGTACTTCTGTGTTTGAAATAGACGCAGTGACTTCGACAAAACAAAATATTCCCGTCTATGAGATATCGTCTGTACTCAGCACAACGGAAAGCAAAGTAAAATCTGCTACGGGTAGCCATTCTAAACCGAACAGCAGAGTGTCGACTTCTTCAAAATACTCGTATAGCTGCGGTGGGAGCAAGTCCAGTGGAAGTAACAAAAACAATATCACAGAGCACAAGCAAAGTAATACAGAAGACAGATACCTGAAAACGGATCAGCCTAACGACAATAGAGAAGAAAAGGTACACTTTAATCAAACAATTACTCTTCAATTCCTACTTTTTCTCGTTTTATTTCTTGACCATTCAATATTTCAATCCATAGGTACTACTGCACGGATTAATATACATTGCCGAAGGCAAGGGATTGCCACAATTAAATACATATTTAATATGCCGAGCATTTTGGAAGGAAGATAGAGCTACTAGCCAATTATGCAGTAACACTGAGAATCCGTTGTATCATTTTCACGAGGTGAATTTCTTTGATTAATGCTAAAATCTTTCTTCCATTATTACTACTGTTATTGTTTATGAAATTACGAAAATTAAACTGAATCTTATTTTACAGTTGGTCCCGTTATTACATGGACAAGATTTGCTGGATCGAACAAAAGATAACTTTATTGTCACCGAAGTTTGGAATAGAAACGTTGCTGGACAAGACAGTTTACTTGGCTTTGCTAAATTACCCCTTCACCAGTTGTATATCGCTTATCGAGATCCCTTAGTTGTTCCGCATCTTCTGCTGTCAAAGGTAATGCATGAACGAATAGCAAATTCAAATATACTCCAAGAATTTATACCCTGAAATATTTCATTCACTTTTCACGATCAATTTTTTCAGTATCCTGTTATAAGCGTCGACGGATGGGTTCCGATTTATGAACCAGTAACTGGCCGTTCATGTGGAGAATTATTGGCTCTTGTAGCTCTTGGTACTGCGGATCAAATAGCTCTTTTAGAAATGACTAGAGGGCTGAGAGACTGCAATATTACGCCACGTGCGATCCAAAGTTCAGTGAGAAATGTATCGCAGAATACAGAAATCATTCCAAACGAAAGTCAAGATGTTAATCAAAGAGTAAAAAGTTCTTACGATATTCAACCAAGCTCTACAAATTATCTGGACGAAGTTGACGTACGCGATTTTCAAAATTTCCAAATCGTTGAAAATATTTCTAGTTCTCATAATACGAAAAGCCAGGAATCACAGACCGAAATTACGACTGTCGAAGAAATTAAGACTTACGATATTTCTAATAGACAATCTCAAGACGAAAATGCCGGTTCACAAAGCTCGGTTTTACATGCTTTAGTTGATCACTTGGCTCAAGCACTAAACGTTCCAAAGTCAGGTGGACAGCTGGCAACTGAATCACAGACTATTCGATCAGAGAATCAAAAAATTCCGGATATTATGGAACAAATTGACTCCGATCCATTGAGTAATGATAGCGTTTCTTCGTCTGAAAGTAGTCCAAGAGAAAATTACGATATGCCAACTGAAATGTACAGAAGTGTAGGCGTTGGCGCAGAGTTTGACGAAACTGTGATCCAAGTCCCGAGTACAAGCTACTCGAATTCAAATTCAAACTCTAAACCACCCTCAAAAGAAAAATCAACTTCGTCCGATGAGCTTGGAAATACCGAAATACCGAAACACATCGACGATGAACCATCCTTCAGGGCTCATGTCGAAATAGAATGCGCCTTGCATTTACCTAAAGTAGAAAAAGTTGAAGGGCCTGTTGAGCCAAGCACATACGTTACCTTTCAACCAGTCCAAAAAGACAATGGAATACAGTTCGGACCCTACAAGGTCACCAACATTTTTCCAAACAGTTGCAGCCCAAAGTGGGAATGGAGATGTGATACAAGACTGTCCTCGGACTTGTTAATAAATGTAATTACTGTTTAATTATACATTTTCTTTGTAAATAAGATATTTCTTATGAAGTCAGAAGATTTAACTATGGATACTTCATTTTCTGAGTGGCTTTCTTTAGTTTCTATTCGTTTACTCTGATCAAACTTGGTATTTTAAATCGTTTAATCTCATGTTTAAGGACCAAAAAAGGATGATTTTGAAAATCTGGCGGTTGTTTGATCCAATGATTAATTCAAATCTCGATTTAGACAAGGATATAGTTATCGGCTTTGCTGCAGTTGATTTGTCCATACTACTTGCTGGCTTTCCGCTTGTTTCTGGTTGGTTTCATATAATGGATTTTACTGGGAAATGTAATGGTCAGATAAAAGTAAGTATGAAATGTATTGGAGTAATGAGCTAAGAATCTTTGATACCAATCGAAAAAAAAACAAATGTATTCATCTAACTAATAATGTTAACAAAATTTCTTTTCGCTTTTTGTTCAGGTCACTATTACACCGTTAGAAAATATCTCAATGTTTGTTAGATCAACTGTTGGTGTAACTATTCCGCATAAACCAACATCCCACATCACAACAACACGATGCATTCCGCAAAGTACCAATATCATCTCGCAGACTTTTGTTCCCCACTTTGATCAGCTCCCACAAAGTCAGGCTGTTAACAATACAGACAAATTCTGTTCTAGTTATCCTCAATTGGATAACGATCCGGCGAGTGAAATTGGGCTGAGTCTAGGCGATGTTTCTATGACATTTTTGTCCCAGTCGCTAAAGTGAGTTAGAATGTATCGTGGGACGTTATACAATTGTCGGATTTATCATTCTGTATGAGCAATGTGACATTAGAACTGTTTTAAAATGATTGTATAATAACGTTTTCTCCAATTCTAGACAAAAGCTGACCGAACTGGATGAGATTACAAAGCGTTTAAAATCTCGACTCCACGATGTTACTAATGAGGATTTTGACGTTGATTTTGATCCTGACTTTGATGCTAACGAGACGGATCTAGAAACGGAGCGTAATCAGAATGGGAACGCTTTGAATGAACATTACGAAAATTCTGTACCTCCTAATGTAGAAGATTGGCAGCCTTTACCACCTGCAACTAATAATTCATCTAGTCAAAGTTCTCAAGTCAATCAAAGATATAGAAATTCAAATTTCTTTAACGATATTCAGAATCGATACGCCCCTAATAATTTCAATAATACTAACACTGAAAGTACCGAACAAAATTTAACAGACACTGGCTACTCTACAAATTCTCATGTTCAATCTAGCCAGAGTTTGTCGAATGGACATTTTGAAGCTGAAAATCAAAACGATCATTTCTTTAACAATGGTTATTCGAGGGATGAAGTAGCGGAGCAGCCCGTTAGAGGAGCCAGAATGCACATAAATCATTTACTGGACAAACTGACATCCCTTACCTCTGCGCCACCGTCGACAGGAAATTTTCCAATCAAACGAAATATTCACGATTTTATTGCCAGTTTAAGACACAACAGTGTGAACACTAATGGGAAATGTAATCAAGAAGTTAACGTTAGAACTGTTCCAACGCAAACAGAGTATCAAGATATTGAACATAGGGAGATTTCCAAGGATCGAACTCTTTCGTCAATTAATTTACAATTGAATACAGTGACAAGGGATGTTAACGAGAATAATAATATAGATAATTTAACGCAGGAAAGAAACAAGGTTTCAAATTTAATTCGCGAGGAATTAGTTACAGACGAGAATAACGATACGACTGAGTTTGATGATTTAACTGCACATTTACTTACTTCTAACGTTCGACATATGGATTTGGATAGTATTTTTAATCCTTTATTGTATCAACATTTGATTCCTGATGTTCAAATATCTAATTCTTTATCAAATCCAAATAATTCGACTCAAGACTTGGAGAATTTGAATAGTACAAACGACGGTGTTGTTATAGAAGAATTGGACAACAGATATACAGAGACTTTTAACGCCACTATTAATAATGGACTTGGTAGACTTCGGAACTTGATTGAAATAGATGCTTCTCTGATTGGGGAGAGCGGTAGTAAAATTAGAATGAAAAAAAATTTATCCAAGAGCTTAGAAGGCAATGATTTCTTCAGAATGACACCAACAGGTGTGTCTGATGATATTGACGGAAATATTGATGTTACTGTGGCAGATAAACCGAGTAACGATGATTTGATGGCTAGCAATAGTACCGAGTCAACAACTACGCTTTCGTTTGATACATCTTCAATTAGACAGAGGCAAGAGGTTGTCGATAATGTTTCTTTAATTTCATCCGACTCTTCTGTATCTGTGGTAACAAGGCAAGCTCCAGACGGAGGAAATCCTACGGAGGAAACTAGTAAGCCGTTAGTTACAAGCCATCAAAATGAGAGTGAGAATTCTTCAACAGATAGCTAAGTTTTCAGCTTCAATTTTTTGTTAACTCGAATTGTTATTTATCTTGTTTTTTTTTTATTTTTCATTCCTTGAGTATAAAGTACTTGAAGTACAGGAGGTATTGGATTCTTAATATTTTTAGGGTATAAGAGGATTAAGATTTTGCTTTTAAGTTCTTGTGATGTTAAAAACCAGCTGTGTTTGTTGAAATTTCACGTCTTAAACATATTCAAAGGTCAGATTTCAAACGGTATTGATTAAAAATAAACTCTTATTACTTCAGTCACGTTGTTCAATAGATGTTTTTCATTAATCTTTGAAAACATCTAATCTTAGTTGAATTGTATATTATGTTATTACGTAACAGGGAAACAATTATCGTTGATTTAATTTTTTTACTGTCAAAAATAAGGCATAATGTTATATTGAAAAGCGAATTCTACTCGAAATTATAATATCTTCAGTTTGATTATGAAATCGATAACTCTGGTGTCTCATTAGATAATTTAATATTTACAAATAGTCTTTTGAATGTATATACAATATACCTATCTGTATATATATATATTTTATCAGTATTCAATTTAATATAATTCACAGTTTGAATATTGTCTTATCTTTCTGTTTCTATTTCTCTGAAAAATTCCCATATTCTTACTTAACTTATTATCATGAAATACTTAGTATCCATTCACCTGCTCGTCCTTCAAGAACTAATATTTATAATTCCTACGATAAAAAGATGAAAAATTCAGCTACTTACAAGGAACTTTTTGTCATATAGAACTGTTAATTAATTCTGAAAGTTGGTAAACTTTGAATATTATCTATGATAACTGTAGTTTAACTTCTTTGATCATTATAAATTCTTCTAATATGAGTTCTACAAATTGCTACAGGCCTGTCCGGCAGCTATACATTTTAAACATTTCTCTTTCCATAATTTTCCCGAGGTACTGAATATATCTTATAACAGCTTATATCGAATAGAGAAAAATTGTACAAAAACTCTGGACATATTTTCGCGTGTTATTTGGCACGCACTATCTTTATTTTCTTTTTTTTTCTTTTGATTACAGCTTGTTTCAACGCAGTTATATAAAATAATTGATACAAGTGGTATTACTGTGCATATTTTATAATATCTAGATTGAAAGCAATTTATTCTTTTTCATTTTTGACTGATTACCGCATATACGTAATAATTATAATAATAATAATAATAATAATAATAATAATAATAATACGTAACACGTACATACCATAATATTCTACACAGTTAAACACAACTATATTATATTATTTGAGGCATTTAACAATTTAACATTAATATGTGAAATATTTTTATATAATCTTTCTGTAAATAGCGCTCAAGTAGAGATACTAGAAATAGGAATCAAATTTATTGTATTGCTATTCTGAAAATAAACTAGATCTGTATCAAGTGTAATACGCTTAAGAAATTAATACATGATCTATTTTCAAATTAATTTACACAAGTATTGCTAAACAAAGTCAGTTAGATCTTTAGTTTCTTATTATTTATTTATTATTTTTTTTGTTTTTTCAAATTTTAGACTATAAAAATAATAAATATTCAAAAATGCTGCTAACAAATTATCTCAAAAATCTGAATACATTTCTATGATGACATCGTAAACCTAAACTTAATATTCATTTTCATAATAATATATTAAACTATGTTTTTTTTTCAAACTTAGAGATTAGTCAGTCTATAAGGTAGGCAGAAAGATATGCCTCGCAACGATTCCATTTTTGTATAGCTTCAGGATGCATGAGCCATATTTTAGCAGGCATTCCTTCATGACGGTGTATCTCGGAGCAATCTCTCAGTTTCTAAAATATGAAATTATTAATTTTGAAAAACCGTGTCCCATTTATCATCATATTGAGAATCTTCATAGCTTATTAAATTATTATACATGAAACTCTTTGAGTTGTCTCGCAGTGTATAATTTCTGCTCACGACGTTCTTTGAGCATACATGGTCTGCATAAAAACGTTTTGTTACGTCTGTGCCAGTAATCTCCTAACGGTTTTCTTTCGCACAAATCACATATATCTGTGTTCCTTTGGCAACATTTCAACTCAACTCCAAGGCGCATTTTGACACGTCCACCAAAACTGTGATCGTATATAATCCCACGCTTTATTCCAGGTGAGTGCGTTCCTGGTCTGAAAAGAATTCCATTTAAAATAGAGTTTCTTTATCATTTTGTATTCAGGTTTTTTTCGACAGCATAAATCAAATAAGTTATCAATATTGTTTATGCCTGTAATCTGTTTGATTCTTATAATTATTATCACCCTGGATTTTTATTCGTCAAATTTGTCTTCCTCTTTGCAGTTGAGGCAAATGGATGTTTCAACTGTTTAACTTTTTCAGGAAATTTACTGACGTTATATTCTGCGGGAGAAGGATGATCATCTCCATGGATTACAGTTTCGGCAAAACGTGCAACACCACTGTACCCCTTTGTACTAATGGTGCAAGGACATGGCTGGATAAATTTATATCAAGTTAATCAATAACAACCGTGGTTATACCTATATACATATACATAAGTAATACTGGGACTTCTTAATTGCATAGACAACTCATTCAAGGCTAATTTGAGGAAATTTAAAATTAGTATGAGTATATCAAACAATAGATGTGAAAAGATCAATAACTCATAATTGAGATAAGGAAATGTGATTTATATTTGTATTATATGAGCTCGATTCAACCTTTGTCTTTATAGATTTGAATGCATTCATAGTATTGTATTTTGTTGGAGATATGTTTGGGTAATCTTCAAAGACATAGTGTCTCATAAACGGAGTCATTCCCTTTTTTGATGATGTATCTCTCTCTGACCCAGAACCAAATGCTATTTTCTGAAGTTCTTGTTTCCGCACAACATATTCAAAGTCTGAAAATATTTAGAGGGTTCGTTTTTTTTTTTTTTTCTCGCAATTTTTTTTTTTTTGTAATTTTTAAAACAAGTATACGAAAATATTTATCTTAAATACGTAATTCGATTAGCGTGATAATTAATAACATAGCAGGTCATGCTGTACCATACCTTTCCGGCAAACCCACATTTTTTTTTTTTTTTTTGTATTAAACAATCACTTATAAGTTACGGTAATTGAATAATAGAAATTCAGAGCTTGAAAAGAAAACTTCAGATACCTTATTGCTATGGCAACAACCCTTGACATGACCGTGATGTTATTGACGGATTGACTGATCTCATTTCTAAATCCAGATCGCATTAATATACTATGCTTTTAGACAGGAATATATTCGCGATGTAAGAATGTAATCGGAGTCGCTATTTATGGCCCATGAATTAATTGGAAAATCGTAAATCCCTTTGGAGTTTATTACTTTTGATTCTATTTTAATTGATAGTAATATCGGTGATATTTATTCGATGAAGTGTTAAATGATTAAATTACCTTCCATGATAGAGAATAAATTTCTTTTTACAGCTATCAGAAGCGCGCTTGGATTTGGGTATAAAAAAACTTTTCAAATTTTCATATAACGTGTAATACTCAAGTTTGTAATGTTGTTCAAATATTACGTTGGGCGCTAATAAAAATCTTGGCAATTGTCGTACGAATTTAGTGACTATATAATATCCAATATGAGACAGCGAGTCTATGAAATATTGATAATAAATTATTGCATCGCGACTTAAGAACAATAAGATATTGTTCCGAGATTATGAAATCTGAATAAAGCGCGCCGGGGCGGGATTTGTGATGGATTATGGGTAATTTACCGGAAGAATAATTTCACTGGAACTACGATAGTCAAATTTAATAGTATTTCATTTAAAACATACTACATAGATCGAAAATCAATTACAACCTGATAGATTAACAGATAAAAATAATTTTCGGACTGTTTCCATTGGTTAAAAAAAGATTAAAATCTATAAAAAATTGTGATAAATATTAGAGGAAAGATATTCAACCGGACGTTAGTCGGTTCGTGTGTTGTTCGCGCGGTATTCCAGCGTCGGCCGCTGGTCGATGGTGTTGTACCGTCCGTAACCGTCTTCGCGATGCTTTCGCAGATGTGTGTTTCTGCACATGGCTGTGTCGCGGGACGTACCCGTAAATCGCTCCGCACTTTCTCACGGTTTATTATCGGTAAATCTCAAATTATAGCATCAATTTAACCGGCATAAACCGTTATCAATGTTTATACATTAGCTTAATACTTTATAGTGATGAATATTTGTGAAATAGTGCAACATTTGAACGTTATGAAAATTAGGATACGGGGAACAAACCGCTTAGCTGCAGTTTGTCTTACCGTATATAAGATATATATCTCTGGCATATATACACTTTTTTTTTCAATTACAGATTATGACATTTTATATTTACATTCAGAAGAAAAAAAAAGTATTACAATTATAATAATACTGTATGATGTATTCAAATGTATCAAAAACTTTTGTCGCATTTATACGCGAAATGGTTAAGACATTCAAGGACAACGGTGACAAACAACTCGTAGTCTAGTCGTCCCAAGTTTTCTCTACATCAAAGATTTTGCACGTATACATACCTATACATTATGTATATATATATTTTTTTTTTGTTTTTTCTTTTAAACTTTGTACGCTATTCAAGTCAATATTTCGATATATTTTCTTCAAACATTAACCAAATTATTTATTCGTTTTATGTTATCAAACTTATATCGGCTATTCACTGAACGCTGAACTGTCAAAATATCATTTCTACAAATAGTACGTGCTACACTAAGCACGTACATACACATACACGTAGATCTATATTTATGTGATATGTACAAATCTCCGTTCAAAAAGAGGAAACAAATACAAGTTTCATGGCTATTATTGCCTCTTCGTGAATGACATTATTATTCTTTAGTTTTAAAATTGGTCATTTTATTTATTTACTTATTTATGAAAATTAAAAGACAGAAATAAATAAATAAAAATAAAGAAGAATAAAGATGAAATTATTTCACAAAAAAATTATCTGTGATGAAATTTCTTTTATATTCATACTGGCGTAATACATATTTAGTTTCATTCAACACCTGTTCAATCTAAACAATTCGACCTCAATGTAAAAGTTGAATGATTAAAATTTTTCTGTTGAATAAAATGTACTTGAATCAAAATACTCCAATAGTTGAATTCATAACATGAATGTTTTCAACCCCTTCAATGCCTTGACCACTTTATTCGAGAAAAAAAGCTACTCTTTCAAACTGGTGGCAAATGACAGAAAAAAATAAAAATAAAGAAAAATAAGATTGAAACGAATCCATTTTTTTTAACACGTATTTATTTGGTTTGCTTTATTTATTTTTTTTTTTTTTATGTGAAATAAATTCTCAGATGAGTACGAAACTTTTACAATTTTTTTCATAAGTTTTGGTCAAGAAATATAAATTTTATCTGAATTAAGCCATTGAAAAATAATTTTTTTTTCTGCGCATGAAATCGTCGATTTTAAAATAGAATAATTTTACGAATAATTAATTAACGTGTTTCTTTCAATTTTTAGGTATATTAGTTCGAGAAATACTACATCCACCATGACCACCTCGTCCGAAGATGTTTTGATGCAAGTTGGTCAAGTTCGTTATAAAAAGGGTGATGGTACACTCTATGTTATGAACGAGAGGATAGCGTGGATGTTAGACAACAGAGACACCGTATCAGTCAGTCACAAATATGCTGATATTAAACGTAAGACCAAATCGTAAATTTTTGTAATCATATTAAAGAATGAAATAGAAAAACAATGATAATCACAAATTTTGTATATTTTCGTTTATTTATTTATATATTATTTAATAGTACAAAAGATATCACCTGAGGGTAAAGCAAAAATTCAACTACAAGTTGTTCTTCACGACGGATCATCGTCTACTTTTCATTTTGTAAATAGAAATGGTCAAGAAGCACAGGTCAAGGACCGTGACGAAGTCAAAGAATTGTTACAACAGCTTTTACCAAAATTTAAAAGAAAGGTCAACAAGGAATTGGAAGAAAAAAATAGGTGAGATACTATTTACTCTCATCTTTCATTTTCACAGATTTTACTCGATTAATAATCTCCTAATTTATTACTGTATCAATTAAAAATATTAATTTTTCTTCAAGTTTTAAGTAAGAAATAGTCCATAAATTTTATACGATATTTTCTAATTCATTATTCGGCTCATATGATAGCCGGTATATTATTTTTATTGACAATTTTCAAGGATAACAAATTAATCTGTATAAAAAATGTCTGCCTATAGCAGGATTCCAATTACATTCAAGATTTCTAAATTTTTTTTCAATATGTTATATCTCTTGTTTATTTGCAATCTTGTACTTTATTTATAATTAGAAAGTACTAACATGAATACTAATGATTATATGACAATGGGAATTATGTTTTAAAATATATACCTACATGGGGCTTAAGACAATTACCAAAAGTAATGCGACTCTTCGGAAAAAATATTTGCTAATTGACCGTTACATATGCATGTGTAAATCGAGAAGGGCTAGTTGATACAGATCTATACTATTTTTGGCTTCTGAAATATGTGTAGTGTAGAAATTTTTAAAAAGATTAAGAAATAACAAAGAAATATACGATGAGTTCGAAATGATAACAAAAATTCGATGAAAAAGAAACGAAATAACAAAGTAAAACAAAACTAAAAAAAAAAAAAAAATTATTTATGGTACAAAATATTTCAATATTTTGCCTGAATATTTCGTGTTTTTCCAGAAGCATTTTTATACACGGGGGCCAAAAAAAGCTAAGGATACTGTATCATACTGCATCTCGCGCGGGAATATCTTCTCCCATCAAGAAGGTATAACGTTATGGAAAAATAGCAGTCTCTCTTTAAATTCTAATAAAATCTTGAATTAAAACATCTGTAACAACTTCACTGTATTTTTGTTATAAACAAAATGAGAGACGATGTCTATAAACTTATCAATATTTACTCAATGTCTGTTAATATTAGTATTATATAAAAATAGAACTAAATCGTGAATGTTTATTTCTTAATTATCACTTACCTAACAACATTCACGTAATATCTATGAAAAGTTGTTGTACCTCGCCCTGACATTACTTGATAGTTATGTAATTCGTTAGATAGTTTATTCCTGCAAGTCGTAAGTGTAACAGCGCTCTTATTTTCAGTGACATCATTTTTTTCCAATGACCTAAACATTAAAGAGATTATTATTCTATTCATCTTCCAGAATGTTGCAAGAAAATCCAACGCTGTTGCAGCTTTACAGAGATCTTGTAATCACCCAAGTTATATCATCAGAAGAATTCTGGGCTCAATATGCCGCTGACTATACTCAAGCAAAGAAAAGTCAACGTCAAGATATTGGAGTTAATGGAGCTTTCTTGGTAATCGATTGATTCGCGTTCTCATAATTCTTCAATTGAAAGTAAATGTAAATAATGAAAAAAATTTTAATTTCAGGCCGATATTAAGCCGCAAACAGATGGGTGTAATGGTTTGAAATACAATTTAACTGTAGACATAATAGAGTGTATATTCAAAACATATCCAGCGGTGAAGAAAAAGCACTTAGAAAATGTTCCGCACAAAATGTCAGAGTCTGATTTTTGGACAAAGTTCTTCCAGTCTCATTACTTTCACAGAGATCGTATAAACGCAGGGACCAAAGATCTGTTTACCGAATGTGCCAAAATAGACGATCAAGAATTAAAAAAGGATATTCAATCAGGAATAAATGATCCTTTGGTCGATATTACATCATTTAACGATAAATCTATTGACGAAAATTATGGCACAGGATCGGGTAAAGCAGATAAAAATTCTGGCAACATTGTACACCAAAGTATGATTAAAAGATTTAATCAACATAGTATAATGGTGCTGAAAGCAAGCACTGCAAACACTTCTCAAGACACGACACAACCGCAGTTGAACGGCTCTACTACATCGTCAATTAAAGTTCAGTCCAACAACTCTATCGAGGATCGTGCCAAAACCAAAAAAGTAAATAGCTTATATTTGATATTGAGAAAGATTACGAGTCATATTTTCTTTCTGCGTGAAACTGAGGCATAAATAATTCATTTTTATTCTTATTTTACAGCTTAGGATACAGGAAAAATTAGTATACGATGATCTTGATACCAGCTGTGATTTAAACACTAAAACCTCTGCGCCTCTCAATCTATCTCATGTGGACAGATATTTACATGGACCAATGCCTGGATGTGGAAGTGCCGAAGCTTCGAATGAGGAACTACAAACAACCCTGACGCAGCTTAGAAGAGAGGCCAGTAATTGGGTGAACGGTAATTATCTACCAAGGCAAGCAGGGACCGCTTTAGTTAGTCCAGCCGCTGCGGTATCTGCTTTAGGAGAACTCACACCTGGTGGTGCTCTTATGAAAGGATTCCGAGAAGATAGTTTAGGGCGTAAGTGAGAATGAATTTTATTTAATGTTATCGAAAAAAGGTAAGAAATTGGTTCTAAAATTAATTGAAAATTGATGAATTTTTTTCAGAGTTAATTCCAAAGGATTTGGAAAAGGAATTACGTAACATGTACATGTGTACTTGCGAGTTATTGAGACATTTTTGGAAAAGCTTTCCACCAAACACTCCTCAGCTTGAGGAAAAAGCTGTTAGAATGCACGAGGCTCTTCACAGATTTCATTCTGCCAGGCTAAAGCCATTCGAGGTACAATTTAAAAATTTCAGGCTATTGATACGTTGAATATCAGGAAAAAAAAGTCTAATGAATTTCAATTGACTATAACAGCATAAGAAATTCGGGTAAATCGAAAGCAAGGGTGAAAATGTTTGAAGAATTGGGAAAGCGAGATAAAAAATTTACTATGATAGATTTCTTTTTTTCATTATGATGAAAAGAACAAGAATGAAAGAACGTTTTATATTAAAAAATTAGTGTCTATATTTTCGCATGTTTATAATTCCAGAGAGGAAAAGAAAGAAAAAAACATTTAGACAAAAACGTGTAACAATGAGAGTAACAAATTTTTGTGTATATCTTTTTGGACAGGATCGTATATCAAGGGAGTTTTCAGCAGTGAGTCAACACTTGACTAGTCATCTGAACCAGTTGTTGAATACTGCGTATAGAAGATTCGCAGTTTGGCAACAAAGAAAATTACAAATGAGATAGCCGTCAATGCAGTTGTTTTGAATTAAGTACCAATTTAAAGGTTGAAGAAAGAAAAAGAAAAAATAAGAAACGAAAGAAAACAAACAAAGTTATGAACAAAGACAAGAGCAATATCAATCATCTTATAAATATTGCAGTTTTATATGTTACCGTAATTAGGTATCGATGTGGGTGTATTTTGTCAAAGCCAAAGTCGTGTTAGGAGATGCACCCCCGTGCTATGCCAATTGTAAGCCTATTTATTGTTTAATATTTTAATATTTGTATAAAACGAAATCGTGCTCTAAAACAATAACAACAAAAACAAAAACAGAAAAACACTTCATGCTTTCAATATACATATTTCATTGAAACCACGAAGGTGGTCAGATATTTAATACTTTTGTAATAAATCATTTTTCAGTCTATTTATTTCGTCTCTAAAGTTCTTAGACCCCCTTCGAACGTTATGCGTAGAGTGTTCTGAGTTCTTTTCTAATTTAAAAACACTACATATTACGATAACTGCCACCATTTCTGCCTCAGGACATACATAAAATGTGTATTTTGAATTTTTATTTCTCGTTTATTATATCTAACACATTAAATAACGTAATGATTCAATACCTATATTACAGTATATGTACCACAATTATAAGTATTTGTACTTGATTTTCTGATAGTGAAGTAAAAAAAAAAATAAATAAATTAACATTAAAAAAATAAAATAAATGCAATAGAATAATTTAAAAGAAAAGAAAAAAAAATAAAATAAAAAATAAAGTAAATTACAAAAAAAAAAAATTAGTCAAGGATAACCCTCGGGTAAGAGTTAATAATGGAAAAAGCGACATCAATACACTTCCTACAACGACTGCGATATACTCAACTAAGTGTCTTAATTGTTGAATCCTATTTTCTACTCATATCACATATTAATTGAAGAAAAAATAAATAAATAATGAAAATAACAAAATACCACGACTCAGTAATACATGATAATTAATTGATGAAAATAATCATCCCGCAAGAACTCTAGTAATTAGCAATAATCTATCGCATCATTGTAATAAAATTATTGAATTATTAGTTGAATAGAAATCGATAATCGAATCAATACTAAAAAATATCATGATCACAAGTTATAACACTATTTCTATTAATATTATTATAAATATATTCTTACATTATTATTATTATTATTATTATTACTATTATAGCAATGAATGTTGTTTATTGTCAACTGTTTAACAGTGATAATTTGTTGAGTGAAGAAAGAAATTTTTGTAATTCTCTGTAAATGTTCGCCAAATGAAATAATTATCAAGCTCTTATTTTTCTATGTAAAGAGCGTAGATATATTATGTTATACCTATGGTAAAGAGCTTTTTCAAGGGACAAAAAATAATAAGAAAATAATAGAAAGATTATGCGTGCCTGTAAATTTCGAAGAAGAAAAAAGAAAACTAAAGAAAAAAAAATATGAATGAACGTTTAAAATATCTGAATTACTAGGATAGAGTGTTTGTAAATATAGGTAATAAGATCTATGCTATGTTCGAAACGTTATGTATGTACGTACCCGTGTGGTTCGCAAACGTTTTCAACAGTTTTTATTCCTATTAATTAATCATCTAGTTTGTAATAAATGAAATCGTGAAATTGTTACGTTATTTTTCTTTAACAGATAAAAAAAAATAAATAAAAAAACTGTTAGTTTTTCTTACATCGCAGGAAAGACAAAAAGACAAGAAAAAAATTATACACGAAAAAATGAAATTTGAAAATTTCATGCATAACGACTGAACGTAACTGTATTTTATATTGTATATCAAAATATGGATATCTACGCGGTTCAATCAATAGATTAGAGTCTGAATATGACAAAAATTATTTGACATCAATTTTTCAATGCTACAGTTGTGTACATATTCTTTGTAAAGTTAAACCCAAGAGCGTCCAAGAGATAAGAAGAAATGATTCTGAGTTTTTATTTATTGTTTTTTTTTTTTTTTTTTTTGAATTTAATATACCTAGATCCCTTTTTGGAATGAAATACAATTTTCTCAAACGTGATTCTAAAGCCCTGCCGGATACAATTCAGCCCACCGAACAAATAAAGAAATAAAAAAAATCTGTTTAAGATCACGTTTGGAAGAAGTGGGAGTTGCATTATAGTATATGGGTATGAATCTAATGGTAAGGATGGTTAAGCCATGGAACCACCCCAAGGTCGGGTGCAGTCGGGTGAGTATCGCGGAATGTTCGTGAAGAGCGGGTTGATCGTACGAGGACCCTCGAGGAGAACCGAGAGGAGAGTCTCGTGTGTGAATCTCTCCTCCCCCCCTTTGCTGCTGTTACCGGGCCTTCGGCATAACATCGCCCCATCCCTACCACGCGCGTTGATTTCGCGCATCGCGAACAACGCTGCATAAATAAAATTGAATCGAAAATTACACCTAAATCTTTAGATAAATTTCGATGACTTGATAGGAATTAGAAATTTTAAATGGGATGATGAATGGTAATAAATAGTGCATTCATTCTCGCATGTCGCGATCTTTATTATAAAAGTCATATTTTGCATAATTTATATTTGTTCCGCGGGTAGAAAAGTTGAAAACCCCGTGAGTGGTGGAAGTAGCAAAAATTGATAGGCAGGGGGGGGGGGGGGGGGAGCTCAGGGCCGACTCTAAAGACTTTCAAACTCTAACCGATTATTGTAATATGTACTTTTGTACGTGGTGTACGTATATGCAACTTTACTGAAAGAGAAATGACCGGAAGTTTAATTGATCGTTGCGGGGATAGGGCAGTTCGTTACATCAATGAACAGAAGATAAAACCTCAGAAAAGAAATAAGAAAGTATTCGAAGTAAATGCATAGCTATTCGTAGGTATTTAATAATTATATAATCGCGTATAGCTTTATATAAACAGTAATCTTAAATATTATAAATTATTTTCATTTACGTGGTCTATAGATAAATAATATATAATAAAATAGAATGCGATCAACAGGTAGTTTTCCCCCGTTGGGTAGATATAAGTATACGTGTAGACAAATTGAATAAGGTTCGTGATTCCTATACCAAAAACTCTGATTCGATTATAAAGAATAAAAAAAAATGTATAGTGACATGTTACGTCACGGATATATAACCGCGATCTCTTTAATAATCGCGTTGGTATATGGATATCGTATGATACATATTCGCGGACGAGACCCCGTAGTTCAACGTGATAACGTTACTCTCCGCGAATGCATACCTACATAGTTGAAAAATAATAAAGAGCGGCTCTGGGTCACGGAGAGAACGTCGCGTCGGTGGCGGCGGCGTAGTCTTCGCGTGGGTGGGACAAGCCGACGAGGGGAAGAGAACGGGTACGCAGAAACGCTTTCCCCTTCATTGTTTGAAAAATCCCGCCTGTCCCCCTCCGCAATCGATAGATGGCGCGCTCTATTGTTGACTCGGATCAAAATGGCAGCCTATAATGGGCACTGTAGCAACATTGTTCGTGTATGCTCAATGACAAATGATCTAATATATTTACTTTAATTTTGTATAAAAATAAAGTGTTATCGTAATCGTGTTTAATTTCTTTTATTATAAATATCAAAACTATATTGTAAATCATGTGGGAATTTTCGCGCTTTTATAAATCATTCGATACAGTGTACCCGTGCTTTTGATATTCTAGTTGGAGCCATATTTACCCTGTTATCAGCCTAAAGATTCGTTTATATATTACATTAAATAACTACATACTGATCTAAGGACTACGGTATATCACCACAAAGGTAAATATCACTATTAAATTATACCATAGTTTATTATTCATCGATAATTATGAACCCTTGCCACAATCAAAGATCTACTTTCGGTATGTGTTCAATGCAATTTACCTAGCGGCAATCAAAACCCGATGCAGGTTGTTGAGGAAATATTTTAACGGGTCACCTGTTAAATAAAAGTCTATCACTACTTATTTAGCTCTAAATATTATTATCAAATCGTCGCCTGGGAGATTCAGGTCACCCGGTAGATTCCTAGTCAATAATGGAGGGGGTGGCGCATCGAATAGCGTATACGATGTATTGTTGTCATTCTATAAGTTATGTGCATTTAACGATAAACATTTTAATACGGAACTTTTCTTTAAAAAATAACTTTTCCTCTTATTTTATTATCAGACTGCCTATTTATATCGTATTTTTATTATAAGTATCACAATTTTAATCTTTCCCTCCCTGCTACACCCCCCACTTCTTCATTGTTTTTATTCAAACTCCACGTACTCATGCAATTTTTTTTTGTCACTTACGATTCATCTGTTAAAATGTTTCTGACCAAAATATTTTTCTTTAATTTTTAACTGAAAAAACAAATTTTTTATATTGAAGTATCCAAGGATTTTAATGAAAAAATTTATACCTAAGTCGCATCGTGCTTTTTACAATCTCGGTCATTTTTCTCATCTTTCACTTTCTCTTATCTATAATACTTGCAAAAGTACGCAATCTTTGGGAATACTCTTTTGTCATACTTTAGATCATTTCCTTCTCTCTGAATTATTCATATTTAATAATAAATGAATTTTTTATTTCTCACTTTTTTTCAGGACACGATGACTTCGCCACATGATTTTCTTCATCAAAATCCAATACCGTGACAACTTTGTAGATAATCTACGAAGTACGTCTTCTGAATTAATTTTCGAAAGCTATATCAAAAGCGTATAGACTCATGGATAACAGATAAATATTGTTATGAACATCATAGAGTTATTAGATATTAAATTTAGAGGGAAAAGTTTGCGAGAAGCAGACTAGGCAGGCTAGGCACTGTCGTGCAAAGCGTGGGTTATGGATCCTGTTGGGCCATGGTATGCATCGTACAATCGTTTAGCCACAGGTGGTGCAGCCGGTACATTTCAAGGAAGTAGCGGAAGTACAGGCAGTGATTTTGTCTCTCATCATTTGGCTTCGGCTGCTAATCAATCCGCACCATCGACGACCTCTCAGCTGCTTTTGCAAGCAGCTCATACAACGGCAACTCTGGCGGGACAACCTACTCCATTTAATCCAGGAGGATTTTTGTCGCCTCCACCTGTTGGCTATGATGTTTTTTCCCCATTGTTTCATCACACCAATTCTAAACAGGCTCATTACGTAACGCAACACAGACAAGCCCTTGTTCATGCTCAGGCTGCTGTCGCATCTAAACAAAACATCACAACGGAAAATGAGATATCTACGCCTAGAGAAAACTACAACTCTACACATCAAGCTACTTTCTTTGAACACCAAGGCAACGCTTCATCACCTACTACTTCGAGCCTGGCTTGGACACACCAAAATAATTCCCAGCTTCCGAGTCCCTTTGGCATTCTACCTCATGAGAGTGTCGTCCCATCTTCGCCAGGACCTCCGTCATCAAAATCGGGCGGTACTGCCTATGAAAATACTTTCAACGCTCATTTTGCTGCCGCTCAAACTTTGAATAATATTAATTCGCAGCTACCATCTCCTGTTGTAACTGCTGCTGAGTTTAAATCGTCCAATTATACGGAGTCTAAAAAAGTTACTAGCGCCAGACCACAGTCTCCGGCTATTACTGTTAAGCCACCTGTTTCTATACCAACGGCTAGCAGTAATCAACCCTTTTTTCAACAAGCATCAACTACTTTTGGATCCGAATCACTTGCCAGTAATTATACTGCTGGTAATGGAAACCAAGCTTCGAATCCAAAGGTTCAACCTTCTCTTCAGCATCAACAATCCTGCATAGTTTCAACGCCGAGCAATTCCTCCGGCAAAGAATACAGGATCCCACAACCTCCTTTAAGGTCGACATCGGCAGCTTCTATTTTTGTAAACACGATCGCCGCTGTTAGATCTACCCCTCCTCAAGTCCAGGAAAAACAACCGGCAAGAAATAGTAGCTTCGCTTCACCTCCAAGTAAAGCAGCTAATGCCAGCCCGCAATCTATTCAAACTAAAGCGCAGACTAAGATTTATCCCGAATTAGGGAACCATGGGGAACACAGAAGAGCAGAGCAAAATGCCCACGAAAATAGCCAATCGTCACCAATCAGCTTTTCTCTGATTGATTCTCGGGGCTTGAATTACACCGGAAATAATACAACGAATTGCAATAATGCAAACAGCAAGTTAACAACCAATCAAAGAACACCAACAAATAGCAATATTCAACAGCAACATAATCAACAGCAATTTCACGTCTTGAGTCAACAGCAGCAACAGCAACAACAACAAACTACAACCTATAGACACTATTCTACTAGTTCCGCAAGCGATTCTGAATACCATCACTCCAGTAGATCAAAATCCACGACATCAACAGATTCGGCTTACTCTTCTAACAATTCTACCCAAAATGGACCTGACTGTGGTGTTGTTGTACCAAGGAGGCCTAGTCCCCTGCAGGCACATTCTCAGGCTAGTCCTCTCGGTCATGTACCAAGCCCTGCTTATCCGATGTACAATAGTCCCATGGCAACTATGTCCTCCCCATCTCCGTTGCAACAGCATGGAGAGCCTAATGGAAGCCAATGTACGAGCGGTCCTCCATTCAAGTCAACTGTTCAACAAGTAACACCTCCCTCTCCGTTGGATGTAACTGTGCCTAGACCAGCTTCGCAAAATCAGGTCGCATATTCTTCAGTGATAACACGAGCCTTAGGCACTACTGAGAATAATAAAACCAGTTATAATGCTGAGAATAGAAGTTACGAAAGGCAGCAGGAGTTCACACAGAATCAAAAACAGCAGGTTTGTTGGGAAAATGATAATAGACAGAGCAATACTAGCAGAAAATTTTCCGTAACTTCTTATCCGTCAGGAAACACGGATATGGGTACGCAGAATTTACCTGCTCAACAACAAGCGCAGAGAGTTTTAAATATATCTGAACGTCAACAGGCCTATTTCGACTCGAGTCAAGTCACTTTGCAGGATTTGAGCAGCTGTAGAGGTGACCCCATGAGCATTGTTAAAAATTTACAAACCTTGCAGCAGGGTTCATGTCAGGTGCAGCAACAAGCTACTCCCAATCAAGCTGAGCAACAAAAGCAGGTCGAAGAAAGACGGAAAGTAGACACCGCTAATAAAAAGAGAAAAAATTTTGACAAGGCAACACACGGCTCTTCGTTGAACGATCTTGCTGGCGCTGCTGCTATGACCGAATACTTGAGCAGGATACCGCCTCCTGCACATCACAATGCTAATCAACAACAACAAAATGGTTACTTTGATTTTGAAAGGTGGAACCTTCCTCCTCCACCTTCTAAAATGTTTCCTACAGCCCCGGGCGCTTTTGCTTCACAAACTACGCTACATCATTCTAGTAACTTTGTCAGCAATCCGGCTCATCAACATCAATCTTTGATGGTCCCACATCATCATGCGCCACCACCTATACCATATTTTCCAGCATTTCACATACCACCTGGTCATCATCCTCATCATACACATGAGTTTCAATCGTCGGTTGAAATAGCGCCTGTTGCTTATGGCGAGAATTCTGTTAATAATTCTAACTACAATCAAGAGGCAAGAGATGATCAGCCTAAGGTGATTGTTCCAAATATTGAAGAAGAACTAGGGTTTCTTCAGCAAAATCAACAGCCGGTTCAAACTGTTAATAGAATTAACAAAGATGCGAAGAGTCCAGGAAGTGGGAAGGACCCTAATTCTGGCTTCATGACTAGTTATCTCAAGTTTTTACAAGGAGAAAGAGACCCTTCACCTCCGCCGGCTATTCGAGGTGGTAGAAAGGCGACGTGGAATAGATCAAAGCCTTACGTACCACCGGAACCAAACAAATCAACCCAAATAGAAAACTCGACAAATGGAGAAACTCTTCAGCCTCAGGAAAAACCGATTCAACCATCTTCTAATAAAGACACTTCTATCGACTACGCTAATGATCCGAGGTACTTTCCACTACCTAAGGAAAGGAAAAAGCAGAATTTCGACTCCAGCGACGACGGATTTACTAGCGAGGACGATTTTCCTTTTTCTTCTAAAAAAAATGACAAGAAAACTACCGAATATCTCAGCACGAAATCGGAAGGTAAACCAAGGAAAGGTAGACCGATTAAACCTGGTGGACCTACGGATAGAAAACGAAAAGCTGCTGCTGCTGCGGCTGTGGAAGCTGCTGCTGCTGTTGCAGAAAAAAATGCAAAAAAAATTGAAGAGGGTGAGCTTATCTTATTTATAATTTTCTTTGGATCACAGATTAATAAGAAATAACTTATTTGATTATCTATTTTAATTATTTTCAGTTGATCCTTTGCTGTTACCACCGAGACGCGAAACGTCCAGAAGAAAAGCTAAGGAAAAGACATCGGTAAAACAATTTCTTGATCGTCAACAGGGCATCGATTATTTTGACAATGACGAAGAGCAAGGTGATTCTGACTCTGATCCAGCTTGGACACCAGCTGTTAAATTGGTCGGGGAAGAAGAGGAGAAAAAAAAGAAAAGAAGCAGACCAGTGATAACTAAAAAATGCAGGAGAATTATGGACGAAGATGGGTATTCTTCGGGGGACATTACTACGCAGAAAAAATCAACGAGAAAAAAACACGGGGCTATCTCTAAACATTCTAGCAGCTTAAATAAAACGTCGAATAAAATTGAGGACAAATTAATACCGGCTAACAGCGACGATGATATGGACATTTCACCTTTCAAGGTCAGCATTATTGCGAAAACGAATTGCTTGATTTTGAGTTCTGAATAATTATTGTTTAATTGTTGAAGGATTTTATTCGTTCTCAAACTCGATGAGAATCCTGTCCAAATTCACACGTACATTTTAGACTATAGCAAGAACAGAGCAGTCTAGAATTTACGTTAGTTGTAGGTGTGGAGGCAAGATCATTATTGAAAAAAAAAGAGAGAAAGAAAGAAAGAGTAATAAAATTTATAAATAAATGCATATGATTTTTTAATTGTATGTGTGAAAAAAAAAGTATCTAGAAAATTTGTAGTATAATGAAGGAAATGTATCATTATTCATTGCATGCAGCGTTCTACGGATGATACAGAGGAAGCGGTAATTCAATATGAAACAATTAATTGATCTTGTTTTTACTATGATATCTACATTTTGTGGTAAAATAATATTCAAGGCATCGTTTACTCATGTGTGTAAGTCTTCTGGTTAAAAAGCATGAGTACGGCAATGATCGATAGCTAATCTGTAGATTCTAGATAAAAATAAACGTAAAATCAATGAATTAATGAATATTGATAAACTTTCATATAAAGAAAGAATAGCAGTTCCATATCCATGAAAATATTTTCTTTCTTTCCAAACTGTTTCACCTACTAGAGTCTCGAATTGTGCTCTTTATCTGTTGCGGTATTTCCTCAATCTTTCTAAATAAGGTGTAACATAAATGAACAACAAATTGGTTTTAGTCCGGAGAATTCGTGGTGATTAAATCTGATTTGGACGAGGAGTATCCCGCCTTGTGGAGAATAGACGGCAAGACGTTACTTCAAAAATATGAGCCGTTCAAATCAAATGGAAAAACATTGTACAGAAACATATCTACGGTAAAGTTTCATAATAAAAAATATCATAAAATATCATGGGACTCATTTTACTTTAATCTTAATTTTTATAACCATCAACGAATTTGCATACTTTTAGTATTCCGGATGGGCACCACAAAATCGTCACATATATCAACAAGTTCCAATAAAATTTTGGCAACAAGGCAAACTGGAAACTGTTGTTGAATTCCTCAGAGATGAAATGATAATTGACGATAGGTAAGACAGTTATAAGAATTCCGCTTTTTATCAAATCTTAACAAAATAACCAAGTAAATTCCTTTATTCACAGCGAGTATATCGACAAGTCTATGAAAGACACGGAAAAGTATCAGGACAATTTCGAAGTGTATATTCAAACGCTTATTTCTCAGGCTTTGGATTCGAATTTTCTGACCGAAATATTTCAAGAACAAGGTGAACAGAACAGAACGACTTTTCTCTGACCCATTGAACCGGTCTTTATTTTTGACAAATCAGGACTAATATATTTTGGAACAAACTCATTTCAGACGATTATTTCCTATCCAATGTTAAAACTGTCGACGAAGTAACCGAGGAAAGAAAACGACGACTTCTTGCAACGACAAAATGGAAACAAAATGTTATAGCAGCGATATCTACGTGGCCATGTTTAAATATTCTCAAAGATCTTCCTACCGTTGAATCTAAGGGAAAACAATGTGCCGGATGTCAGCAGCCAAAGATCCATGCAAGAGTTCTTTTGTATGGTCAACCATACAATGGCACTACTCTAGAAGGCTCACCTCCGGACCCTAAAGTTCCGCAAGAGAAGGCACGTACTTTTGTATATTATTGATGAAATGATTTTCTCTATAAAAAATTTACAAATTGTTAACTGAATGAAAGATCTTCTTCATTCTAATTTGACTATTTATTATTTCAGGATTTTCTTCTCTGTCGAGTATGTCAAGGAAAGATTGCTCTTTACAATAAAGTAGCACATCAGAAGTATCTCATGTTCCTAGAGTGTGCAAGGCGAGTAGCTGACAAAAGAGTTGCAGATCCTCACAAAGACACGACTATTATATTAAACGAATTACTTGCCGATGAAACTTGGCTAAATCAGGTACTCAATAACAATTTAACAATGGATTATAGTTTAAAGTTTTACTTTTTAAACAATTTTAGGTAATTTTCGTGCCCTGGTATTCATTTTTCGATTATATTAATTTGTTCTCATCTTATTTTGCAGTTGTTCAAAGAAGTCCGAGGTATATGGGCGGAGATTGATAGTATGGAACAACAAACTAGAGCGAAATTAAATCCGAGATTGAAGTCTTCTACACCGAGTTTGGAGATAGATTCAGTTACGAATGCCTCAACGACGTTGGTAAATGCAGGACCTGCTACTACCTTAATTTCACAGGTGCCTACCGAAAGTAATCCCTCAACGATGGCTAATAATACAACAATGAATTTCACGCCGTCTTAGTTGTGTGCTATGACTATTTAAAAAAAAAAAAAACCTGAAGAAAATTCAGTTTTTCTAACCCAGTGATAAACTATACTCGTGAATATAGTATGAAAAACTATTTGTGAGAAACATATTTGTTTTCTTTAAGCATCACAAAATTTTTGATCTTATAAATAAATAACGATAACGACGATCGTTAATGATTTTTTTTTCTTTTTTCGTTTTTAATCTTAAGGGTAGTATATAGAGAATAATTATTTGTAAGATTTAGCGATAGTTTATAAGGTAAAAACACACGCACGCACCGAAACATATGTAACATACTCACCTGTGACATAGAGGATAGAAGAAAAAAAAAATCATGCCCAAATTTTGCCATTACGATTTAGAGTTATCGAATGAAATTAATATCTGTGTGAATATAGAGTATAGTTTTAGAATTTATATCACGCTATTTAGGATTTTGGACAAAGTCAACTTAGAGATGATCAGGTCTGGAAGAGGACTATTAAAAAAGAGAGAGAGTGTGAGTGAGATATTTTAGAATAGATATAATAATACTATATTAGAATGCTATGAGAAAGAAATAACTCAATTAATTGTGTAATATACTCATATACATCACGTCGTGCTAATTGATTAAATTCGTCAAAGGTTTTTACGCTGGTGACAGATGAAATAAATAATTCTTTCATGTTAAGTTATATTTGAGTTGTGTATCCTGAGTAATAGCAATCGATTTATTATACTCATATTTTTTTCACTAACAACAATATATATCATCGTCATTAATTGATCATCTGAAAAGTTACGATAAAAACTTTTGCCTATATTTTCATCAACGAAAATAAATCTTCTAGATATATTAATAAATAGTACGTAGGATTATCGAACTGGAAAACTTTTACTCCTTTTTTCTAAATTATTCAATGAAAATCTTGTAAATTCAATTTCACTAAATTATTGTTGTGAAATGTAATTGAATAATCCTAAAATTCATCATTCGATTAATTTACTGATTACGGGATCATCCTAAGCTACGTAGTAGCTATAATAAGACCTAATATGTAATTCCTAAATAACTTATTGCTAATAACTATTGAATGAATCAAATTCTATACAAGCTGAATTCGGTAAATTAATCTTTCCAACACTTCGTAGCTCTTCCTTCTATTTCCTACTCATAAATATTAGATGAAGAAGGTAAAGCTCGAAGCCGGAAACCAGTTTCCCGAACTTAATTATATCTGGCGGACTCAATTTAATGATCTTATGCCAGAGTGAATTGGCCCTTTTATAATATAAGGTAAAAGTTTTTACTTTTGTACGAAGTCTTTTCAATTTTAAATAATGTATTTATTATTTTAAAAAACATCTTGTCCCGTGACTGTGATGAACAGATAATAGGAAGATAAAAAGAAGAAGAAAAAAAATAATCTTCATAATAAATAGAGCTTCAAATTTGTTAAGACAAAGTTTATCTAGATTTTAGGTATGTGTGGTCCAGTTTGTAATTCAATTTATCATTCGGACCATTCAATTATCGTGGTTCCATTTCTTTGTGTTATATTGAAGTTAAAATTTTTATTTATTCATGTTTAACGTTTGTTTTTATCATTAATATCCTGACACCTAGCTCTGGTCTCATTATGCATTAACAGATAACAACTTATCAAAAATGTTTTTTTTTTACTTCAGCTTTTCATTTATCAAAAGAACACGACGCAATATAATACTGGGAAAAACGTACCGTTCTCTTAATATACTTGTGTAGTAATAAATTGAAGGCAAATTGCAACTCCGAATCATGTGGGATATCAATTTTATAATTATTTTATAATAGCTGTTTAAAATCATCATTTGGGTAGAATAATCAAAATAAGGAGAATTTGTGTATCGATGTGTGTCCTAGTATTCAGTGATGTTGATTATGCAAATTATTTGCCAAGTTTTAAAATTGTATTACACACCGTTATTCTTAACATCACAATATCCCAGTTATTTATACATATGTATAATAATTACAGAGATGGAAAATGACTCGATGAGTAAAATCGATAAATTATTATACTGATGTAACAACATCCAGTTGGATGAGTAATTGTTTTTGTGAAATAAGTAATAGCAGTTTTAACTGGCCCTAAATGAAATTCCGAAGTATTTCTAATCAGTAAATGCTTTGTTTTTTTGTTTTTTCAATTGTTGAATTTGTTACTGTTATTATTATTACTATTCTGAATATCAAAATGCAATGCACCTGCTATACATATGTATACACGAGGAACATCACATTCTTATATTTTCGGTATATACTATAATATTGAATCTTTTTATTTCATCTTCCAGCGTTTTTTCTTTTTTTTTTTCATTTTATTTTCTTTTTTTTCATCTTCTAACGTCGGTAAATAGTTTTATAATATTTTACGCTAAGTTGCAATAGCAGTTTTAGATATACTTTCCAATAGATTAATAGAGAGAGAGCGCTATAATAATAATTATGAATACATAACTGCTAATAGTTTTGTTGTCAATTTAAAGAAAAAGAAGAAAAAAATAAATAAATAAAAATCGATTATATTCTAGGTGACAATATGATTATATTGTTTAAAACTCGAAAGTGTTTAAGTTTTTTTTTTTTTTCATTAGTTTTCCACGATTTATTAAGAAAATATATATATTGCTATAAAGACAAGTGGTGATATGCGTGTGTGGCGAGAATGTATTTTTCGAGACGATGTATTCAAATTATATTTGTAAATTGTAAAGATATAATAGAGGCATAGGCGGCGACGAATAAGAGAAAACAAAAAAAAAAAAAACGAAAAATAAAAACAAATTGGCTGTCGAATTTAGTAGACATCTTTCATATTATTATACATATTATGGCGAAATCGAAATTATAATACTAAGTAATTGTCATAATATTGTATTATTATCCGTTTTTATTGTAAATTATGAAAACAATTATTATTGACTTGAACTTTATAAATGCGGGCATTTGGACATTTACATCGTAAATAATATTAATATTAATAATAATAATAATAAATAATAATAATAATAATAAAAAGTACAGTACGAAATTGTAAAAAAATATTCATTTTCGAAAATGTGCCATGCAATAGCAGCTCACGTCACATCACTTCAAAGGATGATAATACTTTCAAGAATTGATCCATTTATTAATCGACTATGCGACAGACAAGGGATACATCATGAAGTTTCATATTGTTTTATTAAAGTTATTATACGATCTTCTTGATGTGTATGATTCAAATCTGATAAATATTATCAACCTTATACAACACACTTATATTGTCGACATTATACATACACATATAAATATTGAAACTATTAATATTATTGTTATATTATATTCTTTTGGCAAAGTGGCAAATCTATTGTTTATTAATTTGGATAATATAAATTTTTTAAATGGTTTTTGAATTATAAAATGATCAACTATGAGGAATTTTTTTTTTTTTATTTTTTTTTTTCATTAATAGGCCAAGTCACGGTATTTTCTGTTATGGGGCAAGAAAAAGAAAATTGAAAAAGAAAAGATAAAAAAAGAAAGGAAAGAAAAAACAAAGATATGATCAAAATATAAATATATTATATATTACGACAGAATATTACTGGCATAATTTATGTTTTTATTAATCATTTTTCAATAAAACTTGAAAGATATTTAAAACAGTGCATAAGTTCTGCCTTTTTTTTCGAAATCATTCAAAGCATATCTATGAATTTCCATTATTCCCAAAAGAAATTTTAAATTAACATTATTAAAAATCAGTCTATTATGTATTAAACTATGGTATACTGAAAAATCAATTTTTTACGTCTGTAATATTCAATGTCTTTTCCATTTTAAAGATATAACTGGTATCGGTAGGTATTGCTCATTTGATTTCAATTTGCTGCATTAGTTGAAAGCATAAAAATTTCCGTATAAAATAAGAAGAATTATCAATTATTATAATCATTGTCTAGATCCAAAATTAAAAAAAGAAAAGGCAATAAGGGTAATCTGCAACTGAATATAAATCTGCATATCTTTCATAATCTAAAACGTTTTTATTAAAAAAAAAAAAATAATACACAAAGCGGGATAATTTGAAATAACAGTGATTCATAGTAGTGATTCATGAATGATACGGCACTGGGGAAGAGGCTGCGCGCCTCTACTTAGCGCAAGCGCATACAAGTGATTTGCCGCCATATTTTTCCCCCCCGGCAGTCCCCCGCCGGCCGGAGTCGCTGCCCTACCATTCCAGTTCGCGTTTGTTGCCCGTGAAGGATGCCTTCTGCCAACCCTAAACTAGAAAAACAAGCCTCTACGGAGGCTGTCGAACCCATACGCCAGGCGATTATCGTGATCGAGCATAAGATCCGTAATTTAGAAAAGCGGAAGGTAAGAATATATATCAAAGTTTATTCGAACTGATAAAAAATTCGGCATCATTTCGTTAACTGTCAACTTTGGCTTCCACTGACCGCCATGTTTCGGCACACCATGTGCTCGCGGGCCAAAATTATCTGAATTTTCGCACTTTATTCAGCAAAATTTGTAATCCGATATATATTTATGCGGTTTAAACAATCCCCTCGATTCGTAATACCTGAGTATCAGTTCTTGATAACACGTAGTTTTACCTAATACACGATAACATCGCGCCCTATGTCATGGCGGTTCCTTCCTTCCGTCGTACGATTTTTGTGCCACGGAAATATTTAACGCTATGATCAAACGTGGGAAGAAAAAAAAAAATTGAACTAGGAAATCAAAATTCGTCGTTGAATCAAAGTACCAAAGTTTTAGGCTATTCAAATTTTCAATTTTATAATAATATCTCGGGCGGTTCTTTCTTTGTCTTTAATATTCAATCAAAATGATTTTTTAGCAGGTGTTAGTTTTCACTACAAAACTTCATGTACACGGTTTTACGATACTCGTAAACACTGACGTTGACAAATAACAATAAAGAAAAAAAATTTTAATAGCTTGTAATAACATTTCAACCATATATCACATTCGTTACATGCAGAGTAATAAAATCGTCGAAATCGCGTACTAAAACTAATATTTAAAGCTTAATTATTACGCACTCTTTACTGCATTGTCAAACAATGAAATGTTCTGTTTTTTAATTCGACTCATTCAACGCGATAGATTTATTGCAAGAATGAAATTCGTTTAATTTTTGAGTAATATAAAATCTTTCAATTTTTTTCTCATATGTTAATATTTTTTTCGATTTATCATTTGTTTTACCTTATCTTTATCAAGGGAAGGCTCGAGTCTTACAAAGATCTGCAAAAGCAGGGTAAGGAGTTGAATCATGATCAAAAAACTGCAGTCGCAAAGTACGACGAGGTTGTACAAACGTTGGATCTCACAAGAGAATTGTGTAAGCAAATTGTGGGCATTGCGAACGATGCTGCTAAACAGCAGAAAAAACTTGCTCGCAAGGAAGCTCTGGAACGTACGCAACAAGACGTTGCTAAGGTATAAATAAAATAAATATATATCAATATTGATAACAATGTATTTCTGGAGTAAAAATAAAGAGACTAAAAGAAATGTTAATTTTTAATGTTTGATTTTTTTTCTTTGCTTTGTTTATATGAAGGTGCGTGAAGTCTTGTTAGTTCAAGATTGTCTCACGCAAATGGGGTCCGACAAAGCAAGGGAAGATTTTCTTGCCGGAACTAACGGAGCTGTTAAATTAACTGAAGATGATTTGAAATATCTTGACGACTTGTATGTTGAAGTGGATGTTAAACATAATTTTGAAGAAGGGGAACTTTCCTTTATGCAGCAGGTGCAAAAGTCGGCCGAACATTTTGTCTCTATTGTTGATGGTAAACAGAGAGAAATTGTCGGCACTACTTACAACAGACTTAAGGAAATTGTAGCCGCTATTCATCAAAGCGGATATTTTGATCAAGCTCAAGAGGTTCAGGCACTAGTTGAGGAGGTGAGATTCTAAACAACTTCAATCATATATTTATTATTCATTTTTTAAAGTTTAATTTTTTTAATTTACAATTAAACTGTATACATGATATTAGACTAGCCAGGAACAGTTTTAATCGACAAATGTAGGTCATTTGTATAGATTCTTTGACCACGAACATTGATTTAGTTAATAAATTTGTCTATCATGTTACGTTTTTCAATAATTATCTCAATTTTATTACACATGTGTTAAAAGTATACAAATATTTTTGGTCAACGATTGTAGAAATTTTCGCTTTGAAGTTTATTTGGGAAAATACACATACACAACACTTCTGAGAAACATGAAAATTATGGTTTATATAATATTTTTGAATTGGTCTTTCTATTTTAATCTATTAATTTCCGGGAAAAAAGTTGTTTTTCACGATCCGAATTCATAAAATTTTTCATCTAAATGTAGCTGAACGATTTTGTTTTTTGTCTTAAAATTCTTGAAGCTTAAAAAATAATTTGAAAATAGTATTCTTTGATCCGTGCACTGGAATCTAAGTCAAAACTTTTTTGCATCTGAAATATAAATGAGAACAAAATTTATCAGTTGGCAAATCAGGGTTGTAGATTTACGTAACATTTGTTACGTGAACTTGTAAAATTAACACCTTATACTTGCTTTCTGCTGTTGATTATCATCTCGACTCATTTTCACTTTTCAAAAACTTCAAACGCTTGAAATTGCATTAATATTCTAAATAGAAACTAAAATTAAGCAAATATCAACTTACAAGTCTATGTTACATGAATCTGAAAAATGTGGTACTCTTGATTTGTAAAAAAGGAGCAATTTTTCTCAATACTGTTATTCATTTCTTAGTTAACTGGCTCTGAAAGTTAAAATATTTGATTCAATGTACAGGTTGTAGAGACAGCAGCTGAATCACAGCCAATCGATGCTCCAGTACAGGAACAAATGACGGAAGACTACAGTGGCAGTGAAAGACACATTCCACCCCAAGAATCTATGATCCCTATTCCAAATTTTCCAGTTCCTTCAGCTCCACTTCCAGTTATATCTGGTAGCGCACCAGTTTCTGGTCCCTTGCCTGTTGTCCCTCAACAAATTCCATCTCATGTACCAACTCCGGTCGAAACGTCTTACTATACAAACGCACCTGCAGGATTTGTTCCGCCACCACAACAACAACAGCAGCAGCAGCAGCAGCAGCAGCAGCAGCAACCACAGCAGCAGCAGGCTCAAGCACCAAGGATCAACGACGTTATTGGAACACCAAATTTTTTCTTTCTACAAGAATCTGAACTTGATTCTCCGGATGTTGCCGCTCAGGCACCAATCGTATCACACATTCCTCCTACGGTGAACGCGCCCATTCCTTCTCAGACTTTTACCAACCAGAATTTTGGTTCTCCACAAAACGTGGTACCGCAGCAGGTGATATATCAACATCCACCCCAAGACATGCCTCACATTCCTGGATTTGCAAACCCTAATCCACCTCCTCCGATCCCTATGCCACCTTCGCATCAGCAACCTAATATACAATATAGTCCTCAACATCCGGCTGGTTTTCAGCAACAACCTGTTCAGCAACAGCAACCGCAGACCATTCAGCAACAAACGCAGCAACAAAATTATGACCAAGTAGCTATTCAACAGGAGTCTCAATCCCAAAACGTGGAGGTAATTTTTATCGAATATAATCGAACTCAAACAAATAATCCAATAATCTCTTAACTTTCGTTATTATATTATACAAATATTTTATTCATTTCGTTTAGGACAAAGTCGAGCATGTACAAGATGAGTCTGCTGGAGGAGAGCCCGAAATCGAACAAGCTGATGACGGCGGTGATTGGTGTCAGTTGACAGAAAGTGCTGGGGGAGATTGGAATCAGCCTGATAGCTCGCCACCTTCTCAACAACAACAGCAACAACAGCCTGCTCAACAAGCGTGGGGTGATCAACAGCGTGGTGGATACAGAGGCAGAGGCGGAAGAAGAGGAAACTCAAATGGTTACAGTGGAAGAGGTCGAGGCAGCGGCGGAGGTGGATATCAGCAAAACGGACGCGGCGGAGGACAAGGTGAGAAAGATTTCAGCAGATGATTGTTCATGGTTGGAAATTTTTTTTAGCATTGATTAGGGTGGTTGGAAGTAAAGAAAAGAAAAGAAAATTTTATAGATATTGAATAGCTTGAGAGAAATTCGATATTTCCAGTTTTTATTCTATTTTTATTTTTCATATTTTTTACATTTTATGAACTGTTCTAATTATTGTTGATTGTGGTCTTTGTGCACTATTTTGAAAAAAATTTTGTATCATATATGCTTGGGTGCGCTACTTTAACGAACAGAACTTGAGCAAGTGGATTTTAACGAAACAGGAACTTACTATCGTAACAATGAGAGCAACTATCAGAACGGTTATCAATCACGGAGTTACAACGCTGAGGGAAGCAGTGGTGGTTACAATGGAGGTTTCAAGAGGGGTGGTGCCGGTGGTCAGAGAGGAGGACCTAGAGGTGAACGTGGTATGGACAGGGGTGGTCGTGGACAATATCGCGGTGGTCAAAGGGGTGCAAATCGTTACGCACCGCGTGGTAAAGCTCAGGCACAACAGTAGAACGTAAATAATTTTAGGCGAACTCGAAGTAAAAGGCAAACAGATATTACGATAATAACGTTGTATGGTTCGGTACGGTACAATCACTTATTTATGAAAGACATCTTAAACTCGTGGATATAATATGTAGTATGATTAAATGAATAAAAACATTTCGCTGCTCTGTTGTGGTTGAGATTGCTAAATTTATACCAAATATGAGATTAGATTTTTGGGTAGCAGCTGCTTTATATTAATTATAAGAGTGGTAACGAAGTTTTTTTTGCTGTCTATCATATACACATATATAATATGTATATGTATTATATATATATTTTTTTGTTTCACCTTTTAAACTAAACTTAATATAAAATGTCTTGAGGATCTTTCTTAAATGAGTGAATGAATTGTTTAAAAACAAAAAACACAAAAAAAAAAAAAACTTAACATTTGAATTTGGGTGTATGATTGATTATCAATGAGCAGGGAGAGAGAAAAAAAAATAGAAGAAAATTGCTATTTCTCAAATTATTAAAAATGAGATAAAAGAACAAAGCAATCGTTATCAAACTGTAAACGCAACGCAAGATCAGCCAAATTCATTAATATTAACCACCATGCAAGTATTATTGTGTTGTGACAGAAGGCAGTTTTCACAGGGCAACAACAGCTGATCGACAAAGATTAGAAAAATAATTTTATTATAAAAAAAAAAAAGAAAAAAAGGTATAAAAAAATATTATAAAAAAAAATAAAAAACAAAAAAAAAAAATGAACAAAACCAACTAAATGAGAAACTCGCATAACGCATTTCACGCAAAACTTACGAACCTATATTTAATAATGAATATTGATAAGGTGATTGATAAGTGTAGACGGCACGTGCGCCGTGATATCTTTGGCCATTATGGTATTTATTTGCCATTATGTTATGAATATTACAAACAATTGAGGTTTTATTTTTTTTTTTCAAACATTGATTTGAAAATGAATATAATCGGGTTTAGGTATTTTTTTTTTTTTGTATTTTTTTCAAATACCAACGAGATATCTATTTCCAATCAATCCGTTTTTATGGCCTTGAACACCTAAGTATTAAAAATAAAATAAAAAAAAAGGAACACAAACAGAAAACAGAGACAGCAATTTTATTGCATCATATTTTTTTTTCTTTTCTTCTTTGTCGTTTTATCAATTAATAGTAGGAGAGAAATTTTCGTCATATCCTCAACGTCAACGTAAAGACGAAAATCTCCGAATCTATTTGTATGATACCATAGATCGTTGCGCCGAGTAAAATTTACTAAGAAACTATTTACCTGATTTCCTTGGATCGCAGAAAAGTGAAGTATAATTTTTTTTTAAATAATAAAACTGAGAACATGGAGCTTTAGCATGTAAGTCGAGTCGAATGTATGTACAATTTCTTATGACTAAAGTAGCCAGCGGATAATAACTGATGCCGTAGTCGCGCCAACGAGGGAGTCATGCTCGTACCGTAAAATAAAAAAATAAAAATAAAAAAAAAAAAAATGAAAAAATAATAATAAAATAATATAAAGAAAACAAACAAAAGGAGAAGAAAGTGAAGAAAATGGTACCGTATTCTATTTCGTTTGTACATTTTTGTTAATCATCGCACCTACAGTTACTTTCAAGTATCATATAAATACACAAATATGTATCTTCCAAATAAAGATCTAATTCAACCTGCTACCCTAGTCTCTACTATCGTACTCTGATGTATATGTGTTTAATTTTTCTTTAGCATGTAAGCTGTTCTCATTAGACGAAAAAAAAAAAAAAAAAAAACAATCCAGAACAGAATAAAGTTTATGTCGTTAATAAACTAAAGATTTAGTCTGATAGCATATGGGGAATTAGTGCTGTTTTATGTAATTAATTTTTTATGTACTGTTTCTGTTCGGTTTGAAACTTATTGTTCTTTTTGAATAAAAAAAAAAAATCGACTGGCTTTAATCGCGATTAGTGAAATTCTATGAAAAAGAAATAGTAAAAAGGAAAAAAAGTTAGCAAAAATATTCCGATAATCGATACAGAAAAAAATAAATAAATGACCGTAAACGTTACAACTTATCACAACTGGAAACAGGCATTCATTCGAATAGGGTACTTATTGTCTTGTTGGAATACTTAATTACCGTATGTGTGATGTGACTATATGTACAGGAGAAATTTAGTAAAAGGAAACAATAAAAATGACATTTTTCATCAATTATATATATTCATGATTGTATATTTTTAAACTAAGCTTAAAGAAAACAAAGTAGTTATTCCTAAGTACGTGATAATTTACAAAGATAATGTTTAATAAGTTTATCAGACAAATTTTTATTTGCTTATAATTCAAAATTCAAATACTAATCGCGCATTCGGCAGACAACAATTACTCTTCTATTCGTTAACTCAGCGATTGATTATCTCAATTCTCAAAAAAAAAAAAAAATCCTACAATCGTGACTACATGATGATAAAAAGAAAACGAGTTAATAAAAACAAAGCCTTATTCATAAATAAAGATAAATTATATACAAATAATTTCGGCACATGCGCGTTGTTCAGTCAACGTGGCATGGAAGGTTGTGTGGCGCTAGTGTCTCTACATTCTATCGTTCGAAGAGAAGAATCTAGTGGGAGGAGTGAAGTTGATAGTAATTTGAGTTGGTTCGGTTCGGAGTAAAGTGCTAAACGTGGTCCAAGGATTACGTGTGTAAGATACTCCAGAATAGTTAAATCTTATCTAAGGAGTCGAAGAAGAAACTAATCTCGTAGCTAACGAGCCGAAAATTGACCAAAAATTAGATCAAAAGACTCAGTCATGAGCAATACAATACAACTAGCTCTTATCGCGTTCGGTTTATTTACATGCCGCCACGTAGCCGGTTCCCAAGTCGTACGACTCCGAGGCGTACCGATATCCAGGACGTCTTTATACCCAGCTGATCGTGACTTTCAATGTTTAGACGGTAGTTTATTACTACCATTTAATCGTGTTAACGATGATTACTGCGACTGTGCGGATGGTAGCGATGAGCCGGCAACAGCGGCATGTGCGAACGGTTCTTTCTACTGTCACAATTCTGGCCATAGGCCAGAATACATACCGTCAAGTTGGGTAAACGACGGTGTATGTGATTGCTGTGATGCTAGTGATGAATATTTGTCGGGTAAATCATGCGTAGACAATTGTCACGATCTTGGTAAAGAGGCTAGAATAGAGTCTCAGAGATTGGCCGAATTGGCTAAAGAAGGAAACAAAATTAGAGTGGATATGATCACTCGTGGTAAACAAATGAAATCTGAACAGCAATCGCATCTCGTTAAATTACGAGCCGATTACGAGGAGGCAGAGAGAATCAAGAAAGAGAAAGAGATACTAAAGAACCAAGTTGAAGACAGAGAAAAATTAGCCCTTGAAAGGTACAAGCCTGTTGAAACAGAACGAACTTCAACGGACGCTGAGGAAGATGAGATACACACAAACGAAGCAGAGGAATATTTCAACCATCTAGATTCTGACTCAAGCGGCACTATTACTATTGTTGAGATTCAAGTCAGACAAACTTTCGACGTTAACAGAGATGGAGAAGTTTCCGTCGACGAGGCAAAGTACTTCTTAAATAACAAAGATGAAGTTACTCTTCAAGAATTCTTGGACAATGCTTGGGCTAACATCAAGCCATACATCATGTTGGAAGAAGGTAATAATTAACTAGGCTTTAAAACATTTTCATCAAATTTAATGATAACTATTATTATTCATTTCAGGTACTTTCAAACATCCTGGTCAAGGGGACGGTGAAACTGGAGAACAGGAAGACTTGGAACACAATAAAGAAGAAGACGATGATGAACACGAAGCTGAAGAAAACACTGAGGATGGAGAGACTGAGGGAGAACCACCAGCTCCTCAATACGACGAGGAAACTCAAGCTCTAATTGATGAGGCTGAGAAGGGAAGGAGCCAGTTAAAAGAAGCTGAAAATTCCGCTAAAGATTTATTAGCAGAATTAAGGAGGCTTGAAGATCAAATAGACAGAGATTACGGCGCTGATGAAGAGTTCGCTACTCTCGATGGACAGTGCTTTGACTTTACTGATCTAGAATATGTTTACACTTTCTGTCCGTTTGGCAAAGCTGTTCAGAAATCTAAGTCCGGTGGTTCGGAAGTGATACTCGGTCATTGGCATGAATGGGTTCAGCCTCAAGGAAATAAGTATTCAGCTATGAAGTATGACCGTGGATTGGCTTGTTGGAACGGTCCGACTAGATCTGTGCTGGTTAATTTATCCTGCGGAATTGAAAACAAGATTTTGTCTGTCACAGAACCAAATCGATGCGAATATGCCATTGAATTTTCTACTCCTGCTGTTTGTCAAGTTAAAAATGAGGCTGAAGACTCACACGACGAACTTTAAATCGTCGTTTATTTCATGAAATTTTTATCAATTTAAAACACTCATAAATGAAATGTAATGTAATATTGGAAGGATTATTATCTACAGCTATGATTTTAATGTCTCATAAAAGTCATTTAGTTTCGACGATTTTATTCTTTATCAAAAAATTTATATTTGAAAGTTGTAAATTTTTTTATTGATTTTTTTTAGATTCTTAGGGTTGAGATTACAATTCATTTCATCAACGAAACTGCTTGGATTTATACTTAATATAAACGGCATGGTAACAGTCGTCCAGAGTTGAGAAATCTTATAGATATTTTGATAATTTAGTCAGTTAAGTTTCAAAGCATGAAATTTCTTCTGGTTTTATCTCAAGTTTACTTAATGATATATGTAGCTGGTTTTGGTGTGTAATCTTAATGCAGCACTTTGAAGAGATGAAACAATTCATTTATAATATTATCAGCTTTGCTGACTTCGAAACTAGACGACTTAAATTATGATAAGATGGAGCTGTGGGTGGGTTATTATGAGTAAGAGGCAAATATTTCTTCATAACATTTTCATAAACATTAAAAAAAATTGGAATCTTAAAATGGTATTCTACGTACGTATGTTAACGGATAAATAATAAACTACTTTTAACATCATCATTTATCCTAAAGCAAATTCACCCTAGTCGAATAAAAAAAAAATTTTGTGACTGGTTGTGAGTTTCATAAGTTTTGCAGACCAAAATATAATGTCTTATAAGGGTATTTTAAATCGACGTATCTTAAATGTTTTATAATAAGTAATGAATTTTTTTTTTTTTCTTTTTTTTTCTCCTTATTGTTGTGAGCCCTGAAGCATTTTTGATTCATATCCCACAGCTTTGATTCAAACAGTTCACTATTATTACTAAAGTTTACTCGAGTCACAAACAAATGAACCGTTTAATGAATGTAATTAATTACGATGATATACTCGGCTATCTCTTAACATTCCTGAATTGTAGTTTAAAGTTTGCAACACAGACTAGTAGACACCACATATAGGGATAGGCTTAGGGTTAATTCTTTTGCTGTTATCACTTATCAAACACACAAAGTTGACTTGTTTTCATAAACTGATAATATCCGAGCTTAGAGGCTGTTCATCTCAAATGTAACGGGTGTTTATCGTTAGGTCATATTTTGTAATTTTTTAAGGAGATCATACAATGTGTGTGGAAAAATAAAGGAAAACCTGTTGAATTATAACTAGCGTTTGATTTTCAATGTAGTATTCATAATATCGGGCATTTTTCGTTAATAGCATGTGCTACAATTGTTTTAAATCAAATTCTTTACATTAACATTTATCTGAAATTTTCTCATCGTAATTTCCTTTTATTATTTTCTGTGTAATTCACATTTACTCTTCTCTCAATTTAGTACTTTATCATATCTGCGCTGATTTTCTTTATAATCTTAACTTCATAACAATATGAACCATAGGACTTTCAGAATATCGTTAATGTCTACATAATATATGTATTCGTATGTCATGTGGCCAGGTAGGTATAAAGATATTTACATGGTATATAAAAAATGCAATTTATCTTTGTTCATTATTCATTTATCATATTTCATAACATTCTTCATCCAGTTGTCGTTGACTCTTCAGTCATGATCGATACAAAGTATGTTGGATATGCGAGGAGTGTTACGTATCGTTTCGTTGTATTCGAACTAACATTTTTTAATTATTTATCTAACAATATTGGCAAGTTTATTGTGATGTAAACCATGAATATACTGCCACTGTATTAATATAATAAATATATTTCAAATTAACACGATGTATCAAGTAAAGGATCGGTAGAAAAATATTAGAAATTTAGGTATTACATCAGCTATTACATTGGCCGGACCGAAGCCCAGTGATCATCTTAGAACTAAAAAACTTCTAGAAGCTCTAAAACAACAATCAGAAGTTTCAGACTTGAGTTTGAGTACAGACCTTTTAAATAATTAAAATAATCATCTCCTTTATTGAACATATATCCATATTTGCCAAATATATACGAAACTGAAATTCGACCTTACATACGATATGATGTCTTTTACTGACTCGAGTCAGAGATATTATTGATTTGTCATAATATGATGTATATCTGTGTAATCTAGGTGGCATTATTGTTCATTTCAATCCTTTTTCGGGCATAATTTTATCATTTAAACGCTTTTTCATTTACTTGATGGTTTTCTTTCACTTCTTTGATCTGCTGAGTCTATTTATGCTGTGATCCTTTTACAATATATCCATGCAATATAGGTATATTTCAGTTAACACTTCGACTGCAAACCTGGGTCGTTCGTGTCCGAGCAAAAACAATTTCGGCGTGGACCGGGGAAATAGAGGAAGGGTTTATTTAACAAAAAATCTATGAAAAAATTAAATTTTCGAGAATTTTACAATTGGTACTTCGAAATGAATATTTCAAACAGTAGCCTGAATTTTTTCAGAATTTTTTGAGTGCATTAAGGGGGTGAAAAAATGGCCGGACGCGAAAGACCCACGTTTGCGGTCGGGAGGTGCGGAAAAAACGTTTGCAGTCGAAGTGTTAAGAAGGATGCTGAGGAAATAAACATTGAAAAAAGGGATGTGGATCGAAGCAGAGCACATCCAGCGCAAGGAACTTCACACTTATATTTCTCCCAGTCTTTTTGGGCGCGAGCGAAAGGTATTTAATTAATAAAAATTTGCTGATCTTAAAAGTCATTCTCATATTTCCATTAAAACAAACTAAAGTTGAGATTTCCTTTTAAATATTATTCTCAAAGTTTTCAATGGATCTTTACGTAAAAAATATGGCCTTAGATCCAAGCTACTATTTGTAGTACAATTAATTATCTTCAAATTATCAAGTTCCCTAAAATTCCCGAATAGCAAACCCTAATCAATGAAATTTTTCAGGTTCCTTTATCCAGTGGACATATTCAAAACGAAATATGTGGAGGTGATGGCGGGGAAACAGTTTTACCCGGTGGAGAACCAGACTTAGCGAACGAGAACAGATTTTTGGACAACAGCGTAGATTCCTACGATGAGTAATAGAGAATCAATGACGTTGAGAATTAAATTATACAGGTGATATTGGTCGAAGAAATGAAGAAATATTCGACATTCAGCTTGCGACATCCAATTTGAATGTAAATTTATCGTTTCTTCATCATTTTTTCAGGGGGAAGACCGATCCTTGGTCGTTGGACAGCAGTCGTGTGACGTGAACTGCAATTTTAGTTTATCCTGGAGGGATGAAAGGACCATATGAAAGCTATGTAGGATATATGAGAAATCGAATGATACTTAATTTAATGGCACTGAACTATTTTTTGTATTTATTCTTTATATAAAATTTTTGACGAAACCTGTTTTTCTATCTACTATTCATGTTAATAAACAATTGCCCGATACTATACAATGTATATGTATGTAATAAATTCCTAGATATACATACCTAATGATTTCGTTATTTTCTATTCTCCCCTTCCTGCGACTCTTTATTTCAAATGTTGAATAAGGCAAGCGAATTTTAATAATTTTAAGAAAGTACGGTCGATTAGGACTGTGTGATTCCGGAAAAAATTTTTCGTCGAAATTTTTAGTCGAAAAATTGCTCCTGGTATCAGGAGAACATCTGACCCGAGGAAGTATGCTAAAATTTTTGGCGGGAAAACCCCCTGAGTGTATGTCTAAGCAAGCATGCATTCGTATAGATGTGACTCTCTCTCTCTCTCTCTCTGCACGTCTCATTCGCTTACAAAATTGAGAATTTTTGAAATTTTAAGTCGAAAATTGCTCCTGGTATCAGGAGAACATCTGACCCGAGGAAGTGTGCTAAAATTTTTGGCGGGAAAACCCCCTGAGTGTATGTCTAAGCAAGCATGCATTCGTATAGATGTGACTCTCTCTCTCTCTCTCTCTCTGCATGTCTCATTCGCTTACAAAATTGAGAATTTTTGAAATTTTAAGTCGAAAATTGCTCCTGGTATCAGGAGAACATCTGACCCGAGGAAGTGTGCTAAAATTTTTGGCGGGAAAACCCCCTGAGTGTATGTCTAAGCAAGCATGCATTCGTATAGATGTGACTCTCTCTCTCTCTCTGCATGTCTCATTCGCTTACAAAATTGAGAATTTTTGAAATTTTAAGTCGAAAATTGCTCCTGGTATCAGGAGAACATCTGACCCGAGGAAGTGTGCTAAAATTTTTGGCGGGAAAACCCCCTGAGTGTATGTCTAAGCAAGCATGCATTCGTATAGATGTGACTCTCTCTCTCTCTCTCTGCATGTCTCATTCGCTTACAAAATTGAGAATTTTTGAAATTTTAAGTCGAAAATTGCTCCTGGTATCAGGAGAACATCTGACCCGAGGAAGTGTGCTAAAATTTTTGGCGGGAAAACCCCCTGAGTGTATGTCTAAGCAAGCATGCATTCGTATAGATGTGACTCTCTCTCTCTCTCTCTGCATGTCTCATTCGCTTACAAAATTGAGAATTTTTGAAATTTTAAGTCGAAAATTGCTCCTGGTATCAGGAGAACATCTGACCCGAGGAAGTGTGCTAAAATTTTTGGCGGGAAAACCCCCTGACCGTATGTCTGAGCAAGCATGCATTAGTATAGACGTGACTCTCTCTCTCTCTCTCTGCATGTCTCATTCGCTTACAAAATTGAGAATTTTTGAAATTTTAAGTCGAAAATTGCTCCTGGTATCAGGAGAACATCTGACCCGAGGAAGTGTGCTAAAATTTTTGGCGGGAAAACCCCCTGACCGTATGTCTAAGCAAGCATGCATTCGTATAGATGTGACTCTCTCTCTCTCTCTCTCTCTGCATGTCTCATTCGCTTACAGAATTGAGAATTTTTGAAATTTTAAGTCGAAAATTGCTCCTGGTATCAGAAGAACATCTGACCCGAGGAAGTGTGCTAAAATTTTTGGCGGGAAAACCCCCTGAGTGTATGTCTAAGCAAGCATGCATTCGTATAGATGTGACTCTCTCTCTCTCTCTCTCTGCATGTCTCATTCGCTTACAAAATTGAGAATTTTTGAAATTTTAAGTCGAAAATTGCTCCTGGTATCAGGAGAACATCTGACCCGAGGAAGTGTGCTAAAATTTTTGGCGGGAAAACCCCCTGAGTGTATGTCTAAGCAAGCATGCATTCGTATAGATGTGTTTCTCTGCATGTCTCATTCGCTTACGAAATAAGGAATTTCTGAAATTATAAGTCGAAAAATTGCTTCTAGTATCAGCAGAACATCTGACCCGAGGAGGTGTGCTGAACTTTTCTGGGGGAAAAATCGACAACGTATAGGCATAAGCAGGCATGTACATACGTTACTTCATGCACATCGCTATATGCTTACATTATTCAGAGTTTTTGATATTTCGAGTTTAAAAATCCGCTTGGTTATGGGAAAACATCTGTAGGGTGATCGCAGATTTTGAAGTAACTGACGATTTGTTAATACTAATTTTCTATTCCTGCTGCGTATCGAACCTATCGCTTAAGGAAGAGTGGAAAATAACGAAACAGTTGATTAATCATGCATCTGGGCATTTATTGCTGAAGCATCGATACAATATTAATTGTGTGATTAAAATTATGTACAATTTGTTAATGTTTCTTAAAAATAAACATGTTTCGCAATTATTGATCCAGCTTCTTCATTCGCTTTGTGAAAAAACTGGGAATTACCGAAGATTTGGGGAACTAAGATCTGGGAAACTGATTGTGAGGCTCAGAAATTTGCAAATTTGGGATCACAATTTATACATTATGAAATGTATCATGCTCCATCTAAATGACTGGAATACATGTCACCGACCGATTCCACGGGAAACTGAGACGTAGTTCAAATGGGACGGGATCCAAATGGGAATTTCCCACTCTCACCTGCAAAGCTGATCTTTATTTTTACGATTTCCTAGTTGCCCAATGCAATTCTTACCATTTGCCACTTGCCCATCCCAATTTTCACTAATTCCCACTTTGAATTACGTCCAGATGGAATGGATCTCAAATGGAATTTATGTTCTTATAATCGCTAATTATGATTTGCGTAAATATATCTGGGTAATTTTCTTAATTACCGTAATGGTTTTAGGCCTCGAAAAATCGATTTGCGTCACGATTTTTTACCTGATTATACCTATGACGTCGTGACACCTTTGCGAAATCTAACGCTTCTAACATCGAAAATAGCGTAGATACACGTAATCGAATTTTTCACTTGAGTAAATAATCGAAATTTTATTCAGTTATTAATCGAGTAGGAAGTCGAAAAAAAAAATTCAAAATACTATATTTCGTCGGAAATCTTCTTAATTTTCTAAAAAACGCCTCAGTTTTTATGTCGTGAGTGGAGAAATGTGGAAGGAATACATTTAAAGACAACAAAATCGTCCGATTTCTCTGAAGCACCCCCTTAAGTTGAAATTTTTATTCGATCCTCTTGAAAGGTTTCCTTTTTTAGGTAAATGCTGTAAATATGAAACTGGGGTCTCCAGAGGATCACTCTCAATCAATGAGACAATTTATGAAATCGTCGAATATGATTCGAAAAATTTGCATATATTGATTTTTTTCCAACTACGAATGAAATTTCGACTATTTACGCAAGTGGAAAATTCGATTACGCGTATCTACGCTATTTCCCATGTTACAAGCTTTAGATTTCGCAAAATTGTCACGACGTCATAGGTTTAATCAGGTAAAAAATCGTGACGCAGATCGATTTTTCGAGGCCCAAAACCATTAAAGTAATTGAGAGAATTACCCATCTTCACTGTCTAAACTCTAATTTTTAATCTTACACATTGTTCATAGATTTATATGTATAGGTAGATAATAGATATGCTCGATCATTGGTGAGGAAGAATTAATAATTCAACACATTCAATTCAGTCCCTTATGAGTTTGCCAAGGCACTCGAAAGGCTTAAAAATAATAACGTTAATTTCGATATCTAATAGAAATTTTCGTACAGTTTTTGTGCGCAAAAAATCCAATCAAATTCTCACAGCCCTCTTCAATTATCTAGATTTTCTCCCACTTATGTTTCTTGAGACAATGATTTGTGTTTTTCAAAATTTACTGCCCCAGGAGATTCAGTGATATTCTAAATTAGGTCTGAAATTTTTTGAATTCTTTGAGTTAATTGTACCAAGATTCTTTTCGTTCCATTTTCCGTTTGAAAAACAATATCTAACATATACAGAAATTTGATTTGAATCAAGATCTTGAAGATATAAAGACCCAATATCCGTGTATCTATCAATTGTTCAAAAAGACAGAGTTTGGTATATTCCTGAAAAATTTTACATTACGGTATATCTAAATAGCGATATGCTTGAATGAAACAGAAGTTTTTTTCTTTTATATAATAATAGTATTTTTATTTATATAATCGGTGACAACTATCTATAAAATATCTAGGCACAGCGTAGCTAGAGCCTTTTGAAACAAATCTCTTTTAACAATTATAGGCTTATTCGGTATATGTATAAGTATATAATAAGAATAATTAATTCATTATGCATCATGGCAGCAACCGTTGATGTATCTACAAATCATATTACCTTTTTTCTCACAATAATATTTATTATTCACATAAAATTCAAGACGAACAAATGAATAAGCATGAGTTAATTTATATTGTATGATAATTAAATTTTCACCTATCATAGATAAAATAATAATAATAATAACAATAATAATAGTAATAATGATAATAGCTTCAAATGTGTTATACTTGAAAAACTGTACCGTGTGTATAGTTCAACGATTGCTTGAGCCGTGATAATATGTTATAATAATCAGCCTTGCTATAGATGGGTAGTAGAAAATGTAAATCTTCAATTCTATTAGTATAACACCGTTTGTTCTTTATTGAATCAGGTCATGGTTGTTTCCTACGAAAAGCTGATATCAAGGCAGATGCGAATCGATACATCAAATTCTGCACTCGTTTTCGAAATGTCTAAAACAGGTTTGCAAACTATACGTTTTATTATATATTATATTATATTACATTACACAATTATTAATAATATGTATTATTTACAAAAGAAATATAGATGTATATGGATACATACATATATGTATATACCTATGTATATATTTAATTTTTCGTTTTAAATCAAATTACTATTCTACTATACAATATTTTTTTTATTTTCACCCCACTATATACCTATATGTATATTATTTATCGTGGATGGGAGTTAAATGTTAATATGACCGTATATCGTGCATAATCTGCATTATATATTGTTTTATTGAAAATCTTCTGTCAATAATACTATTTATTCAGGCATATAGTATATTCTTTCATATATAGTGTTTAAAAATTTTGGATACTGTAAAATTTGAATAATTTATCGATAAAATATAATGTACAGCATATATATGTATAGGTAGGTACGACAATTTTACAATTCAAGGATATAACGATATATTATATGTATAAACAAGGCAAAGCTTTCGCTATATAATTGAATCGATATACGATTAATATAGTATAACTGATTAAAAAAAGAGTAAAAAAAAAAAAAAATTTATAAGCAGAATTTTAAATAATGTTATAACGTCATCTTTATACAGTGTTTATAGGAATATGTATAAAAGAGAAAAAAACCACACATAATAACAATAATAATACCAATAAAAATAATATTCATAATATAATACACAAATATAATACTACCACTTTCTTTTTTCTTTTCTTGCGATAGACTGAAACTTCATAGAAATTTTCTTAAATTATAATTCAATCAAAATCGAAAACGTTGAGAAGAAAATTAAAAAAAATATATATATATACATATATTTTTTTTTTTTTTTTTATAAGAATCATGTATTTACAGGTAAGCAGTGATTATAGCCTGATTTTTTAGTATATAATAATAATAATAATAATCATAATAATAATAATGATAATAATAATAATAAGCTCATTTCCCAAGCTTTTCGAACATTATTAATTTCTCTTTAAAGCTTTTAGTGTCCGTAGATACTTCGGATATATTTCCGTTCAACATATTTTGTAAATCCTCGTCATTTTTGCTGGACAGTAAATTATTGAACATTATTTTATTATCGTCTTGTTGTTTAGCAGGTGAAGTTGGTGGCGATGATAATTTCTTTTTAGGAAATAATACAGAATTTCTTTGATTCCCATTGTCGGCCATATGAGTGACTATCGTTATGGCAAGCAGCTGATGTAGATCGATATTTTCCTTAGTGTCCGAGGACTGTCGCCAGTACGATTTTTCTGAAATAATCGGTTTCGTATCCTCCATATCGGGGGTTGTCGAATCTGTCATTTGAGTACCTGACCAAGTATCCTGAAAAATAGCCAATTTATATAAGCAAAGCGTTACATGCTACAGCGACGCAATTAGCAAATTATTATTTCATAAACCCAATTTCGGACCTGCGTCACGAACACTGAAATAACAATTCTCCTTACTGATATAAAACCAAAAAATATTCCCATGCTAAGTCAAAAAAAAAAAAAAAAAAAGAGACAAAATTAAATGAAAAGAAAACTAAAAGCAAAAGACTTGTAATTTTTGTGTAGAAAAAATTGTACACAGTTTTTTTAGAGAAATATTTCTGCCAGTTATATATGTTTAACTTTAGAAGCGAATTCGCAATGAACAACTTGAAGTAATAAAACGCAGGAAAAACATAGTTACGTACAACTTACAGTTACAGCAAAGTAATGTTATGCGATCGTAAAATAATAGTTTGTAAGCGTTAATGATAATAAATAAATGAAATTGAATTTCCGGTTAATCAATTGGCGATATCGTGTAATAATCCTAAAAACATTTTAAACAGCACGAAATTATTCTTACGTTTTTATTTTTCTTCTCGGCCGGATTGTCAACGATTTCTTCGTCCTTTCCCTCATTTTCGATATCTTTCTCCAGACTGTCGAGGGTCTCTGTGCTGGCCGATGATTTATTCTTTTTATCAGAATCGACAGTATCGGTACTTCCGAGCTCCGAACTTTCAGAGGTCTTTTGGAATCTCGACGGTTTTCTAATAAGTGGTGGTTTTTTATCGGTCTCCGTAGAATTATCAATCGCCGGAGGGACTGCAATGTCAACGATGCTTGTGCTGGGTATTCTCTTCGGTGCTTTTCTTATACGACGATTTTCCAATTCATCGTCAAGCTCCAGATTATCGGAACTTTCCGAAGATACCGTGATCCTTTTAGTCTGTCTCCAACATCCTTTGCTCAAATCTGAACTTGACCGCTTTGGCTCAGATTGACCATGCGCGGTTTCTATCTCGTCGATACTCTCCGAAGACTTTGACAATAATCGTGAATTCCTTGGGTTGTCATAGGGCAAATTAATCATATCCGAAGCGCTGCTTCCCTTCTGGAGTTGTTCGTCGTCATCTTGCATTAAATCGACGTTTGTTTCATTGTTCTTAATTTCCTCAAGAGCCTCAAAGTTCTCCGATGACTTTGACATCGTTCTGCTGGTCCTTTTAACATTTCTAAACTCATAGCTGCTCCTCCTTCGCTCTATTGAATCGTCGCTAGCGATTGTATTGACTGTTTCCAAACTGTCTGTAGACTTTGACACGATATTCAAAGACTTTCTTAGCACAGGTTTCGCCTCTTTTGTCTCGTCAAGTCTGTCAAAACTGTCGGTTGATTTAGACCAGCTATTTTCAAGGCTATCAGGCGATTTTGACCTTCTTCTTCTTGGCAATTTAGATGATAATTCGGCAAAAATATCTGACCCCTTTGAAATTCGATTCGACAATTTTTTCATCACGGGTTTTATCTCCGTTGGAAAATTTTCCTCGTCGTTAACCTCGAGGCTGTTCGATGTCCTCGATAAAATACTAGCGTCCAAACTATCCGGCGATTTAGAAATCGAATTTGGAGAGCTTAATTTTGCCTCAAGTTCACCGAATATGTCAGACGTTTTATTCATACGATTAGACGTCTTACGGATTACTGTTACGTTTCTTGATTCTACTGGAGAATCTGTTATACTATCGGCAGTATCGAGACTGTCCATTGTGTCCGAACCCTCGGATATTGTTGGTATATTTGAAGATGGTCCCATTTGAGAAGCGACACGTTTTGGAGGACGACGATTTTTTGGTCTTACAGTTATACGGTGCATAGCTGCATTGTGTCTCAAAGGATCAGCACACGGTGCGAGCTGAGCTGTTTTTTGAGAAAACAACGATTATTCTCTTTATTTTTATCCAAATTATCATTTTTTTTTTTTTTTTTTTGAACAATTAGAATAACGATTTTTATTTTGAAAGGAACTGTAAGGGTTCTCTAAGACAAATATACTCACGTAAATCTTCTCTTTGATGCGATCTAAGTTGAACACCGTGTTCGCTGGAGCTGGAGGATTTCGTCGTCGTCGTCGTTGCCGTCGACGTCGTCTGTAAATAGATGAAAGAAAAACAATGTTCAATCAGTAAGCAAATAAGGAAAGAACACATCGTACAGGATGATTAAACCAATAACAGTAATTTTTTTTTTCAGAATTATTCTTCACGTTTAAAGCTTCGAAAAATTTAATAGAAATAGCGGAGGGTAATACAGCGGATTGATTCTGCAAAAAATACGGTCAAAAGAGAGAGAGAGAGAGATGAAAAAAAAAACGGCAAGAGTACATTCGCCTAATTATTTTTAGAGTCCGGCGATGATCTAATCGGTAAAAATCACGTCGTAAATTAAAATTAATATCGGTCAAAAGTTTGTTGAGGCTAATTGACTAAATAGGTAATGCGAAAGTGTTACTTGACGATTTATCAAAAATTGAAAATTAAATATACCGGCTGCAGTAGTAACAGTACCGAGTACTAATGCGATAACGTAGCATAAAGTACTTGTGCAGATGGGTAACTAACACCAAAGTGAAAAACCGGTTACGGATTGTGACAATCTATGTTATAGGAATCTCCGTGGTTATGGCTGTGCAGGTGCCGCAGGTGGAATAATCGTGTCGAAATTGAAGATTCGATAAATATCTTATACCTTGTACAGCTGTATAAGTATATTAATAGCCAATGTCAACGTTTTGTTATCCAAAATTTCGAAAACAAGGAAGAAATCGCGTAAAGGAAGAGGAAATATATTTTTATATCTATGATTTCATATTGCATATACATACATACATACATACATACATAAACGTGGACATTTCTTTTATTGAGTGTATAGTTTCTATTTCTAGGAGAAATTTTTTCATTTCTATTTATATTTTTTTATTGCTGTTTAATTATCCCGACTAATTGTAATAATTAATTATAAAGAAAATTCGTGTCATCGTATTCCTACTGAATTTTGAAAATTATACCTGTGCAATCTTAACTCCGGGTAGATAAATTTAATCCCTATTTTCTTTTTTCCTTTATGTCCGTGTAAATTATTCGATGACAAATGTCGATGATGTGATAAATCGTAATCAATTATATTCGTGCCAAAAAAATCATTGTCAAGTACATTATTGACTCAAGAACACAAATAGATAACAAAAATTAAGCTTACAGGTTTTTTTTTTTTTTCGATTATCTACCGTATAGAGTACGATATAGAATATTTACAATACTACAAATAATCTTGCGATCATTGATTATCGATTTTATAAACAAAAAAAAAAAAAAAGTGAAAATTATTACTTTATCACAAATTTTTAGTTTTACTTAATTTTCTCTCATCCTGGGGCTAACGAAAGTCCTAATCTACAATCGCATCACAATTGTAATTAACCAGAATACGTAGTCGTGTTAGTCGAGAAAAATAATTAACCGGACCGGTGCGTCACGTGCGTGTTTGAATATAATTTAGGTATATTTTATCCAGATATGTAAATAGGTAACTCAGACTGTACTGCAGAGTTCTCAAAAAATGGTACACGTATATGTATCTATACACCTGGTCCCCGTGGCGTGTATAGATCCTTTTTCATCGATTGGCACCTGCTGATTTTATCAAAAAGTTACATCAATTCAAGATACGGAAATAAGTATACGCGAATTTGCGATTCCGGATATTATTCAGAATTTTTCTCTTTTTTTTTATCTACGTAATTCAACCGAGTTTCTTTTTTGAGACAGCATGGAAATTTCGAAACTTGCATAACGAACAATGAGACTCTATACTTTTATTTTATCGAATACATAATCCAATCGTTACAGGTATATTCTCGATTAAATTCACGATACGATATCTTGTTTTATAAATCTTATCTAGCAAGGAAACAGAGTAGATATGGTAACCCGGGTATAAGACCTCTTCTTCCTCGCATTATCTTTATAAGATTATTTTATCTGAACCTCTTGCGACGAAAGAAAAAAAAAAATTATATACAGCGAAATTTTGTCTTTTCGTAAAATATATCGTATGGACAGTTTAATCCGGTATACATGATGAGATAATTCGGGAGATAAAAATCACGAGCACAGATTTCTTCCCCATTCAAAGAATTCACCAGATTTCAAAAGATAATTATCATGAGTTGTTATAGATTTTACAGGTTTTCTAAGGCATGAAATGGACATAAGAATTCACGTCCGGAAGTAAAAAATGTAAATGTCATGGGATCTCTAGAGACCTTTGGCTGTTGGTATTATAATAAAATTTAAATAAGAAATTTAAAGATATGACTAAGATGGATTGAAATTATGGAACTCAGACTGCAATTACAAGCGAGAAGTAAAGATCGTTATATTTAGTTGTATTCTATGGTATAAAGTTTCATAAAATTTATTGTACAAACTTTTAAACGCTCAACTAACTACACAATTCTTACTTTCTACTTATGTATATACCTACTTCAAAATGGCGTCATCTTAAGTACATACAATTCTGTTAAATGCTGTATTAAAATATACGAGAGTGCCCACGAGCCTTTTATTAATATTGCGACAGCACCGTCACTTTGTATAAATATGGCAAGCTACAAGCCGAGTTGCTCGAACCGTAAAAGTTTCAATTCCGCGCAATAAAACATCCGATACATCCTACGTGATAACTTTGACCGAAAGAATTACGACGTCGTGCAATGAATATTACGACTTATTAAAAGCCTCGAAAACTCGGTTTCAAAATAAGAAAATTTTCTGTAAATTTCAGATTCCCTTTTCACTAATTCTTTTATATATACCTTTACCTTTGCAACAACCATTCTCTGCCTCGTACTTGCAGATCTCTGTTTACTCTGATTATGCGTCTCGTAATCGCCGTTGTATCCATAAACGCCGATATTTATTTTCGTCACATTTCGACTATTGGTTTTTCCACTTTTTAGCTTGTTCTCCCTTTCCCTCTCTCTGTTTAAATAATTTAAACTTTCCACCGGGTTTAGGTTCAATTGTTTTATAATTGCCCGAATGTTTGACGAAATTTTTGTGTCCCTTTGCGACATCACCATCATGTCTAATTTTTTTTTCTTTACTCCCTTTCTTTCTTTCTATGTTCGTTTCGTTAAATAATCAACGGGTATTATTATTAATTTTGGTAATTTTTTTTGTTTGGTTTATTTTCACTACAATTCGGAAACTTCAACACTTTTCACTAAGTTCCCAGCATCACGAATGCATAATCCAAGTTATAATTTTTGTTTTTTTAATACAGAGTCTGTCTCGTGTTACGGCAGCTGAACCAAGTACTTTGCAGTCCTTGACTTTAGATCGACTGATAAACTCTCACCTATGATCTTGAACGAGTGACAGTAAAGCGTTATGAGAAGGTATAAGAAATAGAAACGAGGCCGGTATAGAAAATGTTTGAATATTTTTGCACCTAGGATTCAAAAACCAGTTATTCTTTAATTTTTTTAATTTTTATCTTTTGGAGTTTTTTCGAAAGCGCGTACAGGTGACTATAACTGAACGTTGAAACAACGATTGCGCTAAAATCGAGCGAAGAACAAAACGAAATCGATCGCCATTTGCGGTAAATTATTATTGCACTTATTGTTAGACAAGTGAGATAATTATTTTGTAATTTCCGTCAAGTCTCGGTTTAGAACAAGGTCTAGCTACAGTGAACGGCGGAGCCTGCAGCAGCACCGTTCTTTACTGTTTAAAGAGTCCGGATTGAGTTCAACGTGGGCGACACCGTAGGCTGTATCTGCTACTCTCTTCCGAAATGATCGATTCGTTATAAGTAATAATTATCAAAAGTCTGAATCGGTATCCCTGTCTGAGTTCTTCTCTCTCTCTCGTCGTCACTTAAGTGCGTTTATAAAATCAGGACTGAACTCCTTGTTTGTAACGAAAAGAGAGTTTTTTTTTTTCTTGTTCACAAATTGTAATAAAACTGTGAAACTAGAATGACCGATCACTATAACCCGAAAGCTTTATACGGACCGATATTTCCGTAGGTAAATTCCTCGCTCAGCTATCGATCAAACAAAACTGGTATCCAACGATTCAGCAAAAATCCTGGCTAACGTTAATATATGCCGCATTAAGTCAGGTGGATTGGCCGATAAAGAAAAAATAAAAGCAAAAAAAAAAATCGATAGAATGTAGGTAATTTATGCGGTTTCATATATAGGTATATATATATTTTTCGCCAAAATTAGTTTATATGTATGATATAGGTATATATACTTAGATTCGTTCGTTTGGTTATTATACTGACAATTTCTATCTCCTTGGACCCGATTTTAGCATATATACAACATAAAATTATACAGGGAAAGCTGTGAACTTAAAACTGGTAGATATATACGTTATCCTGCGAATCATTCGCATTTCTTTGTCCATTTTTTCCATTTTATTTTTTCTTTTTTTATTCTTTGTATTGCTAGACTATGGGTGCGTTCGGTGTTCAGTTGTACGTTACAATGCTGGGAGGATTATATACACCACCTTTCTAACACGTGTATTCCTACACACAATGTATACACGTATACTATATACACACACCGTATACACACGCGTATGTATCATTTGCGGAGAATAGGTTAGTACAGTCTGAAAACGCAACTAGGATTTCAGGTTAAATACAATCCGTCTCAAAGATAAGCCTCCCAATGATTAATTCATCCAGGATTCGGATTGAAATATCAAAAAACAAAAAGATTAAAAAAAATTAACCCTAATTCGTTGCACGCGAAGTATAAGAGTTCGTATAACGATGCAGGAATTCTCTTTTATAGATACTTTTCCGATTTTGATCTCAAGTTTTTACTCATCATATATTGATTATAGTTCGGTTTTTTTTTCTTATATTTCTATTAAAATTTTGGAGCAGTGTCTATATACATATATCGACAAATATGGAACCGATAACCAGATTTTTTTTTTTTTTTTTTTGGGCGCAGGGAGGGGGGGAAGTTTCACTATTTCAATAGACCTAACTACGTATAAAAGTATGAGGTATTAGATGTGGAAATTTTTGATGCAACGATATTAGGTTTATCTATAACGTAATTTAACGCGTCCTTTGCTACATCAAATCGCGTCGATTTGACCAGATTTAGGCTTTCTCTTCGTATATACCTAATACGGACAGAAATATCGTATAAATACGTGGATTTTACTAAAAAAAAAAAAAAAATTCATATACCTATATGCGTATAAACGCGAAGGTTGTTTATTCGCAATGGAATATAGTTAAAAGAATCTGTGTAACTAGTTTCTGGGTTACGAAAAAAATGAGAGAGGCCAAAATTATTATTTTTTTCTTTTTTGCGTACCGTGAAGCCGAGTCCACGTTCATATTCCTACAGCGGAATTAGGGTACAGTTCTAAACAAAAGAGCTAATTAAATATTAATTTAATAATATATACAGTTGCGCGTAATGTGCCTTCGTCTCTGTATATACACAGAATTCAGATCGCGTGTCACGTATTACTTAGGAAGTCGATTATGAAAAAAAAAAAATTAAAAGCAAAAAAAATATATATATATTTATCGCCAGTTCACCTGTCCTCTACCGTGCAAAGACAAAAAAAAAAAGAAAAAAAAAATATGGAAAGAGAAAGAAAAATTTTGATAAAGTTGTACACCGGTGTATATAAAGAGGCTAAAACACTCGTTATCAATAAGCCAGCCGGTACTTGATCCGGTCTCAAGTATACCGGAGACAAAATGCTTTTGACACTTTACGTCTCTATTCTAAAAAACAGAGTCTCTCACCTAACGCCTATTCTTGTTTCTCCCTCCGGTTTGAGACACTCTAAAAGTGCAGGCATTGTTCTCAAGAGCTATCATAGATTTTTGCAGGGGGGGCCGGGGCCGTTCTGGCACACGTACGCCTCGGTATAATAATCCATCGAATTTGAACAGGTTTTTCAAATTCTTTAGTAATCGCGTTTTAAAGCGTGAAAGAAGAAAAAAATCGCTCGAACAAAAGGATCGAGTATTTTGAGTATTTTTCGATTATCATGGGGCAATTAGTGCGCGAAGATAGATTATCTAGTCTCAAAAATATATAACCAGCTCCCTATGCAGTCTCTTCAATTCGATGTTCACTTTCCGACAAAAAATGATAATTCGAAATCGTAACTTTGTTCCAACGAATCGCATGGGGTGGTTTTCGGGAATTTTCGAACCTCGTCGTCGAAGTCAAAGGATATGGCTAACGTAAAGATATATGGACTACTCTACAGTTATTTCCGAATGGTTCGAGCTGAAAAAATGTTTCCGCTAATGTAATGAAAATTTCAAAACTCGTCAAGTTTATCAAATTCTGTAAATTTGGTTTGAGACGTCGGAACTGGACTGAATTTTTTTTTTTTTTTTTTTTTGTGTGTTTTGGAGCTTTTTTCTCCAGTTTCAGAATCTTTTATGTTTCGAAAAAATCGCGACGCTAAGCTTTCGGAACTGGTCCATCCTCGTCGACTTTATAATCTGCATACGGACTATGCAGTTCTCATGTTCGAGAAAAAAATGGTAATTTGTTGATTTAATTCACTAAAAAAAAAAAAAAAAATTCATAAACATTACGAGACACGTGTTTCCGGAGATGAACATCCGACATCTAAGACTGTCATAGCCACTGTCCAACAAAACTCGTTTACACTATAAAAGATGTAATTTAAACCGTGAGGCACTCTCTCACATCAATTTTGTGCTACTTTGCTCTCTCGTCTTATACGCTTCGAGCCATAGACCCCAAGAGCATATTTTATATTAGACCGTACCTCGTTAAACTATAAAGTAGGTGTTTGTCACGGCGTTTAATCTTTCGCGTATGTCTCAACTCGTTGCCTACTTCTTTCAAATAAATATCTTCTCTTCTCTTCTCTTTTTTTTTTTTTTTTTTCGCTCTCCACAACCAGAGTCGCAGCTTGTATCAAAATGATGATTAAATATGTATGTACCAATTTTTTTTCTTTCTTTAATTTCTATTTCCATTACGTATAACCTTATTAAATATTAGTACAATATTATCTTTCATTATAGAAAAATCAGTCGAGTGTTTCCCCCGTGGATTACGAACGCTTTCGATTTTTATAACAGTCCATAGATCGCGGTGTATTTATATGTATAGCAATTACTAGGGGCGGAGGGCAGTGTTTGTCCTTCCGGTTCTGGTCACAAAACCGCACTTCCGGTGAGTTGACGGGTCAATAAATTGACATTTAAACGACCGCATATAATATTGATTAATTTTTCACGATCTGTATATGGAATTTGCTGATATATGTAATTTCGAATCTTACAACTACATCGATTGTTCTTTTCTGTTTTTTTTTTTTTTTTTTTTTTGGGGGGGGGGGGGGGGGGGGCAAAAACTGCGATAATGATTCTTCATTCGAGGCAAAGTTCGCGTTTTCGGATAAGCTATACCTAGTCGACAAACCTATGCAGGAATAGGAGAAGAAAAAAAACTCCAAAAATCACCTATATTTGAAATTAAAAACTATACTGGAGAAAATTTTATGCTGCGAACTGATATTATGAGGAAATTGCAGGATTTCAATTATATTACCGGTTTCAGCCCGGCACCGCGTGCGGGTCTGTCACTTTTGTCAGAGACACACTCTAATTGTCATTATATATACCAAGGGGGAAATTAAACATCCAATTTTAAAAAGAATATCAGACCAGTCTAACCGACGCTTTTTCACTCCTATATTATACGTCTAGACATCGCAAACCAAAGTCAATTATAAATCTTTCTCTCAAAAGACAAAAAAAAAAAAAATCAATGACATTCAAAGAAAGGATAAGCTGCAATAATTAACTCGAAAACGATATTCCTAAATTTGTTGAACGGTCTGGTTATCATGAAAAAAGAGGTAAACAGTGACTAACTATGATGTCCAAATCATTTGGACACATTAAAGTTGAAATTTCGCGGTATCAAATCGCGATTACATCGGGTTTAACAATACCGAAGATTCGTTATTGAATAACAGTCCGATTAAAGAGTAAAGTCTATAATTAATCACCGTGAACGGATAATTATTTAATATTTAATAATTTTTCTCTCTTTTTTTTTTGTTTTTTTATAAAAATTCTCTAAACGCACTCGTTCATTTATATCGTATATTTATTGCAGTACATAGGTATATATACGAAACGTCGCGAAAGTACAATGTTCGAAATTCGACGTCGCGATCGTGACTGTGGGACCTCTTGGTGATTGTTCCGTACTCGTTCGAGGCGTTCAGGTGTTCGTGGGAGAAATTGGAATCACCGGTATATTGCGGAGAGGGAAGGGGGGGTGAAGAGGGGATATAAAGACTGCAGAGACATAGGGTCAATCCACCATGGGTCCTGTTCTCTAAACTATACCTATACACGTCTCTAATGATCCAAATGTACAAATTCATGATCAATATATCTACGAGTATTATAAAGAGACTCGGTAGAGTCTCGCGTCAAGTACAATAAAAAAAATAAAAAAAATTGAAATTTACTAGAATGTTTACGTTCAACTTCATCTCGCATATTATACACGTAGCTGTATATCTAAAACCACACGGAAAAACAACTTCCGGTAACAGTTTTAAATTTTTTACGATTTTTTTTTTCTTTCTTCCTATCATTAACATCATTTTACGGAGTTATAGGTAAAACATTTTTTTTCTTTCTTGCTTTAGATATATATGAGAATCGAAAATTAAAGTTTGTCTATATCATATTTGATTGTGGAACTATAATGGTGAGCGAGACCCCCGTTTATATTACAGAAAGATATAAGGCCAATGGGTTTAGTTTACGGTGTGTAGAGTTTTACTACTGTAATATTTTATGTTTTGTATTTTGTACCCATAGTAACGGATCGGTGAACGGATAGTACTTTACTTGCCTAGCCTAGCTATGCTAGATATCTACCTACCTACCTACCTACCAGCTGTTGTTGTATATACATATATTATACTTATAGGTATACATATAGGTGTACACACAAGTAGTTTCAACCAGCGATTAGGAAGGCATAACAGGAGTTTATAATAATTATATTCGAAAAACGGGAAAGTAACAAGTTTATATATTAATATATTATATATATATGTGTTATATATTACTCGGGTTATAAACCATGGAGATAAATTTTATTTGTCAATTTATTATTATAAACGTTTTTTTTTTTTTTATATCATACGAAGAGAAAATTCTTATACGTATAGTTATTCCATTCACAGTTTCTATTATATCAAAACGAAGAATTGTTAATGTTAATTCTATCGTCAATTTATTACGGAATTTATAAATGATCAATTTTTTTTTTTTTTTTTTCATCAAATCATTTGGCAGTATAGGCGTCCGATTCCTCTCATACCCGACAAAAACGTTTTGCTATTTTGTTAATAATGCAGTATGTGATAATTATAGTGATACATATTATTTTAGACAAAAATGGCAAAAAACCATTTTTCTTTCTTTTTTTTTTTACTGAACTTTGTTCAGACATTTTACAATCTCTGGCTTGTTTATTATAAAAGATAATTAATATCTGACAGCTGATAATATCAGATTAGAATATAGTGACGAGCTTATTCATATACAAATAATGCGGTCAATCGATTTCTATCGATGCAGATTTATTGTTATACGTATATATTTTCACTATTTCATTTCATTTCATTTCATGTCGTTTCATTTCATACACTCGATATTATCTATGACTTTTGAGCCGATATCTGAAGGCTTTCAAGATTAAGTACCTACCTATATACGATTTGATATTAATAGAATCATGCATGAGAATATATTGCATCATTTCTAGTTTAATTTCTAGTTTAATATAGTCAAAGTTTAATTTCAGATTGTTTTATATCACTGGCACAGTATTCGATTTTTTCAAAAATTCTGACACAGTATATATACGTATGCACACTATGATGCAGTATAGTTGCGAAATTTTTTACGATCTTGGTACATATAAAAAGTATAGGTATATGGGAAGTTACATCACTGCAGCAGTTTTGAAAATACCGTTATTCTTCATTTCTAAAATAATGCAACACGGGTAAGCGTTCAACTATATATAGAAGAGCAAATCCTGCTACGATTTAGTCATATACCATTCCTTAATCTGATCTGCAGAGTTAGAATTAATTAGCGTTAAATAAAACCGCAAATTTCATTCCATTTCTTAAATTTTTTTATTTTATTTTTTTAAACCGCTAAGATTTCGATAAAGTAATGTTTACTTGACAAAGAAAAAAAAAGGTAAGGATAATTATTTGCCTCATCAGGTCCGAAATCTGCGTTCAACTAAACTATGGAAATTATTGTTACGTTATAATGGATATAGAAACTTGAATCGTTGAATTGGCAGAAGACGAATGACTCTGCTAAAATATATTCGTATCGTTAATAGAAATTGAATGATTTATTGATCCCCAATGATTCTTAATGTGTTTTTTTTTTTTGTTTTTTTTTATTTATTCATTTATAGAAATATGATTGATACTATATATAGGAACGCGGATAACTGCAGAAAACTATGCCTCTATCTGTCCACGTGTATAAAGTGTATCTCATAGTTCAAATAACGTTGTAGCAGTAAATGCCAGGTATAAATATCAGCTGTATAGGTATGTACTAATATAAGGCAACGGTCCGCGGGTATAGAGCCTGACATCAAAATGTCAAGCTAATGCAATCTCTCTACGTCCGTCGACGCAGAGTAGAATAAAACAACGCTACAAAGAGAGAGAGAGAGAGAAAGAGAAAATAAGAATATGTTTAATGAGAAAAATTAACGTAGTGAATTTTTTTTTTGAAATAAAGAACTTTGAGGTATACAAGTCAAAAAAATTTCATCAAAATCGCACTCGGAGTCTAGATAATTAGTGAATATTTTTTCATGTTATTTTTAGTAGATTTTCGTGTTTGTAGAATCGTTTGTTGTTAATTGATACAAAAATGAAATACCGTCTACGGTCATGATAGAGAAAATAAAAATTGTCTGACCGGTTACTGTAACAATTTTCTATATTATATAGATTTCGCAATTTCTTTTTCGCGGCTGAACGATCGCACGAAGTCTTGTATTAATAGTACGATAAGCCATTTACGTAATTCTTAAAGAAAGTCAATAAAATAATACGTAAAAATGACGTGGATTGCAGTGAACGGCGTGAAGATTGACCCAATATTATATTGCTACTAATATGTATATCGTATTTATTCGCGTAATCGATTCGAAGATTTCAAAGATCAACTCTACAGCCGTCAGCCAACATCAACAATAAATAAATAAATAAATAAACAAATCAATAAAAGAAGCTAATTATATTTTAGCGCTTTAAATCGGCCAGAAGTACCTATCACGAGTTTGATAAATTGTCTGATAATTAATTTTTCAGAAGCTTCTGCGATAAGTTAAACCTGTGTTCATAAGCGATATAAATAATTCGACTACCTGTTGAATATACGATAATTTTGATAACTGATAATATTCTGCTTAGCAGCAGGAGGATGACCTGTGGAAATTTCTTTATCGAACGAAATATTGTCGTTAAGTTACCAACAGCTGCTAAATCTGTCTTACCGACAGATCTACCGCAGGGTTTTTTTTTAACATTTACCGACCGATGAAAAGTTGGGTTTTTACCTTACCGACGTTGAGTGCTTTAGTCACTGAAGGTATCTGACTGATTTCCTTTAAAGCAGTTTCCTGTTTTTAAGGAAACCTAAGGTTCGATTCTTGAATGTAAAATTGGACTTGAATAAAAAATACTAGAATAAACGATGAACGATAAAAATGTATCGATAATATAAATGAAAAATTTCAGATCTCGGTTTTTTATTTATTTATTTTTTTTCTTAGCACAATTTATTGTCTAGTCAAATTTAACTAGAAAATCGATCAGCATTCTGATATCCGAACATAAAAAACACCGAAAATCGCCTTATCGAGACAATTTCGTTATCGATGAGGCAGTATTAAAAATTATCACATACAGGGTTCGGGTTTCACGCGTGAGCTTTTTTTTTTTTAGTGAAAAGTCACGAGAACATAGACCAATAATTAAATTAAAAGATAAAATGGTTTTTTATTCGATTTTGGATCGCCTATATTTTCCCTCAACTAACTCAACTTTTCCTTTTACAATTTTTTTTTTCTCATGCGAAGATAAATTTTTCATCGATGACACGATGTGCGGAATATAATAAGTAACGACAAAAACAGTAAAATCAGAAAAAAATCAAAAATGACTGATATGAAAAAGTAGAAAAAAAAAAATTTGGAAATTGAGTTTTGGACCACGCTGTGTGAACTCGGCATTAGACCTTGTCCAGCATCACCAAACGGGCCCAGGCACTCGGGTTGAACACATCGGGCCAAGTAACGGGACAGTCTTATTTGACGGCAGCACATCGCACGCCGCGCCGCGCTACGTCGCGCCACACTACGCCGCACCGCACCGCACCGTACCAGACCGCACGCACTTTCTTTCCTTTCTTACCTCCCGAAATTAGAAAGAGAAAAAAAATAGCCCACGCTTGTCGAGTATCGGGTATCGGGCAATACATATATGGGGCATTCCAGGCCGCTTCGATCAACGTTTAATCCTCGATTTTCATCTCGAAATGTTTTTTTCTTATGTTATCATTGTTACTTTTTTCATTTTTTTTTTTTATAGTACTTCATTAAAAAACGGAGCCACGATTTTTTACAAATTTGTTGTTGTTTTTTTTTCACCGTTCCGTGAGCGAGATACGATTTTTCAAAATTTTATAACACCTGCATTTTTAGATATATAAATTGTTAAAGAAATTATCCGCAACGAAAAAATTTGATTGAAATTTTTCTTTTCATATTTTTAAAGAGAATATTCTGCAATCGATGACAAAAATTCGAAGACTTTTGGTGGGAATTTCGCATTTTTAAAAACGTTTAGAAAAATTACCCCGCATAATTTACATCTGTGAAAAAATCTATTAAAATTTCCGATGAGAATAAAACCACTTTCGATCTCATCAATACGAAAAACGATAGTGTTACAGTACCTACTGTCAATTTTTGATTTCGAGTTATTTAATTTCTTTTATTTTTTTGTAATACACAATAATTACAACGATTGAGACGTAAGACGCGAGAATAAACGAGTACAATCAAAAGAACCGCCAAAGTACTTGCGCCGAGTATATTAACGGGAAAAGTATGAGTTTCCGCTCGAGCATAATTGAGATAGAAGCCACAGATGTGTATCTACGTATGTATGTATGTATGTATGTATGTATGTATGTATGTATGTATGTATGTATGTACAAAAGTGAATAGCGCTTTCCACTCTTCAAATTCACCGGTACACATAAAGTTATAAACAATAACGGTATATACGAATAATACATAAAAAACCGTGTAAATATTTCCGTTTGATATATAATATAGGTATGTACATACACACGTACTACAAGAAACATCCTTTACGATTTAGATTATCACTATCTTTCTCTGCGACCTCTGTTTGGTTAAAAATATATATCAACAATTAATTTTCTAAATTTAGTTCGTACATATTTGATGTTTTTTTTTTTTCTTTGTATGTAATGAGTATACGTTATATACAGTCTTTTATATTTATTTGTGGTAGAATTATATGTACTGCGGCAGATATTCATATACAATATATATGACAATCATTTTATTTTATATTTTTCATTTGATATTCTGTTATTGTTGGTCCCGGTTTTCGTAATGTCGTATTTCGCAACGCTCTGCTAACTCGTAATCGGAAAAGATATATAGCAATAAAGATATATATATATATATATATATATATATATATATATATATATATATATATATATATATATATATATATATATATATATATATATATATATATATATATATATATATATATATATATATATACTGATAATCATAATATATGCATAACTGTATATTTTCTGCAATGGAGGTTACGGTAGACGGAACGAATACCACCTGTTGGCCAGGTAAGCATTACCATTCAAACTTACCTTATTCTTTACCTGTTTTACACGAAAAATTACAACTATCCAGTCTAAGCCAAAATTTGCATGGACAAAAAAAACAAAAAAAACACGTCAAATAATAAAAGTTTTATACATATATACTTATATACCGCATTACTTCCGGTATTATAAAAATTGATTAATTTTGCTGTACAACGAAGCATGTTTTTTTTTATGTGCGTGTGTTTCAAAACCGGGGGGGTAAGAAGTGTAACGAAATAATTAATACCAATTAATCATCCGCACGGTGATATTATTTATTAAAAAAACAAAAATAATAATAATAAAAATGGATTATTAATCCCTGACTCACCTTAGTTTGCGCGGATTCTTCGACATGATATACGTTCTTGCTAGAGCTCCGGTTCTGAAACAAAATATAAGGCAAATAACAGAAAAACGTAGGATTGAAATCGTCGTTCGAAATTATTGTGCTTTAATTTACTAGAAAAACTAATTTTTTGTTTTTTTGTGCGTTTTCGTTTTCAATCGATCGAATTGAACCAAGTCTACGAAATCGATTATCAACGTATGTATGTAACATATTTATCAGCGAATCAAAGATCTATATGCATCATAAAATTAATTCTCAATTAAACCATCGAGTGTGAACGAATAAGGAAACATGACCGATTCCTTGACGATATTAGTCAGTCGCAGTGAGAGGAGATAACAAAATTTTTACTCTCGGAGTTTCGGCGTTCAGTTTTATGCCGTAAATCGATTAAAGGCGAGGGACGAAATTTGCAAGTTCGGAAAAAGGAATTAAGCTTTTCGTCATTTTAATGTACACAGACGAAAACTATTATTTCATATGTAATATCCGTCTCACCCCCATCTAGATTTGCAGTTGAACGATGCTACCCACGTATATCCTAATAAACGACCCAACGGGATTCCTTAAGTTTATCAAAGATTCCGTGAGCAACCCTTTCAGCTCCGTCCGGCTTATGCTCGCGTTCTGAACCCCCGGGATTCACGCGGGGAATCCCAGACAGCAGCCCCCAAAACAATTTAAACTTTTCTCCAAAATTACTTTCACAGCTATTATATTATATTCCACTTTTATATTTATATAAATTTTTACGTATTATTGCCATTTATTTTTATTCTTTTACACATCACACGTTAACTGCGCGTATGTATAGCTATAAGCTATACATATGACGTGTAAATTATTCTAAGGTCGGTTTGAATTTCGTGGAAATTTTTTTTTTTAAATAAACTGTTTTATATGTGAGAGCCGGAACAATATTGATTGTTAAAATATCGATATATAAGTAGAGAAAAATTATATAAACTATATATAAGCGGAGCAAGTCGATCTTATACGTCCTACTCCGTGTACTTAACAACGATAAATAACGCGACTTCAGTATTAAATTACCATAAAGTCTAATATAAAATCGCGTCAAGATTATCTAACCACCGTGACTTCCTGCTGATATCATTCTTTACATAGCTCTGGCGCAATGCCCGATGAATCTTTGTATACGCGCGTACCTATATATATGAGGTTTCAATTCAGTATATATGTATATATATTTATTTACTTTTTCTTCTATTTTTATTTGTAATTTTCGAATTTCATTTTTATTTAGTTTATTTCTCTTAGAAGAAAAAAAAAGTAGAATATATATACAAATTCGAAATATTTGTACATGTACCCGTTTCGTTCATTTTTTTTTTTTTTTTTTCGTTATTACGGAATGAAAACCACGAAGTTTTTCTAAATTCCAAATATCTGCGTCGTAGTTTCGTTGAAAAATAATATTCACGATAATTTATCGTTACGGAAAGAAATGTTAGATTATATATACAGTTTATGTACTCGGAAAGTGAAATTTTCAGAATCACTTGTTATACGTAATGCACTAATTAATAATAATAATTTTTGTTGTTTTATGCAAAAGATAACGAAACTCGGTGCATTGTGACTATCAAATGCTCACTTAATATTTAAATATTGTTAATAAAAAATAAAAATAAAACCACAATGTGACTGCACAGTGTTCTCAGAACAGTATTTATTTCTCTTCGTTATCTCAATTGCGCGTATATACGTATGTGGAAGGAAAAAAAAAAAATAAAAAAAATTATAAAAGTAAGTAATTATTCGTAGAAAGCTCGTGTACTCCGTTATTACACATACATATACCTATACGCTACAGCTATAATAGTTTTCAATTAATGAAGACAGAAATTAAATGATATTTACAGTTTAAACAACTCGAATGCAATTATTTCATCACGCTTTGTATTCGCATTTGAATAAACGCTACTTATATAGAATTATACACGCGATGCAAATAGTTATACGGCTACAGCTATACAGCTACCCTTATAATTAACCGTAAAACTTCTCAGATTTAACAAGATTAGTAAAACTGTATAATATACAGAACTTTTGTGTTTTTATTTTTTGTTTCTTCTTTGAAGCGAATTAATTATCACCGAAGTAAAAAAAAATAACCAGGACGAATTTGCGTGTATCAGTGATAACCAAGCAGGGAATTTTGATATCTTGAATTATTCTCGGTACATATATTATGGGTATACCTAATCTCACGATCTGTAATTGCACCATGTTTTAATTAAGAATTTAAATTACTCACATGTAACATCGTACTGTCTGTGGAGGTCACCTGGTTTCTGCTCTCTATAACAGTTTTTATCTGCTCCAACACCTGTCGATCAGAAATAATGACTTGATCAACTCTCGTTCGAATTCACGATAAAATAATACGTATCTCGTTAAATGATATTTGCAGATCGATCTGTTTTTTTTTTTTTTATTTATTTTTTCTTCTTCTCTTCTCTTTTTCGATGCATTTTCGTGAAAATCAATTTTCTGGGTATACGATCAATAAAATATTCAATTTATATATATATATATTTTTTTTTCTCAATGATTACCTGGAGTGATATCCGGTGTCTCTGGGTCACTAGCGATGACGTTTCTTTGCTCTCATTTTCACTGATCTTCGACGGTCTTCGCTGAAAAACGAGGATTCAAATATGAAATTGATTAATGATGTACGAATAAAAATATATCGATTTAGGTACAGAATAGATAAAGGTCTTTGTTTTCTCAAAAATTTACCGATATACCCTGTTAAAAATACGTTTCTCATTACTTTCTTACAAAATTTTTTGAATCGATTCAAAAATCTTTGTACAATGAACCGTAAAATATTATATTTCTAAAAAATTTCCATAAGCCTAACGATTCTCTCTAAAACCATTCTAAAAAGAATACGTTATTGAAGATTGTGTAAAAAATTTCACTTCAACTTTTATAGGAAAATTAAAAAAAAAAAAAATGATCAATTTTTGAAAATGTCTACAAATATCCTGCGAAAATTCGAGATCATAGTTATATTTTTTATTCTTCGAAAATTAGATTTATAAAATTATTATCATATAGTTTGTGAAACTTTTTACAAAAACTTTTTCCAAAAAATTTAAAGAAAGTAATCCAATACGATGTATTTTCGTCAAGGTATATGAATATACCTGTACCTAGAATTCAACCGCATCGTCAATAAATGTCTGTACATTAAATTCCCGGAGTTATTTAACGTTCAATTCTGATAGCTATACACTGATAATTGTTAGCGCAGACCTGACTCATTGTCAGTAGACATGTCACGTTACTATAAGCGACTACCGTGACACGTGTATAGTATGGTCTTAGGTCTCAGTAGTTCAAACGTGATCAGAATGAAACATAGCTGGACTGACCAAATCGAGAAGTAACACGATGTCGTTATACAGCCGCAGCGTGTAAGTCAACAATTCGACATCAATAATTAGGCCCATTCATATATGAGTTCGATTTTGTTTTATGTTTTCCAAAAAATTGGGAAAAGCGTCTGAATTTCTACAGGTAAATTTTTTTTTTTTAAATATATTTTAAACACTAACCTCCAGGGTGGCTAGTGGATCCAGCGAAGAAAGAGGACGAGTATGAGGTACTTCGCCGGGAAAAACGCTGTCGTGCGATACAGATAGTTGGCCGGGCCCCCCTCGAAGTTTCGCAAAGGCTTCTTCGACGCCACTTCGTCGTAGAAATACACTGTAATTAACGGTATAGGGTTGGTGTTAAATTTCTGTGTTTTTTTTTTTCTTCAATTATCCAACCGATCTTTCTTCGATCGATATTTGTGCTTTAGAAAATATTTTTTTTTTTTTTAGAAGCAAATTTTTAAAACATATTTGACACAATTCAACCCCCCCGGTAAACGAAATTATGGTTAAATGTTTATTCAATTCAGGATTGAAAAAAATTGACAACAAACAAACCAAAAAAATGGAATGAAAATTCTCAAAAATGAGATTCAACGATATCACGATCCCTGCAAATTCGTTTACCGAGTCAATTATCATTGCCGGGGATAATTTTATTCTAAAAGGCAAAGTATACCGATAATTATTAACAATTAGATACATTTTTACACGGACACTGGAGAAATGAATATACGACGACGAGGAATGGAAGAACGTAAATTACAAATTGAATTCACAGAAGTCAATCGCGCGAGACCAGCTCTGATACCCGGTAGACTCTTACTCGCTTTTGCCTATATCCTTATACGGAAATCTGCGAGAGTTTGCCATGATGATAAACAATTTCGATAAGCTAATTCAATAATAAATCTATTTATTACAACAACGATCACGACAACGACAAATTATCAATGAGATAAAATTTTACACTTGCGAAAAAAAAAAAAGGCTATAGCCTCTTCAGTTATATAGCTGTAACACAGTGTCGTCTGATGGCCTCGCGTTATAAATTACACAGCACTTTTCTTTTTTTTTTTTTCTTTTTCAAATATATAAGTCTTCTTAAACATTCGAGAGCACGGAAAGAGACAAAGGATTTGTCTGACTACTTAGAAAACAAAAGGTACATAAGAACGAACGGTTGCAGAGAAAGAGAGGAAGAAAAAAAAAATGAATAAAAAAGAAAGAGAAGACGAAAAACTCGGGCCAATCGAGGAGAGGTACTTCAATTTTAACAGGGGTTGAAATTCATTGAATCAACGAACGGTTCTTTACAGACTTCTAAAAAGATTAAACCAACTTGACGTTTAAATTCACGCACCTTAATTCACAAGCATGGCACAAAATTGATTATTAACAAATCAAACGATTGCTCCTTTAGTACACGAAGATTGAAGAAAAATTTTATCAAATTAAAACTTCTGTGGTTCTTAATTTTGTTTGTAAGTATAGGTTCTTTTTTTTTTTTTTTTTGAGATTTTTTGCCGATAATCAGATTTTGAAAAAATGTATACGTATAGCAAAGTTCGGAAAATGACGGAAAACCAAAAATTGAAGCAACGCACATGAGGCATTCCAACTATTTGAATACCGAATATCCATTTTTGGAGTAAGAAGTTAATGTACATGACATTATGTTCATGATGTGAAAAATTAAAGATATTCTCGAGGATTGATAACAGATTTAACAGCTGATGAAATTTTGAGTCTCGAGTATAAGTAAATACCCGATAACCGATATACTCCATCTGATGATGATAGTAAAATGATAATAAGCAGTTTGAAAGTGGATTAAAGAAAGAAAAAGCTGGTTATGCAAATAACGAAAACACATATAAGAAAAATCAATGATAAAATTAAACAATGACAAGAACAAATTTAACTACATTGACATCATAGATATATGTATTTACGTTTCGCTCGGCTCGTAAGGGTTCAAAGATACAGCGACTCTGTACTTTCTTGGAGAGTCGATTTTAGCCGTACTAAAAGAAACATATACCAAAAATTTGTGAGTAATAGTTAATACGCCTATATGTATGATATAGGTATATTAGAATTTCTAAATTTGGATTAAATAAGAAATTTTTTTCGTAAAGACTTGGCGTTGATTTTTTTTCCTATAGACAAGTATATAAATTCGGGTAAAAATTGAAGTTTATTAATTATTGAGAAAAAAGAAATTACGTTTAGGTATATATTATATGTATATAGGTAAATAAAAACCTTTCTCTGTCGCACGAATCGGTAAGAAGTTCGCTAGCACTTCGACTTCGTGATTCTTCAGGTCGTCCAGCCGGATGTCTCAATGTAACTTCTTCGCGATCTCGAGAAAGGATATGATCGTTAGCATCGGCGCTACCGGATGTTGCGTTGAGATCTGCAGCTCCTCGACTTTTCCGCCTAAAGATTTTTCGCAGTCCTCGTAACGGGTGAAAACGTCTTTTCTTTGGCTCTGAAATTTGATTTGTTTGCTTTGTGAAGGTTTATTTTTTATTTTTTTTTTTCAATTTATTTTATCTTCTTTCGTTTTATTTAACTCCCAAATGATTAGATCCACCACGTATATGCATATCGACGTTCTATATACACATGGAGGAAAATATATGGTATATAGTATATATATATATATATATATATATATATATATATATATATATATATATATATATATATATATATATATATATATATATATATATATATATATATATATATATATATATATATATATATATATATATATATATATATATATATATATATATATATATATATATATATATATAGAATCATTCAGATAATAGAATTCCTGCAGATTGTTTTAACAAACGACAGGAAATAACCATTATACGTTGTCGTTCTACGATAAAAACTTGGCAAATCGAACGATAATGAGAATAAAAATTTATTCATTAATTAATACGACTGTGTGAGAGTGAAAAATACATATCTACTAGAAAATGAAAGAGAACGTTCGCCTTTTCGATTTCAATGTAATTTTATTACAAATATTGGCGTATCATTCATATCTAGAATGTGATATTATAGTTTGCTAACTATATTTTCTTGGAAATGCGATAGAAAGTAGCACAAAAAACTTTTTTTTCACCCAAATTGAAAATGGTGAGTCTAAAACCTGATCAAATCGGCATAGAACACCCCGTACATGTATATACATATAGGTATATGCTTTCCGGATCTTTTTCCGCACCCCAAATCGTGCCTTATACGTATAGTATATTTCCCTGCACAATTCACTTTGTTTGTCTGTCAAATAAAGATAATTAGATCGTAGCCCACCGAGCTGCGAGGGGGTTAGTATATAAACCAGCAGTCCGGCTGTCGCAGGTTCTGCCCAGGATTATCCCCAAAAGAAATATGTACAATGAAATAATTATCACGAATTATCTCTAATAGTGGATTGCCTCATTAATTGATATACACAGTCGGTGAGTGAGTCATTCAATTGAATTGTCTTAAGGCGCATGGACGCTATCAGCAATCTGCAGATTTCATTCAGATAATGTATTCGATGTAAATATTGACCGCTGGATATCAATCGATATGACATATCTATCGATACATATTTTTCAATTTGATAAAGAGGTGTGTCATTTACATATGCGGGTTATGATAATATTGCCTATTATAAAACAGTAATTGAAGAGCACGGATCGATCACTATTTCATTCATGAGATTCATTCTCAATTGATAAATTGATAAATAAACGCGACGAAATTTGTAGACAATTTCTTTTTTTCTTAAATTGACTTGATTAGGAAGAATGAGAAAAAATGGCTCGATCTCTTGAGACTGAAAATTTAAAACATGCCTTTTAGCTCGGCTAAAATTCCGAAATATTCCGTACATAGATGTTTATGTATTATATGTGCAGGTATATATCTAGACATGTGTATCTATACATTTCTCGATAAGTTCGTATCTAAAGTCGCAATTCTATCGGCCACTTGAATATATTTCAATTGAATGTCGTTTACAGTCATATCACACGCTAAGTAAGTATATGTATAAATGAAAGAAAATGTATATATGCGGCACGTTTAGGGAAAATTCGGAGATTTACTTTAGCGGTGAATATAGGCCACGAGACACAATGAGAGAAATTCAGGGAAAATTGCCTTCTTTGTACAACGGAGCGGGGCTTCAGGGAAGTGAAGTGAAATGAAGTGAAGTATGAAGTGAATTGAAGTGAAGTGGGCGTTATATACATATATATATATTTTTTTTTGAACCGTTGGTATATTCAAATTAATTCTGACGCAGATGGCACGTCATTATCCCGATCTTCATGTGCGATTCGCATTTCGTTATATTAAACGTTGCCAATTAAAACACACTAATATTTTGACATGAGCGATAATTAAGCGAACTAATTATCCCATAAAGCGAGAAAAGCGATACATCGATCTCTAACAAAAAAAAAGACAGGATACGTCGTTAATTATCTAATAATTTATCAAAAATCCAAACTTCATTAATTTGATGTCAAAAAAATTGTAAAAATAAAAAATAAAAAATAGAAAAAAAAATAACAATTTTTTCTTTTCTCGAAACGAGGTATATATTTACCTAAAAAATCGTCCAACCCGTCGAACGAACGTCCAGGTACGAAATACTTATTGTGCATTGGTACTTTCGACGAGATACATATTCGAACCAAAGAACTTAACTAAATGCGGCAATGGTAACTGATAGCAATTTCTTTAAACCGATAAGATTACAGGTTTGCACAGATTACGTGCGTCTTTACAAAGTCCTATCAGAATATATTGAACCGGGGAAATTATCGCTCCTTAAATAACTGGCCATATTAAGGGATACACATGTTTTCAAATTTGATATTTGTTTGTTTGTTTTTTTTTTTTTTCTTCTCGTTTTTGATTCACAGATAGCAAATTATTATTCAGCAAGTATAGTCGATATCTTTTTTTTTATCGCCTTTTGCGAAGACTTGATATTGAAAAATAAAAAAAAAAAAAACTAATTTACTCTGTCGATATATAAAATTATATTCTGTGAAATTACCGACAGTGTGAACGATTAAATATACAATTATCCTTAATAAGTTAACGATAGAAATAATTTGATCGGCATTTTTTAATCACCGAAAAAAAAAAAAATTATCCATACATTTTTGTAAAACTTGATCAATCTAATTCCTCAAGATGTTGTATATACCTGTATGTAACATGTAATCGATGATAATAGAAGATAGTTCGATCAGCTGAGTCTGTGTTAAGGACTCACGTAGCCTGAACGAATTGAATGAATCGGTGTTTCGGTTTCAGTTGATCGATTATTATCGCTGGTATGTACAATCGTACAATAAAATTGGACTATTGGAAGTTTCGCAGATCGATGAGTTGCAATAGACGAGATATCAAACATATACATACTTAAATAAATAAGTATATCCATAAAGTATAAAATTTAATCTATCCGTGACGTTAGATAGACAGTTTATCTATTGTCTTGTCGTATAGCAAAGGACGGCTATAATTTTTCGACATTTTTTCTTTTTTTTTTTTCTTAACTTATTCGTTGTAGCAAATCATCCGTTAAATTATAACGAGATAATAAATAAAAATATATCAGATAAATTTTTTAAAACTCGACTGTTGACCTCCCAAATCAAAATGTCAAACTGGACGATAATTTCAATTTATTATTCAAATTCGCGATTTTTTTTTTCCGACGTCTACAAATTGATTTATATGATCATTGTCAATATGTTATCCTATGGTATAGGTCAATAATTTACAATCTTGTAATCGTAACTCATATGTCAAACAATTGCGGATGTATTGTATATGTATACGTGACTTATAGGTGTATAACCTGTATCATTGCGTATAAGTATGTATGACACGTAGAGTGTATAGCAGCGTGTCGAAGAAATTGATATAAAGAAAAAGTATAAAAAGTCTTAAGAAATTATGAATTCAAAAATTAAAAAAAAAAAAAAATTTAACAGAAAAAAATGATTTTTTTTTTTTTTTTTTTTTTAGAACAAACCAGATAATCTAATACATACACACTACATATATACGACATATCATAGGTATGTATGCACATCTTGTATACACATTTCTGACATAAAAACAAAAGTGGATACGCGGGTTCGCGTGTGACGTCAGAATCCCGTCTACGTTTCACTTATGGGGGGGAAATAAACCTGTTGCATATATACAGACCTTGGCCACAAGTCACAAGTTACAGGCAACAAGCAGCCGAGCAAGCTACAGGTAATTTTTTATTTTTTTTTTCAAATTTTTTTTGCATTTTTTTTCAATTACTCTTCGATTTTTCGCTCCGTTTTTTCTTTTGCTACCTTTTCTTTTTCTCGTGCATACATATGTAGATATGAAAGTAGTCATATCTGTACCGTGGAGTCATATTATACACACTTTATACTTCGTGGTGAAACGGTCGGTCTAGGTGACACCAGCAACTCGACGATAATTAATGCGTATGTAGGTATACACGTAACAGATGTACGTATATGCATGTATAGGTACACGTAAATACATACGTGTAATGAAATATGTATGTATAGGTACACAGTGGTGACACGAAGCAGTTCACTCCAGCAACTAGTACGGGTATATTATATAAACGAAACTAAACAAGATGTAGGTACTAATTGAATAAATTAGGTAGTTGGTCGTCGAACGAGAAGAGAATTTCGTTAGATTTTAACAAGATACTCGCGCGTACCTATATATTACATATACACATATATATAATAGATTATCAAAAAATATGTATATATACTTCATTCGGAGGAAATTGAAATATTTAGAAAAAAAATAAAAAATTTCATGTGTTTTATTTCAATTTCCAAAGTCGTGCATTTTTTTTTTTGTTCTTGTTTTTTGATATAAACGGAAGTAGAAGTTGAGCGTCACGATTCAATACGTTCGCGTCCGTAAGGCACGTGACACGGTCAACCGTGAACCAGGACGACGTTGACTTCGTGTGACTCACTTAGAAGCCATTCAAGGTTGTGACCGCCATCCAGTACTTTAATTGTTAACGAAGCAAAATTCGAGTCTTACATCTCGTTTCAAGTACATAGATATGTATGTATGTATGCATATATGTACACGTACTATCAACATTTCCTTAAATTCTAAAACAAAATATGTATTTCATTGCGCAAAAACTTTCGCAGCTCTTTTTTGGCAAAAATGAAAAAATTAAAGAAGAATGAAGTAAATCTTGACGAAAAAAAAAAGAACATTTTCTATGAATACAATGCAATTTCAATCGTTCACACAGTGTACTGTAAATGTCTAGAATATTCAAGTAAAATTTGGTTCATTTCAGATGATCGATGACGGAGTAATCCAGAGCAAATCGATCAATCATGGGTTCGTATCTATGAGGATTGTTGAAAGCTCGCTATAAGTTGAATTATATCAACATGTTGAAATTGTATCCGATAGATGAGTGATCAATAAAAAAAAAACTATAATCTAAATCCATATCGATGCCAGCGTTCATTATTCCTCAATCCTGCATTCCCTGACTTATTCATTTGGATATATCTTGATTTGCTTCATATTTTGAAAAGTTGACATCAGAATATCGCATGATCCCTATAAGACAGTCTCTTCTCGAGTTATGCGTAGAAAAAACCGTGCATCATAACATAATGTATGTGGGGTGTATATATACATATATATATACTTATATACGTCGCAATCAAAAGTCTAGACTTTTGCTCTGGGCGCTAGACGAAATGCCGTGGGGAATTGGTGCAGCTGAGATTGGTGAAAAATCATTACTTATCTGCCGCAGGGAATCGGGTGGTAAGTATCACATAAAGAAATGCATCTACGTATGTAGCACTGTACCTGCAGCATCTACGACGAAGCGTAATACGTTGAGTGGTATAAAAATAGACGAAAGATGTTACAAGCGAGTCGTTATGTTCGAACAAAAAGGAGAATGAGAAGACGGTTCTTGAAGGTGGAGACGAACTCCTCGTCTCCTTTTTCTATAACTGTAAATTTCGAAGTATAAAGTAAAGTCTTAGGAAAGAGAGAAAGAGAGAGAGAAAGGAAGTACAGGTATAGACTAGTAGCCCTGCAGTTGGATATCGAAACGTGAATCCTAAGATTTTTCTCTCTTCGGTAAAAGATATAGATAGTCGATACTTTGCTACGACAGTATACCTTCAGGGCTGTAACCCAGAATCCAACAATTTACGGCCATCCATTGAGAGAATATTCGCGTATTTTACGCCCTGGGAGAATTAAGCCCTTCGAGACATCGGAATTTCGGTGCCGGGTTAAAGTTCCGAACGGTGAAAATTCGGAATTTTGATATTATTTGATAGTCGATTTAAAAAACTTCAAATCGAAAAAAAAACACCGAAGGTTCGAAATTCCGAAAGCTACGACTCCGAACCTTGAAATTTACGCATGGAGCGTCGTGGCCGTTCCATCAAATTTTCGGATTCTTGGTCTTTCGGAGTTTTGGACTTACCGAGTTTCGAGCTACTTGCATTCCAATCTATCCTAATTTTAATATTCTGATTTCTGAACTTTGAATTTCTAAAAATTGAGAATCGTCTCAAATAAATTCGTTATTTTAACCGTTCGGAACTTTCAAAATTGGGACAATTTTTCAGGAACTGAATGAAAACCGAATAAATAACTGGAGGGAATCTTCATTCCTCCTTGTTTGAACATGACTAAAATATTTCACTGAGAAGTACATTGAACCAACATGAAGTACATACACCTACAGTTGTATACACCGTTTTATATGTAATACGGGAATATATGTAAAATTATCTGCAAATATAAATGTTATTCTATGCATATTTGACTAGATCCACGTATGTATGTACACAAACGTATAGTTATAGCCACGTTTGTCTATTCTTAAATACATACTAGGTTTAAATTCCAAACTGTATAGAAGTCAGTTAGGAATGGCGTAGGTGGTCCGTTGAATTGAAAGGGACCACACAAGACGAGATGTGATTTTATTATCTCGTGTAGCAACGGATAATTTATACCGTCGATGTTAAAGGAGTCAAGGTTTAAATACCCAACCGAGTATAGGTACTCCCCTATAGGTAGGTACATATACCACAGGTCAAAAGGCTAAAACTCGTTGTCACTCCCTTATTAAGACAATTACTGTCATTTAAAGTGCCCATTGACACAATCAAAATACTCAATTCAACGAAGGGATGTATCCATTTCATTAATCGCATAATCAGAAGGGTATTCGATAATCGGTAAGGTTGATAACCCTTAAGGATCATGACTGACGAAGAATTCATTTGCAAATGTGACAACGATTTAATTCAATTTTTTTTTTTTTTTTTTTTTGAGGAACACGAAATTTTGAAGAAGCTCGTTATAATCCAAAGTAAAGTTCATAATATACTTTTAAGATGAAATATTATTGGTTTTAGAACGTAAAAATAGTCGGAACGGTGGAGTAGGCAATAATTCAAGTTGACGAGTCGAGTCAGTCGAGAGAGTAAAACGAGAAGAGGAGGATAACGGCGTAAGATATACCACGGTGAAAATATTAGGTGAATAGTAGAATAAATAAGTTTTATGTATATACCCATGTATACGTATGTACGTATGTACAGTCAGGCAATAAAGTTCTTGTAGGGTCGAAATTTAGGCTCAGGTGTTTTAGTGTCTACGCTGTTGAGCAGGCCCATCGATGCGTTATTTATTATATACAGGGTGTCCCAGAACTAAATGTCGAAAATGAAAGGTGGCCTAGAGGAGGTCGAACTGAGTAAATTTTCCCGAAGAACATGGGGTCTGCGAAGTCGCGTTCGCGAGATATCACAGGTTAAAAAAAAAAAGTATCGCTTTGCGCCGCGTCGCGGCGGCGCAAAGCGATACTTTTTTTTTTTAACCTGTGATATCTCGCGAACGCGACTTCGCAGACCCCATGTTCTTCGGGAAAATTTACTCAGTTCGACCTCCTCTAGGCCACCTTTCATTTTCGACATTTAGTTCTGGGACACCCTGTATATTTAGGAAGTATTTCTAACTTTAGTTTGAGTAGGTAGTCTGCCCGATTCGCGTTCTCAGAGAACGGGGGCTGCTCAACAGCGTAGACACTGAAACGTTTGAGCCTGAATTTCGACCCTCCAAGAACTTTATTGCCCGACTGTACATACGTATAATGTACACAGGAATGCGGCATGATATAACTATAAAATAGGCGCTTAGGTAGCTAGCTAATAATTATGCCGAGTTTCTACCTAATTATTGTTTAACCTTGCAGCACAGCTTTGTAGATGAGAATTTTCTCTTCTTCATTTGTCTAATAACGTATGTAATTAAGGTGAACAGTTCACGATATACAATTCATCATATATAGACGTATATAAGAGGGACATGAGCAAAAATGCAAAAAGCTTGACGCTTTTGTGTGATCGATTCTATTCTATTGTTTTTTTTTTTTTTTTTTTGAAAAAATATATTTTCAAAAGATTGATTACTAATTAGCCTCGTGGTGAAAGAAAAGAAGAAAAAAAAATTACAAATTAGCATCGAAAAAGTTTGTCGAAAAAATATCCCCGACTAATTATTTCCGTATATATAGGTATAACATGTACATACATAGGTATGTATATTAATTAAAATACAACTTTCTAAGTGGATATAATTGTCTGTGAAAAAAGTACCTTTCGGCACTGCAAAACGAAAAAATGAAAAAACGACGAAACAACAAATTTGAGAAAAAAAAAAATCAAAAAAAAAAATTGGTCGATATAACGAATAATAGACTAATTTATCGACTTACCTTTAGGCTGTATGTCCAGGTTTGTGTGAACCGAGAACTCCCCTTGGTTAGCGCAGGGATCCTGCGGGGGTGGAGATGCTTCCCTCACGCAACCCATTAGACTGAGAGCTCCTCCAACCCCGCCACCTCCACCTCCTCCTCCACCGCCTCCGGAGGCTGACATCTTCAGCGTCTGAAACATCATGAGAATGCAATTCTCGTTAAGAAATTATACCAATGAGGTAATTAAATACGAAGGCAATATGAGACTCCAGGCACTCTCATTTCTTTGGTAAATAATGAGTCTGCAGGCTTTTACCCCGAACGTATTGCACACGCGTTGGGTTAAACTCGCGTAATTAAATTCTATTCTCAGTTTCAGGATTTGTGGGAAACAGTTCCTTTTCGGATATATATACTATTGGATCGTTGTACGGTAGAAATTTTGAACTTTGTTCAAGTCCGGTTCGTAAAACGTGAACCCACCATTTTTTTTTTCTTTTTATTCGGGTTTTTTGGACGGTGTTAAAAAATGTTGATACCTGTAGAGGTAAAGATCAGAAATAAAAAAAAAAATAAGAATTCTTTCGGAAATATTACAAAAAAAAGATAATGATTTTTTTTTTTTTTTTTTTTTTTGAGGGGTTGGTTTTTCGAGGCAGTTTAAAAATAACGAAATAGCAGTTGGTTGACACGTGTTTTTGCTGTTTTTATCCTGCCTTCAGCCTAGGTAGACACAGACGGACGTTGAGACAGTGTAACGAATGGCAGTCCTGGACTAGACGATGTTTTAAGTAATACTTCGATAAGTCTACGCCAGTACGTGAAGGGTGGCTAGAAAACGTTAACTTTAGAGTGTGCCGGATCAATGTCTAACAATAATAATAAGAAGATATTATTTCCCAGTTTCCATCCCTATGCAACGCGATGCAATTCACTCGTCTATTCATTTTTCACCCCGGATGATATTATAGCTATACAGAAGAATATCATGCCGCTCTCCACGAATGATAAATGCGTTTCTATTTTTCTACCACTTCCGGCGAACTAGAGCACTCGTTTATTTTATACTCATAGTCAGACTCAAGATAACCGCTAGCTTCGTACAGAAAATTATAAACTCTAATTATAATTAGTTCTGTAAAATAAACTCAGCGACGAGATATGACAGTTTGGATTTTTATTTTTTTCAGTTTTTTTCAGTTGATGCGAAGTCTTGGCAAAATCGTTTTTGGCATTCAGCTGTGTGATTAGAAACTCAGAGAAAGCTATAATTTGCTCACGCATGTTAATGATTAAGCTGAATTAAATTAGATAAGTTCATCTTCCGAAACATAGGTAACCGGATTTTCAAGTCCCAGTAGAATAAATCTTGCATCAAGTTTTTGGTTTACTGCGACAAGAGTTGTGGCTTCGGAATAACGATACTAGACATGCTGGAGGTAATTTATGATCAATACGTTGCACCATCTTGACTTTATTAACTTCATTAACTTTTTAACAATAATCAGGACCCCCAAATCGATCGATAAAACAAGGCGAATGAAATGGAAATGATCGATTTTTTTTTTATTTTTAATTTTTGGAGTAACTACGAAGAGCTCTTTAAAAAGTCCCACAAACTCAGATCATTTCTAAATCCATCATTTTGAAAAGATCGTCATTCAAAAATATATTGAAAAAAACAAAAAAACTGATCATAAAAATATTTTTCACCCGGAATATTTTTCAAATCGTTAAATAACGGCTATTATCGCAGGTCGAATCAGCAATTAATTTACTCGAGAATGCGGTATTAATTTGCAAATCTAGACATTATACAACGGTTGCAAGTTTGCACTTTTTCAAAATAGTGTCAAGGTAGCCGATTGAAATTCAGGTGGATTTTAAAGGTCAATGTGGATTTTTAACGATCGGCAATAGGTCTATAAAAATAATTTTTTTTTTTCCCCACGTTATGTAAAACCAGCCAACAAAATATCTATTCCTCGGAATACATAGGTCCACGTAAAAGAATATTTTTTTCACTCGTATATATGGTGCATATATATTCAAAGAAATTGCTTACTCGAAAAAAACGATAGAAGACGAAAAAAAAAAAATATATATGTATAATTGCCGATGAGAATTGCTGCCTCTGTCTCTGTCTCTGATTGCACTTTAAATACCGGGGATAGGTATATGTCCGCACTATTGATAATACGAACGACATAGTATATTTTACCGAGAACGTCATACCACGCGATTAGAAGTTAAGTGGATAAAATGGCGAGGCTGTTAACTCGATGGTAACACTATACATATAGCCTAATGGGTCACGAGAAGGTTTCCATGGTAACTCTGTGCATCGATTCTCTGTCCTCGCCTTGGTTCAACCCTGACCTTGCAACGGCTGGGCTAATTCTCTGCTGGTGGAGGTAGATTCTAGGTTGTAGAATGCAGCAATGGGGGTTAAGCCCGGCCGCACACTACGTGGAACGGAAGGAAAATATCAATTTAACCGGGAAACTGCGAACCTGACCTTGCCCTACGCATCTTTACGAGGTCAGGTTACTGCGTATGCCTACTCTGCAGGCCCATAATATCTCGATTCATTATTTTTTCGTGCAAATTAAAATTCTGATTAGAATAATTTTGAAAAATTCGAGTTCATTTTCATCTCTGATTTAAAAATCGTTATTTTTTATTAGACGTTTGAGTAATTAAGTAAGCTAGAAGCGGAAAGTCGAGCGGATCTGATCGAGTGAGATATTCCGGAATTAATTGCGGTCTAAGAAATATGAGGAGGACTTGTTTAATTAATTTACTTAATCGCCGAGACGGTGTGAGGGAAAGGATCTGCTTCTTGGTGCGTTAATTGCAGAACCCGTGAATGAAAATTCAATTAATTTTTCGAAAATTAATGTGTTACAGTTGAATTCTGAGTATCCATGTCTGTGAACGAGCAGATAAGTCGACTCACCTCTATAATGGGCCAGTTTTAGAACTTCCTGTTCACATTTGTAAAGCTCGAGAAAATGAAATGAAAAGAAAAAAAAAAAAAAAAATTGTATACCATGAGTGAAAAGTTTAATTATAAAAGAAAGACCGAAAATGTTCATCTTTCTTTTCTAAATCGAAAACTACTTGATCGAATAATTTCGAAATTTAAGGAAATTTGAGTAAAAGAAAATCCTATCGATTCAGACTAAAATCATGAAAATCTGTTGATCGGTTCCCGAGATATGATTAATTGAGTTTTATTATCGTCAAAATTTTGGTCTTCGAATAACTCGAAAACTACCGAATCGATCGAATCCGAAATGTAGTCGGTTTTGAGTTAGAAAAAACTGCATCGATTGATATAAGGATGAATGAAATCCGTTTATTCTGTCTCGAGATATCGTCCGATGAAAAATTCATCATACTGCAGATCTGAGAATGGTTGTAGGTGATTCTTAGGAACTAAAACCGTGCACTAACTAAAGTTTTAGTTAGTGGAGCTAAAAAATTCACGTCTTTTTTAAATTGATGAGCGTTTAGCGTAACGCACGTATACGTATCATGCTGAGGCGTTTAATTACGACAGCTCGCTAGCTACGTATATGTATGTATGCGTACGTATACTCGCGGTAAGTAGGTAAAGTAAAGTGAGAAGAGAAGAGAAAAAAAACGAAAAAAGTAATAATAATAATAATAATAATTAAAGAATGAAAAAGTAAGAACAAAAATAAAAATAAAATAACTAAAAGAGCGGAGAACGTAACGAGAAGAATGTAAAATAAAAATCAAAAACAAAAAAACAATTGGCTTTGAATAAATTATACGGTACGCCGCACGCACTAACTACTAAAAGATTAATTAAACCATGCGGTTTATTTCGACAGTGTTTTATCATGGTATACATACGAGTACCATAGCTGTTGAGCAAGTTGTCGGAATATTCAACTTGTATAACAGATCTAAGATATTTGTCTACAGGTAGTTAAAATAATCGTATGCAAGAATTTTTTAATTTTTTTTTCTTCTTCTTCTTCTTCTTTTAGTATTTAAACAATAAATTTCACTCGAAAACGTTGCTCACTTTTCAGTAAATTCCGTTGTATTCATTTTTGTGTAAAAAAAAACAAAAAACAGCTCGATCGAATTCGTTTCCAATTCGTAGTAAAATAAATTGCTGAAAGTTTTATACAATTAACGATCTTCTGATGATCTTACCTTACTGATTGAGCGGCATTTAAAGTGCGGTTCGTGTACTCGTGCCCCAAAAATCTGCAATCAAAAAATGTTAAAATGTGTAAATAAAATAAAAGACACGCTTTATATAATATATGTATATACTAGGTATTCAAAAATCGTATGCTTTAAGTACATCATTTTCCGTGCCGGTTTTACGACTTGATTAGGACTATAATAATTTAATTCTGAGACAAATACTGTATATAGGCATGGTGAATGACCCCTATATATGCAAAACACAGACTCATAGTATATGTTCGCCCTTAAACCCGTCATCAGGAAAAACTCTTACAGGTTTTTGTATAATTTTTTAATTTTTTTGGGGCTATTTTTTGTATAGGTATACATTTTTATCTTTTTTTTTTTTTTTTTTTTTTTGTTTTTTTACTATCACTCACGTCGACGGTGATGAATAACGTGTATTTTTGGACGCATGCGCCGAAACGCTTCCTGTTGAGTACCGCGGGCATGTTAAAATATATAAATAGGACGGGCGTGGTGTCTTCTGCTATGGCTAGACCCTCCTATATATCTTTACTTGTACATTCAATTTCTTATGCATGGTCGAGGAATAAAATAGTGAAACTGTAAACTATTTTTGTACTTAAATATTACCCGGAATGATCCCCGAATAATCGGAACATTCTGTTCAAAATTCAATTCGATAAATAAAGCGAAGGAATTCTTATTCAATTCGATAAATGAAGTTTACCTAATTACTCACTTAAAAGGGACAAAAAAAAAAAAATTATTATCAGAGTGCGCAGCATATACGGAAGGCAGAAATTAAATATATCAAGTAACGGAAGACCGCGCGTACGTTGCGAGTAGACGTACGTTTAATCTATTCCTGCAACCGTGTTTAAGCTGGTTTCCGGTTTCTTTCCACCGTGAAATTACGTTAAATATAATTAGACGGAATTCCCTGCGTTTAATAAGATTTTTTTTTTTTTTTTTTTTTTTTTTCAAAATCATATTTATTATGAAATTAAAACAGATTAGGTATTATCACTCCGGTAAACTTTCTATCATATATGTACGTAAGTAATGAAGATTTTATTCAAGCAACAATAAATTGTTGATAATTCAACGAATTGTAAAAAATCGCAAAAATTGAACTAAAACCGTTCCTATTTTTTTTCTTTTTTTTTTTTTTCGAAACACTGAAACGTTGCAATTTTTTCATTTTTATTTCTTATTCCCCCGGTTAATAACAGCTCTCATACCTATATCGTACGTATACAATTATACCACTATATACCAGGATTAAGCACTGTGCGTCGAGACAAAGTGCGTAATAAGCGGTATTTCGTTTTTTTTTTTTTTTCTCTCTATTCAGTACATACTCCATCTGTCGTCCACATGGGTACATTGGTAGATTGGTACATACATGCGTACATACATATGTATATGGGTACATGTACCGTACTGAAATTTTTACAATTACATACACAGCGTCGACGAGAACCTTCGCAATTGTGCGAGCACTGCACTTGTGTACAGCCATACGTACGTTGCACTTGTATGGTATATTCGCATATTGGTGCAGCAAACACGATGAAATAAATGAACTATTTGTTTTTTTTTTTTTGCAGAGAGAGAAATTTTCCATACGAGGTTAAATTGGTTAGTACAGAATATATAGATGAGCGTTGAAATTATACAAAAAATTTTTATAATTCGTAAACGTTTGTACAATAAATCTTTGGTGAGTCGACAAAAGTCGAAAAAGCCGTTCAAAAAGTGATACAGAACCGATAGAAAAAAAAAAAAAATTTTTTTTTTGTCAATCTTTGAACATCGAATGTATAGATTCTTCTGATAATTCTAACGATATCGTGATAATATAAAAAAAAAGAAGAAAAAAATGCACTGAGCAATCATTGAATTTCCAGAAAAGGCGACAATATATCGATCGATAGTTACAGTTATTATATTTGACTTCGTTAATACTGTCATACTTTTATCAGATTGATATTTTCACGAAAAAAAAAAAAAAAAAAAGAAAAATCAACGAAAGTTTCTAAAGAATTGTGGGCACGAAGTATATATAGACGGTGTATGTTATAGGTATACGGATTTCCAATATAAGATCGAAATATATAGAGAAAATTTTTACTTCTGCTGAGTTCGCCGAGTTCTGATAGTTATCGCTTAAACAATTATTGACAATGGTTCGATATCGTTCGCGCAATATCCTGGAGTACCGATATAGATACACCTGCAGTATACGTACAGTATAGAATAGAACTTTTAAATAAACGATATAGAGGTTTGGATTGGATAGAATCGCATCTAGATGCAGTATTAGGTTATTTTCGACTAACCATCGGAGAGTATAAAAATGATCATCTGAAATTATCGAGACCATATGGAGCCGCATGAACTCGATAATTGAAAATTCAAAAATGTATAGTTTTTTTTAATTTTTTTAGATTTTTTCTTGAATCGTTGATCTATGGAGATAATCATCAGGCGGGTTTGTTGGTCTTCGTGGCGTATAGAAATCCAGTAAAAACAAATAAAGGTAAATTTAGAGTTTCGAGAGGCGAGAAATTCTAAAATGTCACGTGCCAGAGGCGCCGACATAACCTCAAGTATAGGTATGTAGTCAGCTTATCAAGAATGTTGTGTTAGGTATCTGGAAATTCAGGGCTTCTTAGTCTAAATCAATGTCAGGTAATATTACGAGGGCGGCAACTGTCAAAGGTTCTCTGAATCCCGTAACGATACGATTCCCGTTATCTCATGGAATGCAATTCGATCTGTACTATATACAATCAGATATAACTTGAAATATAGAGAAACAAGGAAATGTTTGAGGAGGCCGGGTTCGAAATTCCGAATTTTAAAAATTCCGAACGGTAAAAAAATTCCGAATTTTAATATTACATCAATTCATAGTTTTCAGAAAGGTATTCCCCCGAAAGCTTGCACAGCCAATTTAAGAATTCACATCGCGAAAATTCCGAAAGTTAAAGACCCGAAAGACCAAAATTCCGACACTTGAAATTCACGCATAAAGCATTTTACTCGATCCATTAAATTTTCGGAATCTTGGACTTTGAGTTTAGAGCTATCTATACATTTTAAAATTCAGAACATAAACGTTCTTGAAAATTCGAAATCGTCTCAAATGAATTCCGTTCGGAACTTCAAAAGAAATTTGTAACTTGAACCTGGCCCCGGAATAATTTCAAAAAAAGTTTAAGTTCAAGTTTCAAACCTCTCCACAAATCTCAAAGAATTTTCATGCAAACAAAAAAAAAAAAAAAAAAAAAATCTACTCTCTCTCTCGTTTAGTTTGCATTCTGATTGCCATTATGGTACTAAAACTTCATAAGGAAGTGTTTAATTATCAAACATCAGCAGCGAAGAAGAAAAAGAAAGAAAAAAAACTTGGTATCTATCAGAAGACGAGTCTGTTAAAAGAATAGACTGCTCAGATAAAATACCTTTACCGTTACAAAAGTTGCTTTAGGGTTTTAAGCAAAGTTCATCGTATCAAAACGGTTAATAAAATATATATCCTCGTACGTGATAGTAATCCCAAACGCGTCGTACGGATCATTATTTTTTCCGGTATAAAATAGGATGCGATTCATATGTGCAGCGTTACTTCGCGACATCGAGGCATGATATTTTATGTACAGAGTAAACTTGCTGGTACCCGTATATTATAGTATAATATATATATGTATTTATATATTTACTCGTATACCCATAACATTAATTGTCTTAAATAGTACGGCTATCCAAAACCGCATATATATGTCAACAAAATTAGATCCATAATATACCACATCGTCACAAGAAATGGGAATAAACCAGCTTAATATAACCCCCATAAACTGCGCCTCACTTCGTATGCTGCAGTATTAATACTATAGTTTAACAACGGCTACGAGGCGTGTAAAATAGTCAGTCTAACGATAAGCCTCATATAAGGTGAACAACCGATATATATACCAAAAATAGATAGGGAACACTAACCAGGATTTTTATAACTCAATTTTTTATTTATTTCCTACTTTTTTTTGGTTCGGTCATTAAAGATCGCTTGTAGTTATTACGGAAATGTCAAAAATCGTATATATCTTATCGAAAAATGTTGACAATTTTTTTTTTCTTCGATCCGGATTAAGTGATAACGAAATCCCATTACCGAGACAAGTTTTATTATGCAATTAGGGTTTCGTTTCATCGTAGAGGAAATATTTATGCCTGTTTCTTTTGTTCTTTTTTCTTCACTTTTTCACGAAAAAATTTTATAAACCCTGAGTATACGTGTAATAGGGGTTTACTGATATATATACAGTTAGTCAGAGAGGTATGTATTATAGGTATATACAGGGATTGTAGGATACGTAAACGTACGTAACACGGTTAATTACATAAAAGAATTCATATATACCTTGTACGTAATAGAGCTTTATATGCATATTAGCGAATACATAGCTGCCGCTCGTTAGTAATAATTTCAAACGCGCAAGCGAAAAAAGAAAAAAATTTTTTTTCCGAGTAAGGAAAAAAGAAAAAAAAAACGAAAAAAAAAAGAATTTCTTTTTTAGGTCAAGTTCCGTTACTCCGCCCTTGTTGAACCGTGACGGAATTTACCACCACCGCGGCAACGATCGGAAATTTTTATTTATTTTTTTTTTTTCTCTTTTTCATTTTTTTTTCTCCATATAGTACGCGTTAGCTAAATGGAAAATATACCGCCAGCAAGCGTAATGAAGAGGTTAGAAAAAAATAAAAATTTTAAAGTCTAGAGTATAGGTGACTGCATAATGCATATTATATAGACTCTTCCGAAGTCGCTTTGTACAGTTTTTTTTAGTTCATCATTTGTCGACAGGGAGGAAAAAAAAAACACCGAAGTTAGGAAAATACGGGCAAAAAATAAGATTGAAAAAAAAACAAAAAAATAGAAAAATAGAAAAACGGATAGACAATATACGTTCAGCTTTTCTCTCCCTCTGTCTCTATTTCTCTCCAGCTTTTACTCAGTATCTAAAAAAAAAAAAAAAAATAACAGATAAAATGAAAAGTCTAGATATAAAACTTGCGTCCTGAGCCTCCGGAAGTATTGTTCTGATATTTCTTTGTTTATCTCTGCAGATGCTAGACGGTCTGGTAATTCTTCAGCGGTTCCAAAATTGACGTTTACTCAACGGTTTGCATATAATATTTTCCTCTTCAATTACATTTATATATTCCAATTTTTATTATTTCATTTTTTTCTTATCACTTTTTTCTTCTATCACGTCATTTCGTATTAGGATTTCTCACGGAGATTCTTATCCCCGGAAATTTACTTAAGTAATATGATAATACGATAAGATCTTCACGGACTGAAGCTACTGTCGTTGTACCGCAGCAATTAACGGTGCAGAAGGTAGCTACTACACGTTTGCCGTTATATACTTATATGCGTATATAGATATGGTACATGCATTAATAATGACTCATGCACTCATCGTATATGCATATATACATATATATACATACAGTAAATGACAGAGTAGATTTAATGTGCATTTCGAGTTAAAAGCGAATGCGTGAGATACCGCAACGAGCTTTGCGCACGCACTTCAACACAATGCCTATTCACGTAAACATGCAAGTATGACTAATTTACGGAAACGTCTTTATTACAGCGGAGAGTCTCTTAATTTAATTTGACTCTATGACAAATTAGGTGCTAAAGCATTTCATTCCTAAAATCCTGCAATTTTTACGGGGGAAAAATCGTGACTTGATAAAAACACGATCTGTGGTATATAATGTATGTGTCTACTCATTGGATGACGTTGCAGTGCTATACGAGTATATAATGTCAAACACGTATTATTACAGTTCTAAAAATGTACTGGAATTTAGGAATTTCCTACCTCTCTTATGCTACACGTTTCATGTTCATTTTCTATTCTCGTATATATCTGTTCTCCTACAAGCATCGAGTGTCACTCGGTATTCTGTTCTTCAGTTAACCATAAGTTGGCACAAGCGTGCACCGTTTTCTGCCACATTTATGGTAATTTTATAATCTACATATGTACCTTCTTAGTTGAATATGAACCTGCACCAACGCGTCTAGACTGTAGTATTAGGTACGTAGGTTTATGCAGCAGTATGCATTGTTTATAGTTGACTGATCGAGACTTCCTAGTTTCTATTCGTCTTTTAGGGACAGATTTATGAGACTTGGCGAACTCGGGACACAGGGCGAAGAGGATTTAATGTATGAAAATGTCACGATCGAAAGGATGGGACACCGTGTCGAATAAAGTCACGGAATTGTATTTCGAATTACAATTGTATAAATTTGCGGAAAGAAAATACAAAAAAGAATCCTACTTATTACAGAATAAAGTGAGCTCTGTAAAATGACATAGATCAACTGTTGACTTGATAACTAAATAATTATTAGTCTAATCAATCTATAATTTCTTGCACATGTAGTCCTCATACTTAGGTCTGGCGTAGACTAAAAGTTCCTAAAAATGTTCGTTCGTTTGGCTGTAAAAAATTCGAGAAAATTCAATCTTCTCTATTTTTTAGTATACGGACTCTAGAAATCTTAAAATGTATGCAAAGTTAAATATTTTTTGATAATCCTAGTCTAAGCCAGAAGCATGTCAGTATTGAGTAAGTTCACGCAGCCGGAGCCAGTTTGGACTAAAATTGACTCCGAAATCAAGTCAACAGTTTATCTATGTCATTTTTACAGAGCACACTTGAATCTATGTTGGTGGCCACATGATGTAAGATGCGAGGGTCTGTAACATCGAGATTTTTGGGTAAAATTTCGTAGAATAGAAGCCCGAAACAGAATTTCTGTGTATTATTTACGTTAATCGCTGCAATACCTGGAAACGTGTCTAATTTTTAAATCCCGAAGATGTACGTACCGCCTTAATTAAAAATTTGAACTTTTAATTGGCCTTCGAATCTAGGAGTTTTATGCCACTTCAAGTTTGTGACTCATCGACATACCAGAGAATGGGAGATTGGTAGAAATAAACGAATTAATCGGTATAAAACAGCCTTGAACTACAGCTGCAAAAAAGATGAAATAAGTTGAAGTCTGAGAATCGGTTAACCGGAAAAGACTGAAGCTTTCTTAAGTTATCGATTATATATTGCTATCGATAATCAGTGGAAGAAATAATTCGTCGAAAAGAGAGAAAGAAAGAAAGAAAGAAAGCAGCGGCGATTTGCTAGTACGATAAGAGATATCCTATTCGAGATATGAACGTGAGAATTGACAATTTGATTTCGAAAGAACGAATAGAATGGCAGAGAGCAGTTTAATGCCCGAGGAATCGAGGCGTTTCAAGAGAGGAACCCTCGCCCTCGCGACAACTCGTAACCAGAATTTTCGACAATTGATCGTAGGCTGATAGTATAGACGGTTGGAAAATTACTAGAATGGATTTTACAAGGGTAGATCTAGTATCAGAAACCGTCCGATCTTTGAATTTCCATTCAGCAATGAACTTTCTAATTTTGTAGAGTAAATCGGGTTTTTATATTGCCAAAAAATTTTCTAGAATCGAAAATTCGGGGAGACGAAAAAAAAAAATTCGTGAATTTATATTTGAATTAAGTTCACCTCGTACGTCGTACGACTACGTCGCGGACGGAGTCGAGAAGGAAAGTGTGATAAAATTTAAGATCACAATTTCCCGCATGTCTCGTTCGGCACGTTTTGAACATTTCCTAAATTGCAACGATCAGAAGCGTGACTTGGCATCATTCGATAAAAGATATACACGTATGTACATATCTGCATTCTTAACGGTTTACAAACATTCGAATAACGAATAAAGATAGAGACAAAAAAAAATTAGCAAAATTCATGATAGATCTATGGAAAAAATTTTAATCACGATATTTAATAAATTTTTGTTTCTCAACTACATTCAAAATCATTATAAATTCTGAGACCGAGATTCAAAATCCTTTTTATAGCCAATGATAGTGTGTGAATTCGATTTAAACAGCGCGCGATTATAATACTCCCTGCAGAGAACATCAAACGAGAAACTTGGACGGATAAATACTCTTGAAATAAGTACTGGCGCCGTTTGTTCGACTATTTTTATTCGCTGTAATGGGATGTATACTTTGAAGAATATAGAGTACAGAGATTGGTTTGAAGTTCCTAAAGATAATGATTGAAATATAGGTTCTTGTCTGTAAACTGACGAGTACAATATAAAAGAAGAAATAAGTATGTATTTCTTAATGTTCGATTCATTGAAAGTTTGTGGGATTTCATTAATCTCAATTCTCGCGCATCGATTCAGGAAATCAATCATTGATGTATGTATATTATACCTACATGGTGTAATTTAACGTTCAATTAACTTCAGCTGCCTCGAGCTACGTAATTGTGAATTATTCTCTTAATTAACCTGTACCCATATATATAGACAATATAATTAAAATTATGAAGTTTCACTTTCCCATATAACGTAATAACAATATATAGGTGAACGCATAATAATATTCCATCAGCTATACCAATGCTATTAAATCATGAGTGCTTCAGGCTGATGCTGGTGCAGCAGCGTTATACACACTCGATTCGAGAAATCGTTATATTGAAAATTCTCACTAAATTAAGCAGCGAGCAATGATCAATTACTTGATTGTAATTTCGTTGAAAAAAATTGAGTAATAGCAGAAATGTTCTTAAAGCGACGTATCCTTAATCTACGAATAGCGCAGAACGCTGCAAACTCTTCGCGAGTATAAGTTAAAGAAGTTCATATTCCCACGGCGAGAAAGAGTAATGAAATTGAATGAAGTGGGTATGGTAAGCTAATGCTGTGTGAAGAATCTCGCCTCGTAAATAATACATGAAATTGTTTATTCTCAATGGTGTTAAATTAGTTTCTTTGATATACGTTTATAAGATTTAATTATATCCCCCATCTTCGACGTTTTGCTTATAGCGAGAAAACAACTTTGTTATTATAGTTTAACACAATTTGTAACACTTGATTCCTGCGTATGTATGTAAAATTATTTAGATATTATAACTAGCCAGAGAATCGAGCCATTTTCGACTAACTATATCCAGTCGTTATAATTAAACGTTAATAAAGAAAGAAAAAAAAAATTATCCACATTCAAACTTCTTTCCTATACGGTTCAAAATTCTGGTCTACATTCCGTTTCGTGTCTATGGCGATAACCTCTGAGCAGTTTACATGTGTGACCAAGTATTCGTTTTTAAGAGCAAAGAGAAAAAAAAAAGAGAAGAAAAAAAAAACCAGATAAGAATATAAGGGACTAAAATAGAAGTTCACTATCTTTAGAACGAAGAGATCGGAGCCGGGTTTACTACGTATACGAGTCGGTTTAATGCACCAGTAATCGGATATCTGTATAAGGTTACCGGAGCACTTGTTCAGTAATATAGATTATAATTTTACTATCCGCTAATTAATTGTTGTATTTATTTATTTTAATGGGGTCAGAATATACAAAAATTAAAACAAATTTTCACGGATTTTGGCGATTAACGTGAATATAATACACATAGGTATATCCTGTTTCAGGCTTTTATTCTACGCAATGTCACCCACAAATCTCGATGTTAAAGTACCTCGCATCTTACATCATATGCCCACCAACATAGATTGAAGTAAACTCTGTAAAAATGATATAGGTTAACTGTTGACTTGATTTCGGAGTCAATTTTAGTCCAAACTGGCTCCGGCTGCGTGAACTTACTCAATACTGATATGATTCTGGCGTAGACTAGGATTATCAAAAAATATCGAATTTTGCATACATTTTCAAATTTCTAAAGTCCGTATACTGAAAAATAGAGAAGTTTGAGATTTCGCGAATTTTGTATAGCCAAACGAACAAATACCTTCAAGAACTTTTACTCTACGCCAGACTTAAGTGCGAGGACTGCATGTGCCGGAAATTATAGATCAATCAGACTAATAATTGGTTAGATATTAAGTCAACAGTTAACCTATGTCGTTTTTACAAAGCTCATTTCAGTAGTCTGTGCTGGTGGCGACATGATGTAAGATTCCGAGGGTCTTTACCGTCAAGATTTGTAGGTAACATTACGTAGATGAACGGCCCGAAACAGGACATCTGTTCAACATTTAGCTTAGTTGCCATAGTCCCCGAAATTGTGTCGAATTTTTACATCCTGAACACATATATGTATTCCTTAGTTAAGTTGAAACCGTAGCAGCAGCTTGAAATAAACAAAAAAAAAACCCAAAACGAAAGAGTTAAATAAATTTAGGTAAATGAGGGTCTTATCAATGATGACTGAGGATTTTGGAAAGTTTGAATTCCAAATTAGAACCAAAAAACGAGAAAAAAAAAAAAAAAAAAATGATGTCGGTCAGCGATTAAGAGTAACCATTGTTACTGCGAGACGGATATACCTAGTTAGCAAAGGTGATTAGATGAGGCAACTTTCACTGGCTCCTTTCGGAATGTAATTATACGAATGACAAAGACGTAGGATGGAGAGAATATACCGTTATTCTATAGGTAGTTTGTTTGCTTTTTGTATAATTATAGCAGAGGTTAAAAATACGCGAATTAATTTTTTGTGAACAATTACGTGTAAAGTGCCCAAGATACCATAGTTTCAATCGAAACTATGAAACTCTGAAAAATGCGAAAAAAAATAAAAATTCATCGCTATTTCTATTCTATAAAGAATTTTTTTTAACTTCAATACTTATAGACTATAGTACCTATATATATAAAGATCTTCGGTTACAGTTTTAAAACTTGTCGACAATCTTTCAACTTTCAAACAGCTCCCGTTGGGCTTTCTGCAAAAGTCCGGGTTGTGAACTCACCGCTATATAACGTAAGTTTAGTTTCTAAACTTGAACGCAAGTAATAGATGTGATATATCCGTCCAAGACTAACTAAACTTCTAAATTACTTGGAGAGACTGCAGACACTTATAACGGCTAGGATATAATGGCTTTATTAATCTAAAAGCTTTTCACATGAAACTGCAGTAGAAACATAAAAAATAAATCCGTTTACTCGATCAAATTTATCTATCGATAAATTCTTTATATAGATTTCCAATATTAACAATCGATTTTCTCTTCTCTGATCAATAATTAACTCGCCGACAAACACCTCAGTACATCAACTAATCAGATTTTTTTTTTTTTTTATCAAAAAAACACGAGCAATCGATTTCAAATAAATGTCAGACATCGAGGTTTTGAAATAGGTTTTATATCTTGTTATTTTCATTCCTTATATTGCAAAACTGGATTTCGTTTAACCATTCGAAAAATAATCTACTAAAAATATTTCTGATTTTTTTTTTTTGCTCCACTAGTTCAATTAGATTGCAAAAAAAAAAAGACGACGTATATTGGTATGAATGACTAATTTTTAAAACGGTTACCTCAAACCAAATTTACAGACGTATAAATTAAATCAATTGAATTCATCAGCTGGTGAATATTACTCGAATGACTCGACACTATCACCTTTCACTGATTGAAGCAAATAATGACCTCGAACTAGAATTGCACAATTGGTTAACTTGCTTAAACGAATTGATCAGCGTCATTTTAAATGTCAATTTACAAAGCGTGAAACGTTAAGAATCCAGTCGCTTTAGACTAGTCCAAAATAGTTCACGTTGAAACACGAATTTTTCTTATCAAAATCTATTCGACGTCCTGTAGAAAAAATTTTACCGAAAATTTTAGAACTGATTAGAATTTTTACTCGCACGGTAAAATGAGGGAAAAAAAATCTATTTCGGCTTATATTTCATCGCGAGATCGTGCGTCATCCGGTTACAGAGATCTCGACTCTATATACCCTCCCTCGAAAACGATTACTCAATTCTGTTTAATCAAGTATAGGGTATATCGATTCCTACCAATTCTTGTGAGAAATTGCCCACTATTAAAGATCTTATTTGCTATAAGTTGATTCGACCAACACCCATTCTCGGAAGTATATTTACTATTAGGTATAAGGAGAGCTAAAGCCAACACATCTCTCTCCATACGCAAATACTTCCCACGAATAGGGTCTACAGCAATTGATTTAAAGTAAATAAATATCAATTTACAGTCCGGTTCAGGTTCGAACTAATTGCGTAACTTGATTAATCTCAAGTGCCGATAGGTTAAAGTAAGTGCAAGTCTAGCGGGGTCACCGGACGATAATCTATCGGTTTTAGAAGTGATTAACGCATTGATCAAAAATTTTTTTTTCAATGAATCGTACAGATTCAAGCGGTGAATAAGATTTAGAAATGAAAAGAAAAACGATGCAGAAATTTTTTTTCGATATTTTTGTTTAAATGATGGTGTACAAAATTTTCATCCCCGTGGGCAGAATCTCTTGCGGTACGAATCAGCCACGTATATATAATACCAGGAGCAGTGACTAATTCTGTATTTTGCGATCTGGTATAAATAGTCTATAACTGGGCGTTGAGACGGTGAACTCACTCAGCTATCGTCACTGAGAACCGAACATTAGGACAGTTACTATGAGTCACGAATTAAGAAAGACAGAGGGAAGTTTTGTGGTAAAATTTTCGTTCCAGAAACGGAATAGACTTTGCTCTAGATAAATTTATAAAAAAAAAAAATCATCAGTCGTATGTATACATAACGTTTCAGAATTTTGAATCGGTAAATAGATTAAAAAAAAAATAAATATATAAAAAACAGTTAGAGGCAGTCATATTCGTCATTCTCACTGATAGAATAATAATGGTTTCATCAGTTTAACAAAATAAGTGAGTATGATTAGCTTATATAGCGATACCACGAGGTATAATAGGTAACAACGTCAATTGTTTGAGCGACTTTCATTAGGTATAATTAATTGAATAAGGCTTGATAAACGTCAGATTGTTACCAGGCTGCACGTATCGTATAATATAAATGCATGTAACAAACCATTCACTTCTTATTTCAGATTTTATATTTATCCCCAGGTTTACCTACGTTTTTTCTTTTCAAGTATAAAACGAGAAGCTTCTTATTATAGTTGCATCACTGGGTTGAAATTCCGAATTTTAAAAGTTCAGGATATTAAAAATGAATTAAAAAACCGATTAGTTCGAAATTCTGTGATAAAATATAGGAAGAATATTTGATCCATTGAACGACTGCAGTTTCGAATCATATAACTTCCTGTCCAGCCAGCAGAACGTCTTCCGTTCAATTTCAAGTTAATTATCGTAAATATTGGCGACCTACGTGTATACGTACATACATCGTGACGGTAATTGCTTCGTAAATTGCTTTCGAATAATCGACGTGTTTTTAACGAACGTATGTATATATTTTCGCGACTACTAGGTATATACATTCGCCAAGCGCTAATTCTCCGCCTCATTCAATACTCGTCAATGTACACGACTACTGATTACAATTACTCCCATAATCTTATCGACGAAATTTCATAATTTATTAATGCCAGGCTTTTATTAATTCAATCAGACGCCTCTTGTTTCTTTCCTTTCCTTTTTTTTTTTTTTTTTGTTTTTCTTTATATTTTTCTTGTTTGTCACGACTGGAGCAGGTACATACAATACCTTCTACCGTATATATTTTCCTTCATAAATTCCAAAACTACTTTAATATTTTAAATCTGCAGACTCCGCAGCGTTGTTCTATACCCACAGTTTTTCTTCTCTATTTTTTTTTTTTTTCTCTTCTTTTTTACTTGGCTTCTTTTTTTTTTCAAAAACAGACGTGGTCGACTTATACACACAATGTCTTGGACGTTACGTTTTCTTGTGGTATGCAATTTAGAAAAAAGCACCACACCTCGCACCTTCATTATTCACTGCTGCAGTACCCAACATTATCCTCCCACGTTTCTTGGTATCAGAGAAAGAAAAGTTGAAACGATTTCGCCAAATTTCATTATATAAAAGTAGAGAAAAAATTTAAGCAACAATTTTTTTTTTTCTCTTTCTCCTTTTATTACATTTTTTTTTTTTTTTTTATCAGGGAATAGGAAAGCCCGTTTCGCCAAGTGGAGTGATCTAGTCCTCCGAAGGCACGTTGTGGGTATACTTACCTAGCCATTAGGTTGCCACACAGAAATAGCTTGGCTAGGCGTATGAGAGGAGATCTCGGGTTGAATTCCCACCGACATCGGTCACGATTTATAAACCACGTCGCTAAAGATCGTCCCATAAACTTTACGCCGATGATTGGATAATGCGGTATTTAAATATACGAAGATATCTATATCATAACTGTGCAATTAACTATATCTAGTCTATAAAATATATTTTGTGCATAAAAAGAAATTGCGTAAAACGAAAAAAAAAAAAAAAAAAAAGTCTGAAATCTTCTCGTCTTCCTAAACTTTTTTTACCCCCAGCTGCATTCGTCTGTATTCAAAAAAAAAAGGAAAATTTGTCTCCGTTCAAGTTAATAATTATAACGAATACTTTCAACGAATAATTTCACTTCAATCCTAAAGATAATTCAGAAAAACTTCCCAATTTCGGCCAGTCACTCTCACGGTTAAACTTACGTCGAAGCTCGCGTCGAAGCAATTTTAGAAATGAACCTCCAGAGGCCAAGCTTAGGCCCTTTAGCCTGGCCTAAAATGTGTGTCACGTGAACTGAATCCACAACGTCGACCGCCCGTGACCTGTCACGATTTTCGCGAAAGAACCAGGCCTCATTTTGTTTCATTTTTACTCCATGCTCGAAGAAGAAGGCAAAGCCAAAGTCGAGGTATAAGCATGATGGGTATATGAGATAGAGACTGAATCTTGATTCTGAGAATTTCTGTCTGTCTTTTTTTTTTTTTGTTTCTTTATTTTTTACTGTCAATTTAATTTCCTTGAATAGTTTGTGCAAACTTTGATCCCAATTTCTGAGACCTTTATTCAAGACTCTGATTTAACCTGCGGATGACGTGAAAAAATGTTTTCCTTTTATTGTCTCTTCGCTTCACATAATTCCTCCGAATATAACATGTAACAATCCGGTTTTATTTTATGAGTATCGCCCAGGGATATGATTTTAGACGATATATGCCTAAGCAGATACTTACTTTTCGAATTTTAATGGATTTGGCATAAAGAGTTAGAAATTTTTTTAGACAATGTTTAATTTACGATTCTTAATGGAAGGGAATCTAATTTATGTACGAAATATCCAAATTCTGTGGGCCAGGAATAATAGTTTTAAATAAACTGGCTAAAGACCAACAAAACTGGCAAATTTATGGTAATTAAAGATCTTGGATCGGAGATATGAGGCGAATCGAACATTCGGTAAGCTATAGTAAGTATAGCTTGGTTTTGGAATCTCGGAGTACTCCAAAATGCATTTATTTATCAGTCAAAGTTCATTTCACATAAAAAAAACGATGTGCCCGAAACCTTACGACAAAGTTTTTCGAAGAAAATTTTTTTTTGATATGAAATAAACTTTGGTTGACAAATAAATGAATTTTGGAGTACTCCAAATTTTCCAAACCAAGCTGTACCGGTCCCCTTAAATTACTTATTTATTAATTCACCTATCTCAGAAATTTTTTGAATATTTTGCGAATCAATTTGTTTACCAATGTATTGAATTCGTTCATTCTCACGGTTCGATGGGAGGCCCGTCCTTTCTGTGAAAACGGTTCTGTGAATGACTAGCCGCACAGAGATCTGCTGATTTGTTATTCCGGATGAATAATAAAAAAATAAAGTGTCATCACATTCGTTTTGAGAAAATAATAATAATAATGAAATAATTGCTTAAGTAGATCCAATTTCGCGTTAATTTAACGCCTCATATATGTATAGTGTTAGTGTCATTGCGGCAGGTGGAAAATAACGGAATTTCTTATTTATTCTTATTTACGAGAGAAGAGAAAAAAAAAAATGAAAAAAAAAAAAAATTCCGTGTTCAACTTCGTTGTTATAAGCGCGGCTATAAGCACATTATACACTTGCTTATATACGCACGGGTGACACACGAAAAGTCCAACGACCCTAGGTATATTATAACTAATAACTAAACGAGGGACGAGGGGGTTCATTGTACTGAAATAATCAATATTTTACAAGTATAGAAATGAACGCGGAAATTGAAGTTTCGTTCAGTATAAAAGAGTGAAGGAAATTGAAATTTATTTATAAAATAAGCGTATATTTATCGATCGGATCTGCTAAGGTGAAAATTCTTCATAGAATTTAAAAAAAAACTGAATATCTTTCGTGAACAAAAAATTTCGGCGATGAAATTATATCGAAACTTTTCACACAAATGATATGATTTTTCATAAAACTAACGAACGAACGAATTTCATAATCAAAAATCTGTATGGACCTAATTTTGAGATCAAAATTTCGGGATTGAAAGATCATGAAATTTCTCTGAAAAGGCACTGACGAGACGTAATTTGGTATCGTATATCCTTATAGCTGAAATATTGGTCGATAAAAAGCGATATGATTTTCTATATCTCATATTTTCTATAAATTCAAAGGCTTGACAGACTCTGAAGTCTAGACTATATACAGTCGGAGCTGCAGGGTTATGACTTTTATTCTTTTCATATTGTATAATAGAAAAAACGATATTGAAAAGTCCTTTTCCTCTACAAGAAAAGAGGAACGAATTATAGTTTTCTATTACGATTTTATAATTAATCTTTAAAGTACGATAATCTATAACGTAGCTGTATATATATTTTTAAAAGTCCAGGGTTTTGTTAAATATCTGAATTAGTTTCAGATGCAATTATCTAGCCCTCGGCAATTTATTCCATGAGAAAGTCACACTCCGTCGTAAGTCTAAAATCGTGTACATCTCTAATTTTGACCTTCTGAATTTTTCATTTTTCAAAAATTGAGTAAAAAGAATCGGGATAAATTGGAGTGCATTTGGCGAGGTAAACGTTTACCGATTACCCAATATAAACAGACATATCGAACCGTACCGGTAGCTGTCTATCTGATAAATTTTTCGAGGGGTATGTTAGTGCCAAAATAATTCTACCTTCGTCTACCCTCGAGGAATACCAAATGTGTATCTTCGATCTCAGTAAATATGCAACCCTCATTACCGACTTGAGAGGTCTACTATACCCAGTCCGATCTGCACCATCTTACGCTTTCTATTATGCAAAACGTGACTATAGATGAACCGGGCGTTGGCAGGTATATCTTGCCCATGTAAACTCTAGAGTAGAGCATTAAGCTCCATGTGCGATATCGTGCATAAAAGAGACCGGGGCGAAATGGGGCACATAAAAAATTTAGTTTAAAAGACAAAATCGATCAACAACAAAAAAAAAAGATATCTAATAAGATGTACATACTAGAATAAATTGTATGTACTCTGAGAAAAATTTGGTCTGTGAAGATCATTTTTTTTTCTCTCTCTTCTGTCCTGCTGCAGTGTCGTATGGAAAAACGTGAAAGCTGAAGGTACAGCTTCAAGTTTTTAATCAAAAATAATCTAAATTTAACGCACGCGTTCATTTATATTAATAAAATTTTTCGAAAGTAGAATATACCGTTGATTATGAATGAATGCTATAATAATCAGTGATTTAACTAATCGATTAATTGATTAATTAATTACGATGTATAATACATGGTAGATATAACGTGACACACGTAGGTACTGTAATTATCGTTCTCGTTACAGTTGAATTGATTTTTTTCTTCATTTTTTTGAGTATGTTAACTAGCCAAAATTGGGAGCAATCGATAATCGGCTAAGTTATAACGATTAAAAATTTTAAGCTAATTAAATATTGACCAAACTGAAATTCGGGCACCGATGTGTTATCATTTTCCATTGCCTCTTCCTTTTCTTTATGCTATCATATGAATTCGCAAAGATCCGCATAGAGAGTTGCTTAATGATTCAGGAACACTTTGCCCACCTATTTCCATGAGCTTTTCATAACTTTTAAACTTACCATTCTATCAAAAAAACGTCGTCGCGGTGTCGTTGCAGACTCAAAGAGCTTTATGTCTCAATTTTTTCTTACTTTTTGTTCATTTGTGTGTTTTTTTCTCTCTTTTCATCGAGATAAGTCGAGCTTTCATTATCTACCCACCTACCTAACACCGAAAGAAGAAAATCTCGGGATGTTGAAAGATCAGGTTGAAAAGTTTCTAAGGCGAAGAATTTTTCGGAAACCAAAATCCTTGATATAAAAGAAAATCCTTTGATATAAACTTTGTGATAATTTTTTTACAAGATTCGTTTATATTATAACGAATCATGATTTTTTTTTTTTTAATTTTTTTTTGTCGAACGTTGTACCTCATCGAGGCTTATCTTCTCGTTGTAACTTCTACCAGCTAATAGGTATACTACTAAGAGAAAAGAAAAAAAGAAAGAAGGAAAGAAGGAAAGAAGGAAAGAAAAAAGATGATAAAATAGATAAAATAAAAGGAAAACGTTGCGTGACGATAAATGTAGGTTAATGTTCTGGCTACGTTTATCATTGTACTCTATGCAAGAAACTAATATGCAAGAACGAGTTTCAGCATAAAAAAGAAATCGTTTCAAGAAGTTTTTTTCTTTTTTTTTTTTTTTTATCTCTCTCATATTCTTTCATTTACTTTTCTTACCACAAGATCTAATTGTATTGTATTCGCAATATAATATGCAACTCGATTTCGACGGAGTTAAAACTCAAGATTACCATTAATTATTTTTTGATGAATATAAATACTCGTGATTTTTCTTTCTTCTTTATTTTATTTATTTTTATTTTATATTTTTGGAAAGCGGGATTTCTGCCAAAAATTTTTGTCCATACCCGCGTTAATATCATAAGTGACTTTCACTTCGCATGCTCTAAAAGTTTATCGGCATTGGAAATCACGGGGCTATTCAAACTCTCGACAATCATTCTGTACGAAATTTGACAAAAGGATTAAAAAAAAAAAATAATGATGATGATGATAAAAACGATCAAGGACAGCAGTTACCGGTGCTCAGCTTTTGTTGGTAACAGATATATAACGTGCATTGATCACGCCGTTACGTAATTTATTTAGAATCAAAATCGACGAGCGTATAAAACGTCGCAGAACTTATAATCGTTGGTTTATTTGAATCTAATGGAAAGATATGCCATACGAGTTGAAAATTGAAAAAAAAAAAAAAAAAACGTGACATCGATAAATCTAACTCTGAAACCACATCTCGCAATTAAACGAACTTTCTAACCAGATTTAATCTAAACACGTTTGGTAAATTTTAAGGTTTATTTATTTTTTTCATTTCGAAGAAAAGTAGAGACTGAAAAACTTTATATAAATATATAAGATTTTTGTATATAAGGTATTATGTCGTTATAAAAATTGTGCAGTGCATAAACGAATCTGCGTGGTGATAATTACCACTAGATACATTAGTTACAAACAAACAACAACGAAAAACTCTTCTTTAAACAAAAACAGAGCTATAAGCTTGTTCCGGTCATTTCAATACTCAGCAAGAAAGTTGAAACCCGTTTTTATCCCGAAAGTGAGAAAGTGGACGTATAAGTTTAACGAGACACAGTTTCATTGAGGTTGACATAATTATGAGAGTATATTCTGCAGTGCAGGAGAAAAAAGTAGTATAGGTAGGTACACCTATCTCTGTATGTGAATTTAACGTGACTCTAACCATTTTACATTTTTTTCGTAATCCATTGAACTATGACAGTTCTTATCTCAAATACCACCAAAAAATTGATTTCTTTTTTTTTTTTTGCTTTTAGTTTTTTTTTTTTCCCAAGGGCTTCTTTCAAAATCCTTCAAGCTATTTTAAAAACGCAATTTTTCTCATTTTTGATAATGGCACTCCTATGACTTGGCACGGAATGCCCTATATGAAAATTTGTAAAATTCTCGACTGGATCAGCTTAAATCGGTATCTTGAAAACCGAATATTTCTCGTCGAAAAAATGGTCCAATTATAAATTAACCGAAAGAAAAGAAATCCACCAATTTCTCACCTCGACCTATTGCCTTTAATTCATTATTCTGCTAACCTTTGACGTAGTCACGTATCGCATTAAGACATGTAGGTATTTCGTATATATGCGTATGTTGTATATTTAAACAGTATATTATATACGCGGTACGGGGAAACGATGCATGAAGATATATCACACATGTGCATATGAAGTATTGTGCATCGTTCATAAGAGAGCTATGTTGCACGTGGGCAAGAGTAAACATGAGAAGGAAGGGAATATAGGTATAGGGGATTCACAAACAGGATGGGAACATCGAACGTGGGTGTCAGGCCAGGGGAGGCAAACTGCAATGTCCGGGAAGCCATCCAGCCTAGCAGCTGATAGTCCGAATAACGATAAAGGTCTGGGGTCTGTCCATTTCCATTATCTCCGGTCTTCTAGCTCTGAACACATTCCGAAGACTTGTATAACGTCACGTTCGTTTCTTTCCTTTACTTTCGATATATACGAAAAAACATTTTTTTTTACAAGTAAAATCGACTGTCATAATTCAGATTTTCAAAATTCTGGTCAATGCGTTTCACGGTTAACATAATTATCGCCGTATTATAGCTGCCATACGGATATTGAGGAACCATAGGCCTTGGACTGAAATAGAATTTTCGACACACTCGAATGACTTTAAATATATATTTTTCACAATTTTGAATAACTTTCTTCTCTCCGGGTAATGAAAATGATTATTTAGGTATGTACGTACATGCATACGTCAAAGTGACGCGACACGGTGCCCAGGAAGGTTATTCATCGGACGATTGTAACACTACCTCAGGCTCACGGTCACGTTGCACAAGCCTGCAGCCTTATTTGGAAATTATCTTTTACGGCCTTCTCAGACAGTTTGCCGTTACATTTTCAGTCTTCTTTTGTGTGGGAGGGAGTCTGAGTAAGCCTTGAACCTTGAACCTTGCCTTCCATATTCTGACAATAACTTTCTAATTCGGTTCACCGAAATAAACTACAAACAAAATTTTCACACTCCAGAGAAGTCTGTCCATATAAATTTTATTCTTTTTTGCTTCGAAGCCTGATAAACTCCCTCGAATTCTTGATCCCCAACCGAAACCACCCCTAAAGGGTAGCTCAGGTCAACGTCCGGTTGTCTGAGTTTCGGTGAAGAGCCAATTAGGCTAAGCGGGTGCAGGGACAGAGGTTACTTTATATCGTGACGATGGGAACGACCGGACCGACCACGACGTGAGAAGTAGTGGTAATAAGGTAACGGGGGACGACCACGTTCACGTTCACGTTCACGTTCACGTTCACGTTCGTTACACGAGGGACAGTGTCTGCACGGATAACATAGGAGAGAATGATAATGTATAAAAGGAGGATGAAAGAGGTGGTAACGACGATTCTTTTCTCCATCCATATATAGTTCCATCCTCCATCTACTCGAGACAAATTGAAGATAACTGCAACGTCAAGTAGTTTCATGACTCGTTAAGATCTGCTAACCCCGAGATAAGTGCGTAACTAATTTTCTGCACAAATTGTAATGCACAGACTTTCTTTATTCGTCGTTCAAGACTTCCGGTCTCTCGGATTTTTAATCTCATTTTTATTTATTATAAGAGGAAAAATTTCTTATATATAAATTCGTTCGCTTAGGGCACGGACAGAAAAGTGAAAATTTTTATACCGGAATTATTTCGACGTTCTTTAAACCAGTTCGAAAGCCGCGTTCTTTAAATAAATCCGCACACTCTATACACTGCGACAAATATTTTTTTCGATTACAGTATATGGAGCGAAAAAATATCCGCGCATAAACTTTCTATTCATATATTTTCATATATAGAATTTTTAATATAAATCGTTCTAATAAGAATACTGAATAAATTTTCTCGCAGATTTTATTGCGCCAGTTTTATAACCACAGGTTATAGATGTACCTATCTATATGGATGCCTTTTATCGAGTGTAACATTTTCCAGAAGATTGGACAAACCCGCCCGCACAGCTAGTCTTATAAAGTAGGTAAGCTAACGAACATATATAAGAGTACTGATAAAATTCAGCTTTCTAACTATACGATATTACTGGCAATCGGTAATATTATTTCTATAGGTAGATTATACTCACAGATTTACTGCAAAGATTTTTGGTCCAACTCCGTAAAGTACCGAATTGGATATATATGTATACTGATTTTCCTTCGAAGATCTATAAATTTTCTCACCTGAAACATATAATGGAAAAAATATTTTATAAAAAAAAACGAAAAGCCAAAAATCTGTTAATTTTTTCGATTCTCAGATTTCGCTTACAAAATTTTTCGTATAAAAATTAATACGGAATAACTGAAGAGCAATAAGTTGCTTAATTTGTAAATACATATAAGTAAACAAATTCTTTAAACCGCGGCAGTCGGAAATCAAAATTGAATTCGATCGGTAAAACAATCGTTAAAATAATATTTTAATTATAAAGAAAGTGCATTATGTACGTTTGTTTTGTTATATATATGTATACGTATACATAAATTGTAAATAATATAAATATTTCCGTGACGTTTTTGATACACAACGAGTAATCGCATCTTGCGCCTTGACGCAATCGGTAAGCTCACACGGAGGTAAAACCTGAAATGAATTTGATCGAAGGAAATGTTATGTACGTACATACACACACGCTATAAAGTGTAATGTGTAATTGGCCTGTGATGGGCATTGTTCTCCATGAGGGAATCACGCCGATATGTATGTATGTACCTATATATGCGATGGCGATAATATTGTTGTGTTCACCTGTTCAGTTTATTATTCTCAACCGGAATTATTCATGAAAGTTTGTTTTTCATTGCGTAAAGATTGGAAGGTGATACACCTCGTAATATGAAACGTTCTGAGCGGTCAGCCACGGACTGGACTGGACTTGGCTGGACTCCACTAACCGACGTACCGACAAACCGCGGCCGAAACGCGACAACGACTAGGTATTCGTAATACGATCAGCTGATTTCGTCAGACACACAAACTACGCTAATATATATGTGCGTGTGTCTTATTTTAAATCCCTTAGTCATCCGGGAATCAAAAGTTTAAAGTCAAAGTAACGCCGTAACATTAAAGAAAAAAAAGAAAAAAATGATATCTGACGATAGTTTCTCCAAATTCAGTGTTTCTCCATACGTTTTCTATTTTCTGTCTTTCTTCCTTTGTGAGAGAAAAATTTTGAGAGACACTTTTTAACGTTTATATATCCGTGTTTAATTTTACGTAAATATATTCGAAGAGTGAGAGTGAGAGTTCAGAGTTGATGATGACAAAGTGAGTTGCGTAAATAATATTTACATACATAAATTAATTAATATATTCACTAATTAACACAAATGGTATATATATAATAATTCCCAGGTGAGAGAGGCGAGCGCCGAGGACTCCGCCTTCGAACGTTGGTATTAATACACCTATCCATTCATCCCTCGGGTGAAATTCACCAGGGAAACCCAGATTCCCACATATACATATATAGGCGTGAGAACCAGAAAAACGAGATGGGGACAGAGCAGAGGATGCGGGCGAGGTGTCGGGTTCCGAAACGTGCTCGTTCAACGAATATTCAGTTGTCCTCGGTCAGAAGCGCGGACCTTTCAACGTGCCAGATCCCCAAAATCGAACGAGAAATAAGTAAAAGTGGAGAACGAACGGAAATAAGTGAAATTCTACCTTTTCCAGGAATTTTAAAATAGCATTTCTTCACGTTCTCCTGATTTATTTCAATACAATTTTGCAACCTGTTCGATTCTGACTTCACACACCTTTTTTTTTTTTTTTTCGTGAGTTAAGTAGATTCCGCGGTGTTTATGAAGATTGCAGAACGCGGTTCGAAAATAATGGAACTTTGTCCGGGACTAGCCAGACGCGAAATAAACTTGATTCTTAGTTGATTTTCTGCGTTCTCGCTGCATCCGTTGAACTAACCGTAACGAATTGCAGTGCCGCGATCAAGTAGAGCGAATAACCGCGAACCAAGCTCTCAGATCTTGACGCACGGGGTGTTCAAAGAATATTCATTTTTTACTGAACCTTCTTTTTTTTTCTTTTTCTAACGTTTCTATTGCCACTGCGCTATATACTCGTGAAAAAATTTACTGGCCCAATCCACATGTTCGAATTATGAATTCGTTATCAAAAATTGTCGTGAATTATACTCAGCCAAAAATAAATTCGTGAAAAAAAAAAATTCTTTTCTCAAAAAGCCCCAGAAAGCAAAAAATTGTGTTGGGGTCGTTTTTTTACATCGACGTCTAGACTATACGACCCGTTTAATCTGAACCCCTTAACCCATGACCGAGCGGTTTAACCACCCTTGAGGTCTGGTGTAGACCATTGAATGAATTGAGTGACATCGTTTGAAATGTATGAACCGATATGAAAAAGTTCCGGTTTTTAACCCTCCGCAGTCACACTTCGGTAGAATCACGTAGAAGTCATACTGAGGGTCAAATTGACCCAACGTCATTTTCGAATGGCTGCCGTACAAAAAGTATCCGACCGATTTTGTTCAAAAAATTATCGAACATACTTTGAACATTGTGGAATATGTGGCAACAGTCAATTTGGCAAAAATCAAATATCAACGTGTCTAAAAAAATTCGTCAAGACATGAATTTGCAAAAAATGGAATTTTTTAATATATTCATAACTTTTTCGTTTTTCAATTTTTTTCGGAAAAATTTCAGGGTGATACTCACGAGATGTGGTACTCTGATAAAATAAAAATAGCTCAATAGTGGGAGTTTCAAAAAGGGTATTTATTTCATCCAAATTCAAATATTTAGCCCCAAAGTTGAAGCTGGGTCAATTTGCCTCATGGTGACTATGGAGGGTTGATGAAGATTTTCAATGAGCTTTAAGCGCTTTTTGGAAATTGTTTAAAGCTCCTGCGATAAATAAAACAGCATCTTTTCAAACATGGAAACCCGGTTTACTATTCAGAAATTTATTGTCTCTTTTCGCTGAAACAATTATCAAGTCATTCTAAGCTCTCTTCATGATCGTGAACTCTCACCTTCACGCGGTAAATCACTTCGAATGAAGTACGTGTGATAGAGGATACCGATTCAAACTTCCTGTTCAAACGATGTCAAGACCCTCTTTCTATTTTCGAAAAATATTCAATCACATGATCTGTAAAAATTCTATGTGATCAAGATTTTGTTTATATAGATAAATGAAAAATTAAAGAAATAAAAAAATTAACAAATAATTTCAAAGTGAAAAATGTAAAATAGGGATCAATGTTCTGGTATGATTTTACATACACGCAGTCGTACATGTCTACCTACGGACGCATGCTAATAAAATAACTAATGTTAATGGTAACGTGCGGCGTTGTCGAGAACAAGCAGAGCGTGATTTATGCGGGCCACTGCTCGCGTTCTCTGCAGTCCATCCATATCCAGCCTCGGCCAAAGGGGCAAACTAGGAAAAAATTATCTTTCTTAAAAAAAAAAGAATTTTGACTCATAGTCTGCCTCTCGCGGAAACAAAAAGAGAAATTATAATAATGATGACATAGTTTTTGAGTTTTACACGATTTTTTTTTTTTTTTTCTGAGTTATGATAAAGACGGAGAGAAAAAGAAGTGTCTTTAATGACGAAGAAGTGGAGGTTCTTTCTGTGTTTGAAAAAAATGCTTAGATCGTTTTTTAGCGTTTTTGTGTGGATTGAAACTCTACTCTCTCGTAGATATTTCACTTTTTCTGTATTCATCGTCGACTAGAAAAATAATAAAAGATGGTAGAATGACGAGCGTAAACTGACTTTTATATTACGATCTATACAACAGCGATCTGTGATTAATATACCTATCCAAGTACTCGACATTTGGCGAGTTTGAAAAGCCTTCTAGTCATTCAAAAGTCGTTAACGTGTAAGGTTTGTGCGTGGGGGAAGAAGAGTATTAAACAACTGCTTTCACAGGAAAGTAAGTACTGTCCGCATAAAATTACTTATTGTTAACTGCTGCAGGGTAATTCTTTCTCACCGTTAAAAGTGGGTAGATAGGTATACTTAATACTCAACGTCACATGCACAAATGAGAGAGAAAACAAAATGACAAGAAATAAAAGGAAAAAAGAAAAGAAAGACTACTTCTAATCGTTCAAACTTCACTTTTATCTTTTCTCCATCATTTGTCACTGCAATTACTTCCAACGAAGGAAATAATTATCTTAAGAGGCCATAAATTACCGCCTAATTTATCATAGATAAATTTCTCGAGTAGGTATATAACATAATTGTCTAATTTCAATACATCAAATTTTTATGAAACGAATATAAAAAAAATTATGTCGCCAATTATTGTCATCCTACTTTTGTAACATGTGAGAAAAAAATCGAAAAGCAAGATAAAATAAGGACAGTTTTACTTCGGGCACCGTGTTTTCTAAGCTTGCAGTAAAAAGTCTAAAGTTAGCTACCAGTGATCCCATTCTTGATCTCAACTGGCTGATCTCATCGCCGTTTGTTTCTATAACTGCAGTTAGAATTGTCGGAAGAAAAACTTGACCGGACATTATATACCGTAAAAAAAAAAAAAAAAAACGTTAGACTTTTGACTTCCTTTGTATTTTTCTTCGGAGTTCGTAACCTGAGAGAGAGAGAGAGAGAGAGAGAGAGAGATTCAAGACTTCTGAAATTAAATTATGTTCGGATTTGAACTGCAGTACGAAAAGGTGATTTAGAAAGTGTGTAAAAGTGAATGAAGAAATAAGAAAAAAAAAGCTGTGCAACTGGAGAAACTGAAAATTAAACGAGAAATATTTTTGTACTATATTCGGTGTTCAAGTGCAGTGTGAATAAATTAGAATTTACGCAAGTATTCTAATCCTGTATTAATTACGTTTAACTTTCAAACTGCGGCGTTCCATTCACTCGGAAAATTCCATTTCCCTGCTGCAGTCTATCTTTGAACTAGGTTCAATTTTGTTCGATAGAATACTCGGAATTTGGAGACCTGAATCCTTAGCGGGATACTCACAACCCTTGTGGCCATCTTGACCCTGGCCTTCAACCTTTTCAGAGTAAAGTGACAAAGAGTGAATATCCATACTTGGACTTCCAGACAATAAAGTTATCGATGGTATTCAGTAGCTTATTGAAGTCCGTATAGCGAGGTAGGGTAAAGTTACAAGTTGATTTTAGAGGCTCTTTTGGGATCGTCGATCATGAATCTGACCTTGAAAAGAAGTGTTGAAGTTTCGAATTTTTAAAGTTTCGAACGGTAAAAATGTCGTTTGAGACTATCTCGAATTTTCAGAAACCTCAAAGTTCAGCGTATTAAAATTCAGAATGATCGGAATGCTTGCAGCTAAAAACTCAGAAAGTCCGAAACTCCGAAATTCCAAGAATCCGAAAATTTCATGCGGGAACACGACGACGCCTCATGCGCGAATTTCAAGTTTCGGAATTTCGAACTAAATTTCGTGACTGAGCTGCAGTGAGGCAGAAGAAATTTGTCAAAATCAGGCAATAGTTTGAATAAATTTCCCTCAAATGGACCGAATAGTTAAAATCCAACTGATGTACTGTAATTCAATTCACAAGTGGCACTAGTCCTGAAAGAATACACAGCCATATCAAACTAGACACGAACAGGCTTACCACTAGCTCGAATCTAATCCCTGAAACCCTTTATTAGCTGATGCACACGTCGTCATCTAACCTTTTCCAAGGTAAACCTGGCTCGCGACCTAGATCTGGGGTTCTGGGTTGTCCTTTGGCAAAGCAGCAGTAAACTGCAAAAGGAAATATCGAACAAAGGTCTCGATCTGGACCGTTAAGTTGACCGACCTTTAAGGCTCTGTTGGCTACGGAGTGCCGAGTGTCCGTATGGCCGCCTCCTCCTCAGATAATTATCGATATATTATCTATATACAGTAGTTGAACGAATCTCTTTCTCCTGCACTCTCTGAAATAGTGTGCCAAGGACGATGATGTTGTAGAAGGTCGTAATCGGATCGTATTTACTCATTTTCTATATCTCGCGCAGAAGCTGGGTCCCTTCTTCGCGATAAAGGTATGAAAAAGTTGAACAAGGAATGATTAGAAATTTTTTCAATGACCCTCGCATATCGCCAGATAATTTCTGACTCGATTTTGCCTCTTTTTAATCGAGCATATTATCGCATCGCGTGTTCCTATATACCGATCGAAGTAAATGATTAAATTTTATTTCATTTTATTTTAACGGAAACAAGGTTGGCTTAACATTAGATACGGTACGACTATGACATTAGATTCGACCTTCCAATTCAACGCTTAAGCCAATCCCATGGAAACCCGGAAGCCAGTGTAGGTATAGTAGAAAATAAACAAAAAAAAAAAAAGAAGAAAATTACTAATTTGCTTGGGTTTTTTTGTGCTGCCTTTGTAATCTGATTACTACATCATCGAGGATGGGCGTCGATTCGGTAGATCCGTAAATAAAATAAAAAATACCATTTGAATAAATCGAACCAATGAACTGCATTTGCATTTTATCGCTTAATTATCCTGACGATATCTTCATGGGGGCGTTGACTGTCATTAAGGTCAAAGAATTTCATCGAGAATGAAAATGAAAAACTGCAATAATTCTCGTGCAATAAATTCTATGTAAAATTGAAGTCGACGAGAAAAACTAAAATTGAAAGAAAAAAAAAAAAAAACTGGTAACGTACGAGCTACAAGCTTACGAAGAAAAACCGCGTACATAAATAATCGTAAACCTAAACTCCTGTAAAAATATCCTTCAGACCAATTTACGTGTTTAGTTATATTATACAAGAATCCTAAAATAACAAGAATTCGAAACAGACACCTGTATATATAATTAAACAGTAAAATAATCATGAAGAGACAGCAGTGTATACGGGTAAATATATAATATTATTTTACCGTTTTTGGATTCTGTTCCAGAGAGATAAGATCGACTTTCAGACATAGAACTGAAAGTTTTTTCACCTCACGAAATCTTCGATACCATAAATTATTGTGGAATCATTAATTAATATATCTGTAATTGCAGAGCAGGTACGAGAATCGATCTCTTACAAGGACGGAATTGGCATAGACGCAAAATAATTTTACGAGAAGGTATAAGCAGCGGTCACTTATTTGGTATTCTAACACGTAACGACGTGGGTTATGTTACTTTTCATTTTAACACAAGATCAGAATTTTACTCCGGTCTTGAAAATGCGGAATATCCAATTCCAGTCCAGGGATAGAATTCTTTGAAATAAATTGAAGATTAGGTAAATGTAGCTCAGAGTTAACTCGTGACAGGGATAAGAGAGAAACTAGAATTCACGAATGAGATTTCGCATGATTGCGAAGTACTGAAAATCGTCAATTTTGACAAATTTTCAAACTTATATGATATCAAAATAGATCTAGAAACGCCTCCTGTATTCAAAAATGAGTAAACCAAGATATATATATACATATTCGGTATGCAATCATCATCATTGCGGAGAAAGTCGGCGCTGGTTCAGCAGCAGCAGCAAAGAAGAAGAAGAAGACGAAGAAGAAGAAGAAGAAGAAGAAGAAGAAGAAGAAGTGGAAGAAGTCAAGGCAACGAAGCAGCCTCACAGTCCTAAGTGTCGGAAGTGAGTTTAGTAATGCGTGGGTATTAATACGTTTACGTGTGTGTATGTGTTGATAGGTATAAATTTACTGTTCATGTACGTATGTATGTACACGTACTCGTATATACGAATACACGTATGCGAATAATAACACCCGTTTTATGCACATCAAGGATATTAGTATCGCAGGTGAAACCGAGAATTCCGTTACAGAATTGCCAGGATCTTACTGCTGCTGCTGCTGCTGCTGCTGCTGCTGCACCATCAAGCGATAGAAAGTTTTCACTATCTATGAACGTTTTCAACTTTTATGTCTCAAGGATAAAAGTTAAAAATTAATTATACTCGCTAATTAAGTTTGCCTATATTACAAGGATCCAGATTTTTGCGAAAAATCGCGATTTCTTTCATGGTTTAGAGTTTAGACGACGATACTCCCGGACTTAATTAACCAGAATCAAAAACCGACTATATATACGTACATATACCCTACTCCTACTCATAATTAAATCTATAAATAGCAAAATTTCTCGCTAAGACTTACAATCGCTGAACAAACTACCACGAGCTCGGATTTTTCATTAATTCATCTCCGACGTATTTTTCTTCAAATTACTTTTAGTTTCTACTTTTCATTTTTTCCTTCTTCTTTTTTTTTTCTAATTTTTCTCTCGTCTCCTTTTTTTCCTTACTTTTTTTTTGCACCATTGTAACGCGCCCGTGTGATGCGACTCGTTATTGTGAGGTAACTTTGGAGAGATCCCGTGGGAGAGACTCGAGCTACTGCTATACGTGTTCGTATATACGTCGTTGTTGGATTGCAGAGAAGGCAGACAAAGATGTGTATGCACGTATGTATGTATGTACATACCTACAAACAACGTTGGATTGTAAATATGCAAACGTGTATATAGGTATGTATGTATGTACACGAATGTATGTACATACATACATGTAATATGCCTTTCGTGTCGCTGTTCAGGTTGACTGATTGTCGGCTCGTAGTAGTCGTCGTCGTCGTCGTCGTTGCCGAGGCGCATAACTATTTGCACGACTAATTAGAGCCTCTAATTATCATACTCCAGTGACTGAATTACGCCTACTTATAATCAAACTTCGGATAAATAGGTGATGATGGAAATATACGCTGGGCGGGTACATGATGTGCGGAGTGGAAAAAAACCAAAAATCCAACCGTGACGGGTGGAAGAAAATTAACGAAATGAAAAATATAAAAATGATCAAAAAACTCACTTTCAATTTCGGGGCCCAGTTGAAGTTCCGAATTTTAATATTCACCGATTCACAGTTTTTTCGAACGGGTATATTGCCCCGAGAGTCTGCATAATCGATTTGAAAAACTTCGTCAAATTTCTTTCTTATAATCTTTCTGTCCATAAAATTTTTGGATTCTTCGAATTTCGGAGTTTTGAGCCGTCTGAGTTACGATCTTTCCAAATTTTACTATATTCTCAACTTTAACGTTTCTGAAAATTCGAAAATCGTCTCAAATGAATTCCTCCGTTTCGAACATTCGGAATTAACTTTTGAAATTCGGAACTTCAACAACCCGACTCCTCAATTTTACCTCGGTTTTACCAAAGACTTCAATTTCGAATGAAAACGTTGGTTAAAAAAAAAAAAAAAAAATATGGCTAAAAGAATCAGACCCTTTTACTTTATTTGATTAACCCTGGACTGCCCGACGGGATATTTCATAAAATTCTACCTCCGTACGGGATGTTTTCGCTCCTTCGTATCTACCTATACGCGTGTTACAAGATATATATTAAATCTTTTTCGGTTATCATCATAACGCCTGCGTCCCGATTTTCTATAACCCTTTGATCCTCCACGGAGAAAATATATATTGGAAATTTTTACTGCTGATATAATAGTCACACACCGTTAGATATATCTATACGGCTAGTGATTATCAATCTGAAAGTTGAAAGCGTCAAACATGATTATTTTTTCGTTACAACATCGGACTAACTGCTAATTGGCGTTTTCCCCTTAGGCTTATAGGCATATGTATACCGATGCCCACGCAATATTTTTTACCCACGCATCTAATCCGCATCAATAGATTATACCAATCAGTTTTAAGTTTAGTGTTGTGTATACCTTTGAAATATTAACTTTTTCTTTCAACTGCTCTTAATTTTAGATTTTTGGGATTTTTTTTTCTCTCTCTCCAACAGCCTGCGAATCTTCTGCATGAATATTTTCCAAAAATCTCGTGACTTTATTGTAGATATTTGATAATATGATTAGGTACGTATTTTGCCACGAAAATAATCAATAATATCAGAAATCAAGAGCAATGTGAGATTTGGAATAATCGAGTAGTATAATTGCCTCTTGTAAAGAAACTTGACATTATACAATCATTTCATTTCATTTGATGGGGCTTATCGGAATAATTCACTGATTACAAACTCTCTTCGTATTCCAGAATTATAACGTGTTACATATAATTATCTAAGGGTTATATAACAACGGTATATAGATGACTACCGATAATAATGACAACAATGTACGAGAGGCATACGCTATTTTAATCCCACGACGATTAATTAACAATATTAATTAGCCACAAGAGTTCCGAACGGCTTTCGAAATTCATCAAAGATTCTAAACTGTACACATAGGTATACGTATATAAACGTGGGAAAGAGAACGACACGTCGATTTGTACGCGAGACAAAAAAACAAAAATGAAACAATTTTATTTTTTTTTTTTGTTTCTTTTCAAATTGGTAGAATTTTTTTTACAACAGAGGAAACCGAGTTTCTCTCTTAACTATTGATCGGACATCGATGCATCGGTTAAATTCAGGACCCGATTCATTCACAGAGCAATACATCTTCAGAGCTGTATATGTTCAGATACGACAGATGGTGGATGGATATACAACATACTATAATAATAACAGAGTAAGGGGCTGTTGGCGCGTTGCAATGGGGCGAAAGAAAAAGATTAAATGGAAAAAGGGAGGCTGCTGCTGCTGCTGCTGCTATAATTGTGACGGTAGATTTTGGCTTTTTGAAAGAATACAATACGATTCAATCAGCCATCTCATTCCCCTTTGGTATATGTGATTCATAAAAAGAAAGAAGAGCCAGACTTTTTTATTTTTAATACTAGTCAGTTTCGTGTATAAACCTATAAGAGGAAATAAATTTTCATGAACGAAATTCGACCTATTTAAAAAATTGTATACATCTTGTGTGAATCTACAACGTTTATAATTTTCAAAAATTTATAGATCTATGTAATGAAAAACTGGGTTCAGTTATGCGTGGCTGCAGGGTAAGGCAATAACGGGATGATCAATAGCGATCCTCAAAGAGTTTAACGAATATCGAGTTCAGTGTTCAGGACGTTTTGTACGTATATGTAGAGGAAATGACCAGCGGAAGACGCGTAAGATATCGCAACCATCCCTCCAGCCATTCAATCATCTGAACATACGTGTAAACACCATTTTCAAAAGCCAGATCCCCGTTTTATATATATCCATTAAATTCAAGGTGAACGAACACACATCGGTATGTTGAAAGCAAAGCCTGTCGTATAGTACGGATCGATAAAAACCCTCCCATATTGAAAAATACGCGAGATCAACTAGAGAGAGAGACAGAGACACAGAGACGTTTTGACCTCGGACTTTGATCTCTAGGCCAAAAACTTGTTCAAGTATATAAATAACACAGTGGATGAGTTTATAGCCCGGGAATATATGTATGTTAGTGTTCATGTTCTTTGGGATCAAGTTTACCGTCCTTCAGCTATACGTGCAGACGCTGTTATATATTTACTCCGTATAATGTCAAACGATTAATTCGCATCATTCGATACGAATCTACGGCACAAGTTTTACTATTAGAACTAAAATTTTGAAGAAATATATATATATATATTTTTTTTCGGTACAACACTCCTGCTCGCGGTTCGGCTGTAAATCTTTGACCCAGTGACGCGGATTTCAGGATTACCTATTCCCTAAGGTTATGATATGGTATTCCGCGGTTATCGGATTTCAATAGATCGCGGCGTAATAACATATCCGAGAAGTTATTGGGGCGAGGGTTTGACGTCTTATACTACTGCGGATATACCTACCTACGTGATTGTTTTACTCATATCTCCCTTTTCCAGGTGTACGAGTAGGTGTATTATAGTTTCCGGGTTCGGAGGTTATTCTGTACTATATATTTTATGACCGCGAAACTTTTGTTCTTTTTCGGAAATTGAACTTCGGCTATATGTATAAGCTTTTGGGAGTAATTAAAAAAAATAAAATAAAGCGTCTTTGATGTTTGAACTTGCGATGAGAGCACGACTTGGACCAATTCTTCTGGTTTTGACGTTGACGAAGGAAGGAAGGAGACAAAAAAAAAAGGAAACGGGTATACTGCGAAGGTATATGTACACGAGTTGTAACGCGAAGACCGCAAAAACGGTTATTAAAAAATAATTATGTGAAATTTAACTGAGTTGAAAGATTGATTATCGCACGCGATATATTCTCGACCTCTGCAGCGGTCAACCTCTAAACCCTAACCTAAAGATTTCAAATGATACAAAATCACGCGAGATACTAATCGCATTACTAATAAAAAAAAAAAAAAAACATCTCTATGTACAAGTTTTTTCACATTATATCGGTCAGAATTTTGGGACAGGGTTGAAATTACGAATTTTGAAATTTCCGAAGGGTAAAAATTGCAGATTCATTTCAGACGATTTCGAATTTTCGGAATAGTAAAAATTCGGAAATATCGAAATACAGTCAGCTCGAAACTTTCGGCCTTTCGGATATTTAGCTCTGAGAATTTTGCACCTTCGGTGTTTTCGATTTGAAGTGTTTTTTTGAATGGACTATGCAGACTCTCGGGACTTTTAAAATTCGAAACTTCCACCCAGCCCTAAAATTTTTGCGACTTTTTCTTGTTATACCAACGAGAATATAATCTTTTATATTACGTTACATACACGTCGATCACATACGCCGCCACGCCTTAGCTAACAATAAATATCCACATAGCCTGTTCGCGTGTAGATATATGTATGCAAAATAAATTTATGGCATAAAAGTATAATTCCATTAACCTTCTGCCTCGAATAAAAGCATTTCATAGGAATAATCGCGTATCATTTCAAAGCTTACAGATCTAAAATTCTCGAACGTGATTTAAAGAATTTGTTTCTATTTTAAAGATTCTATATATCCTAGATATTTTGAAATTATGTCACACTACACATTTACCGTTGGTAACAGTTCTCTAAGATCTTCGTTCCCAGTCTTCGTATTCAAATCTTTGATGTATGTTGTACAGAGAGATATAGATATATATATTCCTAAGCTATCTGACTGGGTGGGTGGCTGGCTGCTGTATGTGTTTGATGGATAAGAGATCTGGAGCAGCACCCGTACCTATATACGTTATATCCACCGATCCATTCTCCGCTGCTTTTAAGACCCTGACATTTCATCGCAGCGACCGATAGATAGTACAAAATCCAATCGAATTGGGCCACGCGATCCAAAAAGCCAGCATGGCCTATTTACCTTCGAGAAAAAAAAGTGAAATGGAAAAATAATAAAGAAAAAAAAGAAAAAAAAAGAAAATCGAAGATAAACGGAATTCAATTTTTATTACTCAAAAATACAAGAACTGCGTCGATTTTTTGTCACTTATTTTCGTTCAAAAAGCTAAAAAAAAAAAAAAAAAACATTTTGAATATTGGGTACAAAATTTTCACTTCGGACACAGAATTTTCGAGAATTTTTTCAGATCACGTGGCCTGCACCGACGAAATGTTGAAAAACAAAACCTAAAAACTTCACGACGCGCTTTAATCTATTTTGAAAAATCTGAAAAAAATTCTAGTCGCTATTTGGAGTCAGAAGAATGATACAAAAAATCGCGGACCAGATCTGAGAAGTCGAGGGTCACGGCCAGCTCGAGTTGGTATGGAATGCCCTCTATACATATATATATACGTATATATACAATCGTGTGTATATTTTATCGCTTAGGGTTATACTAATCTCCTGGACCATGCGAATAAGGCGTTGCATTGTTATTGCGGCAGCAATCTAGTTGAAATAAGTCGTCTAGATATATAACAGATGTGGTGTAGATATATCCACACATATACACATAATCACGTATAATGCAGATACGTATTAAGTGGGGTGTGTATATAGAGCGAAACAGAGAGAGATTGATGGTAAGAGATTAAAAGAAAGTATAATATCTTATCCGTTTACCATGCTGCAGAGATGGATTGGTGTTGTGTGTATAACATTAACGCACATATATGTATATGGAATTATGATGAAATCAGAGCCGGAACAGTGAAAATTTCTACATCGATCACGTCGTAACGGAGAGATGAGACGTGTTTATCTATATATATCCTATACGTTGTATCATACATACTAATGTATAACTCTGCGGGTGAGGTTTTTACCGGAAATATCGTACATGCATTAGGGTAATTAATTAATGAACTCTCTTCACTTTTTAATAGACAAAATCGTAGCTACATACGACTCTTAATTCCATTTCGAAGCAAAAAAAAGTAACGAACATTTCACTCTTTTTGTTTTTGTTTTTTTATGTATTTTGTCACTCTTTTGACGCTCTTTCGTCTCGCAAAATTTTTTAGGGTAATTTCACTTTCGCGAGAAATTTTTTTACGGAATCAAAGTTTACTTTTTATTTGTCTATTTCGTTCTAATTTTAATCAAAATCTCAATTGATTTATGAACGAAAAAAAAACTGACTTTTAATATAATATATAAAATCTTTCGCGATAGAAACCGGCATGCAGTTGTGACGTATATTGTGCATTTTAAACCCCCCTCCGCAAACGATCAATTCGGAGACAATATTTCGTGTTTTATTTACCAATATACCTATACGAACACGATGAGTATGTAATTCCATTATTCAAACCGGACGGAGACTTGCATAAAATAGTATCTTTTTTTTTTTTTTCTTTTTTCTTCTTTTCTCTGGTACTTTCGTTGTAAAATAAAACAACGGACATCCGTACATATATAACTATACATATACCTATAATGTATACATATAAGTATATATATATATATATTATTGATAGAATTTTGATGATCAGTTAGAGAATCCTGAAATTTTCTTAATTTTCTATACATTTTTAATACTAGGCTTATTTGAACCTTTAGTATTATTATACATATTTTATAACGAAAACCTTTCTTTTTTCAACCTTTCGCTATAAGTATAGGTGTGCCTATAGATAATCCAATTTCTGCAGCAGTGACGTTGTAAAACAGACAGTGCATCGGGTCTATCTATCCGATCCGTTGTTATAGCTATCTATATATACGATACAGCCGATATACTGACTGACGTTTTATTGGATTAAGGGTTTTAACAATTGGATCACTAGTCACGATGGAAATTATATTTTGTAACAGGTATGAGTAGCTCTGCTGCATTGAGAGAAGAAAAAAAACGAAAATCGTAAAAGAAAAATATAACTAAATTGAAACAAAAAAATAAAAGTGTTCGAATTACATTGCGGTTTAATTTTTTGCAAATTGACGATAAATAAAATTCAAAGATGAAACGGAATGAAAATAAAGAACGTATATATAATTGATTCATTAATTAACCTTAAATTTAATATTTTAAACGGTTTTTAAATTCGCGTGTAAGTAAATAGCGAAAATATGACACTGGTATATATATATATATATATATATTATTACGTGTTATGTAATATCAACGCGTTGCTTTATTGACAACAACTTTTCGAACCGTATATATATATAACTGTGCAATTTATAAGCTTGATAACTATAATGTTATTCCTGTTACAACATATTATACCTATACGTATATCATCTGACAGGAATGTACGTAACCGCGGACTGCTTAGTTTGCAGAATCAATTAACAAGCTCGACGTCTATAATTGGTAAAATGACATGATACGTGCAGTCATAGATATTGCAACAGAAAAAAATTTGAAAAAAAAAAAAAAAAGAAACACTAATTTGAATTGTACTTAATCAGAATATTTACAAATTATATCAGCTTAATTTCAGTTAATTCTGAGAAATGTATGTACCTATATATATACCTACGAAATCTTGACATGAATTTTCGTTCTTTCTTTCTTTAACTCTCTCGATGAATCGATCGATAAATATAATACTGACCTAAATTATTGACGGGGTCACGAACGAACGAACAAAGTCGCATATATGTAGTTTAAGACACGTATAAGTATATGTACCACTACGCGGCAGAGATGAATATCATACGCCTATATACCTATACTACAGTGAATAAATGTGGTATACATACTATATATAGTTATGTGCCGAATTAATGTTTATTTTATTATTCCTCGAGGTAGGTATATAGGTAATATATGATACGATGCGTTTCATAAATCGATGAAAATCGGTATGATCAATAATTATTGATAAATTTAAAAAAAACAAAAAAAAAAAAAAAATAGAAACGAATAACAAAAAAATTCTTGGAAAGAAATGAAACCTTTTTGCAAGTCTATGACAATAGCAATTTTCAGACTTTTGAATATGAGTAGATTAAACTTTAAGATAGAAAAACAATTAAGTTATATATACCACTGCAGTCTCGGTTTAATCATCTTCATACGAATATAATATGTATGTGATATTCGTCATAATTTTGTTCTAAATACGCGGATATGCTATTACGCGAAACTACGATGACTCGAAATACTGAATCGAATATATGAAGAAAATATTGAAACCGAACGTAGATATACCACGGTTAGTATAAAATTACTCGTTTGATTTAATTATTGTCGATATGACTGTAAAGGTCGAAAGAAGGTAAGCTAGGTGTACAGGTCCAATTTTACTCTCGGTTTTACATCGCGAATTTACTTTTACTAACGTGAATTATTAAGAATTCAATTAGAATTATTGAATCAATTCGAGTTAAACGAAATTATTTCGAATTGAAATGAATTAATTCGAATTACAAGAATTAAATTGGATTGTATAGATTAATGTGAATTAATTCGAACTAAAAAATTAATGTGTCGATTCAGGTTTGAGTTATTTACCCCTCGACTACAGTATCATATCGCGGAAAAGGGACAATTTATCTCTAGCAGTTTCCTGCTGCGTGATCGTTCCGGTGTTTACAGATATCTTTATCTCTTCTTTGTCAATGAGGATGAAAAATAAAATGAAATAAAGAAAAGCAGAAGAAAAAAAAAAACGATAAAATGATAAATTGAATTACCATGCGACACTATATAAACGATACGGTTATTCTGTAAGAATCAAACAGCGATAGAGACTGCAGGTATAATCAAGTCCAATCGAGCGAAAAGAAGAAACTGTACTTCGACAGATGTTGCAGAATCATCAATCCATCGAACCCAGGTATTTATTATACCTATCTATTCGTAATCACAAAATCTTGATTGATCCAGAAAAATTTTTTTTTTAAATTAAGACAAAAAAAAACACCAGAAAAATGATACAGTCGAAACAAAAAAAATGTATATCGTCATATTTATGCGCGTTTCTTGTATATGTATATACATATAGGTATGAAGATTGAAACCTATTTACTCCTACATAAAGAAAGAAAAAATTTTTTTTAAATAATAATATAATATTGAGGTTACGTCGCTAACTAATTGAAAGGTAGCGCCTTTCGTATAAGGATCGAGATGTAATTTTTTTTCTAATACACGATCGCACACTTACATATATAGTAATACTATATTATCAACCGCGACCGTGCAGCCATCAACATTATATAGACGTATTTATACACACATATGTAGAGAGAGAGACTATCTATAGTCAGTGTAAGTCACGGTCCGCTACCTGCACTTGCACCAAAGAGTATACATATATATATCGTATGGTAGCCTGCGACGTACATGAGAAAACCGCAGGTACTGGAGTAAAAGCTTTCCCTCCCGCGTAAATATCCACACACAGGTATACCTATCCTCGGAATCCGTATACGACATCAATCAAAGAGAGCAAAGAGCATAGGCGGGAGCAGTGCAGAGAGTGCTGCAGAGATCCAAAGCTCTTTTTAATTAAAGCACAGGCTAGGCTGACATCGCGAATGCAGGCGTATACAACCACCTCACCGATTGATTGCTGTATTGTGTAACTCAACTCAACTCAACTCTACTTTATTCTATTCCACTAGCAGATCTGTAGCCTATAGCCGCTGCTTATATACGTACATATTCGATGCGCGCGAGATAATATTCGTACGAATTGTAATCGAAACATACATATACATATGTATACATACAGTGTTTATGCAGACCTCGACATTCTGGATATGGATATTGAACGTCGATATAATATCTAACGGAAAAAAATTATATATACATATATGTATATATTTAATAATAAATTTATATGAATATTGTTCAATATTTATATTTTCTACCTTTCTCTTCCCCTTTTTCTTTTTTATTTTTATTACTGTATTACTTTTGTTTAATGTATTTGTATTGAATCGTTTGATCGGCGTGACTCGCAAGCTCGCTCGCAAGCATTGGTGTATATATATATGAATATGTGTACACAGCGTATTATCGGTAAAATAAATAAATCGGTCAACGTGATTCAATATGTAAATAAATAAATAAATAAATTGTATACCGAACGTCGTTTTTTGATATATGTCTAATATATATGTAATCCCGAATCGTAATTTTTATTAAAACCTATCTATAAAGCTATACATATATTAGACGCGGTTGGGTTTGGTGCCTTCTCAGGTATATGGGATATAACCGTACTTCTGTACTGACGCAACGTTATTCTATTTCGTCTCGTCGCAGCTGTTGAAACTAAAACCATGAAAAAAAAAGAAAAAAAAATCATTCGATGTGTATGATGTGCGCACCCAACAAACCAAGCCACGAACTCTTACTTCTTCTATATTATAAAGTATGAGTATTTAATAGAATACGTTCATTCATTCACACAGAGAATTTTCTTATATCCTCATCTCGATCGTAGAGGTAAAATTATTCGGCCGAAATGATACGCGGATATTGTTAACAAGGATATTAATAGCATAGCGTGTTCTAAAAAATAAAATACAATAACACGGTTTTATTCAACACGTTTCAATCTTCCGCTATATAAGGTATATTGAAAATTAAATGAAACTATGCTGTACAAGGTATACACGTAAGTGTAAACTGTGGCTGGAGAATAAAGTACTAGCTGTTACTCTCGATGTTACATATACATATACAACATTCACATGGAATAGCGCTTAGGCGTGATAAGCTGACCTAGCCGCGGATACTCGCCGTTTCAATTCAGTACTGCTGCAATATTATGTAGCTCGGAGCTCACGGCAAAAACAAACGTGACTGTAACACTGTTACACACTGAATATACCTATGTTAAAAATTCTACCGGCGCGATTCTACCGCACACGATATTACCGGGGCTTCTTCTTCTTCTTGTTCTTGTTCTTAGTTCTTCCGACACTTATAATATACCCGCGTTGCATTGCCCCTTACGATCGAGAATGAAGGAGTAGAGGCAGAGAGAGAAAACCTTGCATTCAATATTGGATTACGGCAAACTTTTGACGCGAGGAATCACTCTGAGTTATAGTTATAAGCGGGGCTTGAATTTGAACGAATAAAAAACCGAGCTCGCTGTGTATGTATATTGCGATACGCACGATCAGTTTATCCTGTATAATAGATCGCACTGTTTTACGTTCTGTCTACACCTCCTCGATCATCTTTGTTTACTTTTCTCGCAGCTAATCTTGACTAGTGTAAATTTCATTCGGTTGAAAAAAAAAAAAAAAAAAAAAACTGACACTGTAATATCCATATTCCAGATAAACTGCAGAGTATACATATGATGTATACCTACCTATATTTTTATTTTTTTCTCAACAAAATTAAATGCCCCGCGGTGTATTTATTCGATGACACGAAGTCGTCGTCGTTACTTCGCTATTTGTAAAGAATAAATTTAGGACATTGTACAGTTACGGCGGGGTTTCAGATTGCTCTAGCTGTACATATACCTATATATACTCCTTAATCGTAAAAATTTTACTGCATATAATTGAAATACTATTTAAATAAGACTGTTACTTTTTTTTTCATGAACGTACATTTATTTTCTTTATTTGTTCTTTTTTTTTTTTTTTTTTTTAGAAACCGATCGACAAGGAATACAGTGTACAGCTCGTTTTCTGGGCGGTCGTAGAGAGATTCGCTATAGTAAATAGATACTCGACTAGTTATCGTACAGCTAGTGAACGAACAACCAGCAGGCCAGCCTTTAGCTCTGGCTCTGTACACTACCTGAGCGTTTTCCGAGAATTTATTATGTCAATGCACTTTAGGAGCAGCACAAGCTCGAGCAGGAGTATCAACAACAGGTGGTAAGAAGAGTCAGCGGCCACTCGTGGCCGGTAGTTTATAACCATCAAACCTAGTCTAGCTGATAAATAATTGTGATTCAGATGAGTTTTGAATAGTTTAAAAAATCAACACGTATGTAAATACCTTGAAATGATTTTGTTGAAAAATCTTCTCGCCCAAGTATCCAGAAGGTTTAAAAGAAAAGAAAAAAAACAAAAAAAAATCGACTCGTTTATACGAATCTTTAATAAACTGCCGAAGTATAGAATTATCGGTGTAGTGCGTAAAAGCTTCGGGATATTAGTTTGACTACATATGAAACGAAAGATCAACAGAAACTGTGACACTTCTGAGCTAACACGCCACTGTTTTTACTCCGGCAACCACCAAGGTAATATACATACATACATACACGCCACGCCACGCACTTGCATTTGTTTTTCACTAAACACGGAATAATACGATAGGGTATTATCGGGCATTAAACTGTCGCGATGAATTATTTAATCGAGTATCAATTAAGGGACAAAACACACGCGCGTAACGATCGTTAAACTGCATTTAAAACACGAGACACACTCGGCTGCTGGGAAGCGAATGCGACCTGAGAAGTCCGTTCCAGGTCCCCGATGTTTTAGGTTGACCGCCCGCGTTTGCTCTAACTTATCGCGCCTCTGCGCGGAAATATGAGAAGTATTGAATCGCGTTGTATACTCGGGTGGTTATGAAGCATGCCGTACTTACCGGCGGATCCGAGAAAATGAAAAACTCGTACCATATGGTATAATTCTTTCAGTGTTTACGTTGACGTTATCGACTGCAGCCGTACTTACCGGACTGAATGATGATCGTAATTGTGGTTACGTAGGTTATTGTTATCCGTCAAAAGCTAGGGGACATAAACAGTAAGGAAAAGAAAAAGAAAGTTATTTTTTTACTGTGACGGAATCGACGCCGGAGATAAAAAAATAAGTGACAAGTGAATTGCAAGTGACGCTACAAAGCCGGTGTATAATTTGAATCAAAATTTTGTCGAAATAGTTGGCAGTGAAGTTTTCTAAATCCAATTTTATTATAAAAACTCGTACGAACTTTTCTAACCTAAAATCCAAACATTTTTTCATTGAAACAAAGTTTTAAAACAGAAATCAAAACTTTCTCGAAAAGGTTATGTTCTTTGGCCTGAAAACCTCCGCTGAGATGTGAAAAAAAGATAAGAGTAGTTTACATGATCGAATGTTGTTTACATTCAAACAAAATTCGCTAATAATCAAACCACGGTTATTTACTTATAATCGACAATTTTAGTGAACTTCTAATATACCGCGAATCTTTATTGATCACAAAATAATTTGATCACAGTGACAGACTGCAGCAGGACGGGAATGCAGATCTCTGGCAACGCAATTTGAACAGATCACATCTCGCCGATGAATCGAGAAAAGGTAAGCCGGTAATCCTAACACTAATTCTAATTATTTAGGATTTTTATTGAAGTTCGATCATTGAGAAATCGTTAAATATTTGGCAAAAAAATTTTTTCTCTTCGGTTTTCGTCGAATTTTTTTCAAGGGGAAGGTTCGCTGCACTTTCTAGCAATGGGAGATACTAGGAGCGTTTGTGATTTTTCTCGGGGCTTCATTCGCGATCGCAAGGGACCCTCTATAACGACCAAAAATTAAGAGAAATCTATGACCACTTCACAAATACTATCTGTCGAGTGAATTAAGATACCAAACCCATGCGTAATTTTTTAGATAGTAAGTTTTCATATAAGTATATAAAAACATCGGCAGCCCTGGGAAACAATCACAGGCCAAGGCGTTTTGATTTTTCGGTGAAAAATTTCATTTTTTACGGTAGAAAAATCTTCTTTTTTTTTTTTGTGGCATCGAGGTGTGTTTCTGCTTTCATTGACATTGACCCTCATTCCGTAACGATACCGCATGCAGGTGTAAACAATGCGTGTTTAATGGAAAATATGTACAAAGAAAATGAATCCTAAATAGTCTACCGCAAATTTCGTAATTCTTTTTTCAACCGCGGGGTACTTTTTCAATGCGAAATTATAATGAAAGAAGAAGCACAACTCGATGCGACCAAAAAAAAAAAACCGATCTGTTTGACGAAGTTTTTGCGTCGCTTACCCGTTTCTGAAGAGCCCAAGAGCGAGCGATAGAAATTTGAATCCAATTCGAGTGTCGGAAACCATCCTTTACCTCCAAGCCCCACGTCATGAATAACTTGAGAAATTGATAACAATCGAACGAATCATTTGGCGACGACCGGACTAGATGCAAATAATTTCTGAAATTCCCCTGAACACTCGAAAAAATATTCATCAAAACCGACTCGTCGGAAGTTACCCTTACCCATTACACTCGTAATAAACAATAATTAAAAAATTGATAACAATCGAACGAATCATTTGGCGATGACCGGACTAGATGCAAATAGTTTCTAAAATTGCCTTGAAAACCCGAAAAAATATTCATCAAAATCGACTTGTCAGAAGTCACTCTTACCTACGATCCTCCTTTTAAAACATGAATAAAAAGTTATGAACAAGCATTTGGCGATGCCTAGACCAAATAGTCTCTCACTTTGTTTATATCAACCTCTGTCGTGATCACAATAGACCGCAATTGCGAAAATTACACACGTTTATTGGCCGACGAAAATTACCATTAAAACCCGTCTTTTTTGCTTGTTAACGAATAACAAAATTCGATTCTGTTGTTATAAAGATCTACAGCTGTCTCGTGTGTGGATATCGCGCACTGAATCTCGTAAGAAATTGAAGCCCGCAATTGTTAACGAAGTCGACACAAAATCTAGGTACTAATTCCGGTAGTTCTGTTGCTTCAACTCACTCAAGAGTATTCTGAGATAAACTCATCTATTTCAGAAGTCCATTCGATACACTGGATCAATATATTTTGCTAGTCTTATGCCATCGGCGCATTGTATGGATCACAGCATTTAATAGGAGGGTGGTAAGTAAGGGTGACTTCCGACGGGTCGGTTTTGATGAATATTTTTTGGGTGTTCAGGGGAATTTCAGAAATTATTTGCATTTAGTCCGGTCGTCGCCAAATGATTCAGTGCATTGTTATTAATTTTTGAATTATTATTTATTAGGAGGGTAAATATACGTTGCCATTTAAACAATCGAAGTTGACCTTGGTTTGACCTCGAAAGCCTCCACTAAATAAAAAAAATATTGCCAAGGGATTGGGCCTTTCGAATGAAGAACCTTTGGTTTGAATCATTTTGTTCGGCAGACCTTATTTTTCGAGTTATTCACGATTGTCAGGTTAAAAAAAACACCCTGTATACCTATAAAGTTGGCCCTCGAGTTTAGTATTTTTGAATTTTTTAAATACCAAACAATTGCTCTTAATTGATCCACTAATTTCGTTAATTACTGAATTCCAGTTTTTGAGAACAAAGCAAAAAACCAAATAGGGATTTTCTATGGCAGAATAGCGGCCAAATTAAAATCTCCGCGATTTTTTATTTATAAATTTTTTTTTGAAATTGATATCAGGTTATAATGTAATTTTATGCGATAAACAATAAAGTCAAAAAATATTCATCGGTGATTCCAGAATAGCTGATCCCGCCAGAATTTGAACTGACTGAAGTGACGTCATGCGGACTTTCAACATGGCGGCTCGCGCAGGCACGAACTTGTCCGTGGCGTCGTGGCGACCGGCGTCAGTCGGCGTCAGGCAGCGGGACGGAGCGGGTCGGAATGTCGCTTGTGGCTCCGTAAGTTAATTATTTTCTCCGTCGAAAGCTCACAGGACATTTGAAATGAGGAAAAGAAAAAGAAAGTTATTTTTCTGTGCCGGAACCGACGCCGGGGATAAAAAAAACTGCAAGTCACGCTACAACGCCGGTGCGTAATTTCAATCAAAATTTTCTCAAAAAAGTTGGCAGTGAAGAAGTTTTCTAAATCAAATTTTCATATCCAAATCCTTACAAACTTTGCTAACCTAAAATTTAAAAATTTTTCAACAAAAAAAGTTTTAAAACAAAAATCAAAACTTTCGCGAAGAGGTTATGTCCTTGTCCTCAAAAACCGTCGCTGACGTGTGAAAAAAAAAGGTAAGAGTAGTTTAATCTTGGTACTGCACGCCCGTCGAAATAAAATTCAAGTCCGAGCATGTAATTTATCCCTGCAAAACCATTTAAAAAAAAAACATACATTTCCGAGACGAAACTTTTTCACTCGCTGCGCCGTCGAGTGTTTTTGACAGTTTATCTGAATATTGAGCCAGCGTCTAATTTTCTCGATTGAATTTATATTTATCGTCCAGAAAACCGTAGTTGGCGTGTGAAAACAGATGAGAGTAATTTAATCTTGGTACTGCACGACCATTAGAAGTAAAATTCAAGTCTGAGCATGTAATTTAGTTCCGCGCTAAACCCTTTTACAAAACTATACATTCTCGAGACAAAATTTTTTACTCGTTACGACGCCGATTGTTTTCAGCAGTTGCCTTCGAATATTATTTTTACTCGTAGGTAGATAACAATTGTGTATCTTTTGACAAACTTATTATAAGACTTGTTTAGATTCAATAATACCGTGAAATTATTGATCTCTGTATAATAATTATATACAATGTGCAGAAAGTCTTGACATGAAAAATATAAAGTAAAGACCAGCGAGCGGGTCACATAGACCGAATGTCGTTATTTGGACCAAATTCGAGAATAATTAGACAACAGTTATCCACTTGTATTGAGAATTTGACGGAACTTTTGATGTACCGACAACCTTTATTGATGAAAAAATGTTTTTGATTACAGAGACAGACTGCTGCAGGTCATGAATGCAGCTCTCGAGTGATTTGAACAGATCAAATATCGCCGATGAAACAAGAAAAGGTAAGGCGGTAATCGTAACGTTAGTTCTAGCTTCTTTCTTTCACTTCTGTTGGCGAATTTTTAAATCATTAAATTAAAATGAATACATTAAATAAATTTTAATGTATTCATTTATTCATTCAAATTACACAGCATAAATGTTCGGCTTTTTTGTTTTATCTCGAAAATATCGCAACACTGATTGTACGAGTATTCGATTGATAAATCTTGTCAATTTTTTTTGTCGCAGTGCAATGAGTGTCGCCAACATCTCCCAATTACATTCCTGTGGGATCCAAGGGAGACCGAATACCAAAGCTAAAATTGATTTCATAGCGCTTTGGAGCAGGTAAAATGCAATAATTTGAGTGATAATCTTTTCAAGAATTATATGGACTAATAATCAGTATAATATAATCATGGCCCTGAATTTTGATTGAATAATTGAAGCATTGTCCTCACAGATAAGCTCCTATGAATATATGACTGCTTCCTACATGTATTCAAAATCAAATTTCTACGAAGTTCATTTCCAATTTTACTCATTTCTCATCTCATTTTACAGAATATCGTGTCAGCAGGCCAATCCTGGCAATTAGAGCAACTGAGAGGATCGGAAGATGACTTGGCTGAAACTGATGAAAAATGAACTGTGAAAAACCAGAGAAGGTGAGATTACAGATGTCTTGAATGAACATTTCAAAGAATTGTAAATTAGTGAATCCATAGCAAAACTGTAAACTCTGGAATTTGTAAGTTTATTTTTACAATCGAACTTGAATTTGTCTGTTAGGTGATGAATTTGTCTTCATTCAGACGAGTACGTGGTCAGATGGTGCACAACTATGGGTGTGCAGGAAGTGCGAAGGATCAGAAGGAAGGAAAGCTGCAGTGCAAGGAATGCACGGAATGATGGATCTTCGAACTACGTATTTTATTTAAGAAATTAGAGAGATACATAGATAAGATTAGATTAGGATCATAAGCATAAGCATAGCGTACAGGTACATTACACGTACTATCGATCGTGTATTTGTATTTGTATTTTATTTTAGAATTTAGAGAGATACATAGATAGAGATTGAATTGTTAATACTTGTATTTTTCTATAATATCATTAATTGTCGCGGTAATTCGATTGGAATTTTATGTAAATCAAATCTGTCGAGGTCTGGGCCCAAGGGGACCGTCAATCGGACCTTCCGAGGACGGCTCTCGTCAGATATTTTATTGAAGTTATAATTATGAATAATTATGTATGAAGTTAATAGAAATATTAACATCAATATAATTATGAGAAGTTATAATTATCAATAATAATTCAATTCTTACTCGATCTTGAAAACTTAACTTTTGAATTGGATATATTTTATATCCTTAAAAGTAGAGATATTTACTTCCTTTGTTACTTTTTATAGAAAATACTTGTATTAGGAGATTTAATTTCAAATCGATTCGTCTCTCTAGTTTAAAAAGATTAGATTAGATTAGATTATTATTATTATTATTATTATTATTATTATTATTATTATTATAAGCATAAAAATAGCGTACAGGTACATTACACGTACTATCGATCGTGTATTTGTATTTGTATTTTATTTTAGAATTTAGAGAGATACATAGATAGAGATTGAATTGTTAATACTTGTATTTTTCTATAATATCATTAATTGTCGCGGTAATTCGATTGGAATTTTATGTAAATCAAATCTGTCGAGGTCTGGGCCCAAGGGGACCGTCAATCGGACCTTCCGAGGACGGGTCTCGTCAGATATTTTATTGAAGTTATAATTATGAATAATTATGTATGAAGTTAATAGAAATATTAACGTCAATATAATTATGAGAAGTTATAATTATCAATAATAATTCAATTCTTACTCGATCTTGAAAACTTAACTTTTGAATTGGATGTATTTTATATCCTTAAAAGTAGAGATATTTACTTCCTTTGTTACTTTTTATAGAAAATACTTGTATTAGGAGATTTAATTTCAAATCGATTCGTCTCTCTAGTTTTAAAAGATTAGATTAGATTATTATTATTATTATTATTATTATTATTATTATAAGCATAAAAATAGCGTACAGGTACATTTCACGTACTATCGATCGTGTATTTGCATTTATATTTTATTTTAGAATTTAGAGAGATAAATAGATAGAGATTGAATTGTTAATACTTGCATTTTTCTATAATATCATTAATTGTCGCGGTAATTTGATTGGAATTTTATGTAAATCAAATCTGTCGAGGTCTGGGCCCAAGGGGACCGTCAATCGGACCTTCCGAGGACGGGTCTCGTCAGATATTTTATTGAAGTTATAATTATGAATAATTATGTATGAAGTTAATAGAAATATTAACGTCAATATAATTATGAGAAGTTATAATTATCAATAATAATTCAATTCTTACTCGATCTTGAAAACTTAACTTTTGAATTGGATATATTTTATATCCTTAAAAGTAGAGATATTTACTTCCTTTGTTACTTTTTATAGAAAATACTTGTATTAGGAGATTTAATTTCAAATCGATTCGTCTCTCTAGTTTAAAAAGATTAGATTAGATTAGATTATTATTATTATTATTATTATTATTATTATTATTATTATAAGCATAAAAATAGCGTACAGGTACATTACACGTACTATCGATCGTGTATTTGTATTTGTATTTTATTTTAGAATTTAGAGAGATACATAGATAGAGATTGAATTGTTAATACTTGTATTTTTCTATAATATCATTAATTGTCGCGGTAATTCGATTGGAATTTTATGTAAATCAAATCTGTCGAGGTCTGGGCCCAAGGGGACCGTCAATCGGACCTTCCGAGGACGGGTCTCGTCAGATATTTTATTGAAGTTATAATTATGAATAATTATGTATGAAGTTAATAGAAATATTAACGTCAATATAATTATGAGAAGTTATAATTATCAATAATAATTCAATTCTTACTCGATCTTGAAAACTTAACTTTTGAATTGGATGTATTTTATATCCTTAAAAGTAGAGATATTTACTTCCTTTGTTACTTTTTATAGAAAATACTTGTATTAGGAGATTTAATTTCAAATCGATTCGTCTCTCTAGTTTTAAAAGATTAGATTAGATTATTATTATTATTATTATTATTATTATTATAAGCATAAAAATAGCGTACAGGTACATTACACGTACTATCGATCGTGTATTTGTATTTGTATTTTATTTTAGAATTTAGAGAGATACATAGATAGAGATTGAATTGTTAATACTTGTATTTTTCTATAATATCATTAATTGTCGCGGTAATTCGATTGAAATTTTATGTAAATCAAATCTGTCGAGGTCTGGGCCCAAGGGGACCGTCAATCGGACCTTCCGAGGACGGGTCTCGTCAGATATTTTATTGAAGTTATAATTATGAATAATTATGTATGAAGTTAATAGAAATATTAACGTCAATATAATTATGAGAAGTTATAATTATCAATAATAATTCAATTCTTACTCGATCTTGAAAACTTAACTTTTGAATTGGATATATTTTATATCCTTAAAAGTAGAGATATTTACTTCCTTTGTTACTTTTTATAGAAAATACTTGTATTAGGAGATTTAATTTCAAATCGATTCGTCTCTCTAGTTTTAAAAGATTAGATTAGATTATTATTATTATTATTATTATTATTATAAGCATAAAAATAGCGTACAGGTACATTACACGTACTATCGATCGTGTATTTGTATTTGTATTTTATTTTAGAATTTAGAGAGATACATAGATAGAGATTGAATTGTTAATACTTGTATTTTTCTATAATATCATTAATTGTCGCGGTAATTCGATTGAAATTTTATGTAAATCAAATCTGTCGAGGTCTGGGCCCAAGGGGACCGTCAATCGGACCTTCCGAGGACGGGTCTCGTCAGATATTTTATTGAAGTTATAATTATGAATAATTATGTATGAAGTTAATAGAAATATTAACGTCAATATAATTATGAGAAGTTATAATTATCAATAATAATTCAATTCTTACTCGATCTTGAAAACTTAACTTTTGAATTGGATATATTTTATATCCTTAAAAGTAGAGATATTTACTTCCTTTGTTACTTTTTATAGAAAATACTTGTATTAGGAGATTTAATTTCAAATCGATTCGTCTCTCTAGTTTTAAAAGATAAGATTAGATTATTATTATTATTATTATTATTATAAGCATAAAAATAGCGTACAGGTACATTACACGTACTATCGATCGTGTATTTGCATTTATATTTTATTTTAGAATTTAGAGAGATAAATAGATAGAGATTGAATTGTTAATACTTGCATTTTTCTATAATATCATTAATTGTCGCGGTAATTTGATTGGAATTTTATGTAAATCAAATCTGTCGAGGTCTGGGCCCAAGGGGACCGTCAATCGGACCTTCCGAGGACGGGTCTCGTCAGATATTTTATTGAAGTTATAATTATGAATAATTATGTATGAAGTTAATAGAAATATTAACGTCAATATAATTATGAGAAGTTATAATTATCAATAATAATTCAATTCTTACTCGATCTTGAAAACTTAACTTTTGAATTGGATATATTTTATATCCTTAAAAGTAGAGATATTTACTTCCTTTGTTACTTTTTATAGAAAATACTTGTATTAGGAGATTTAATTTCAAATCGATTCGTCTCTCTAGTTTAAAAAGATTAGATTAGATTAGATTATTATTATTATTATTATTATTATTATTATTATTATTATTATAAGCATAAAAATAGCGTACAGGTACATTACACGTACTATCGATCGTGTATTTGTATTTGTATTTTATTTTAGAATTTAGAGAGATACATAGATAGAGATTGAATTGTTAATACTTGTATTTTTCTATAATATCATTAATTGTCGCGGTAATTCGATTGGAATTTTATGTAAATCAAATCTGTCGAGGTCTGGGCCCAAGGGGACCGTCAATCGGACCTTCCGAGGACGGGTCTCGTCAGATATTTTATTGAAGTTATAATTATGAATAATTATGTATGAAGTTAATAGAAATATTAACGTCAATATAATTATGAGAAGTTATAATTATCAATAATAATTCAATTCTTACTCGATCTTGAAAACTTAACTTTTGAATTGGATGTATTTTATATCCTTAAAAGTAGAGATATTTACTTCCTTTGTTACTTTTTATAGAAAATACTTGTATTAGGAGATTTAATTTCAAATCGATTCGTCTCTCTAGTTTTAAAAGATTAGATTAGATTATTATTATTATTATTATTATTATTATTATAAGCATAAAAATAGCGTACAGGTACATTACACGTACTATCGATCGTGTATTTGTATTTGTATTTTATTTTAGAATTTAGAGAGATACATAGATAGAGATTGAATTGTTAATACTTGTATTTTTCTATAATATCATTAATTGTCGCGGTAATTCGATTGAAATTTTATGTAAATCAAATCTGTCGAGGTCTGGGCCCAAGGGGACCGTCAATCGGACCTTCCGAGGACGGGTCTCGTCAGATATTTTATTGAAGTTATAATTATGAATAATTATGTATGAAGTTAATAGAAATATTAACGTCAATATAATTATGAGAAGTTATAATTATCAATAATAATTCAATTCTTACTCGATCTTGAAAACTTAACTTTTGAATTGGATATATTTTATATCCTTAAAAGTAGAGATATTTACTTCCTTTGTTACTTTTTATAGAAAATACTTGTATTAGGAGATTTAATTTCAAATCGATTCGTCTCTCTAGTTTAAAAAGATTAGATTAGATTAGATTATTATTATTATTATTATTATTATTATTATTATTATTATAAGCATAAAAATAGCGTACAGGTACATTACACGTACTATCGATCGTGTATTTGTATTTGTATTTTATTTTAGAATTTAGAGAGATACATAGATAGAGATTGAATTGTTAATACTTGTATTTTTCTATAATATCATTAATTGTCGCGGTAATTCGATTGGAATTTTATGTAAATCAAATCTGTCGAGGTCTGGGCCCAAGGGGACCGTCAATCGGACCTTCCGAGGACGGGTCTCGTCAGATATTTTATTGAAGTTATAATTATGAATAATTATGTATGAAGTTAATAGAAATATTAACGTCAATATAATTATGAGAAGTTATAATTATCAATAATAATTCAATTCTTACTCGATCTTGAAAACTTAACTTTTGAATTGGATGTATTTTATATCCTTAAAAGTAGAGATATTTACTTCCTTTGTTACTTTTTATAGAAAATACTTGTATTAGGAGATTTAATTTCAAATCGATTCGTCTCTCTAGTTTTAAAAGATTAGATTAGATTATTATTATTATTATTATTATTATTATTATAAGCATAAAAATAGCGTACAGGTACATTACACGTACTATCGATCGTGTATTTGTATTTGTATTTTATTTTAGAATTTAGAGAGATACATAGATAGAGATTGAATTGTTAATACTTGTATTTTTCTATAATATCATTAATTGTCGCGGTAATTCGATTGAAATTTTATGTAAATCAAATCTGTCGAGGTCTGGGCCCAAGGGGACCGTCAATCGGACCTTCCGAGGACGGGTCTCGTCAGATATTTTATTGAAGTTATAATTATGAATAATTATGTATGAAGTTAATAGAAATATTAACGTCAATATAATTATGAGAAGTTATAATTATCAATAATAATTCAATTCTTACTCGATCTTGAAAACTTAACTTTTGAATTGGATATATTTTATATCCTTAAAAGTAGAGATATTTACTTCCTTTGTTACTTTTTATAGAAAATACTTGTATTAGGAGATTTAATTTCAAATCGATTCGTCTCTCTAGTTTTAAAAGATAAGATTAGATTATTATTATTATTATTATTATTATTATAAGCATAAAAATAGCGTACAGGTACATTACACGTACTATCGATCGTGTATTTGCATTTATATTTTATTTTAGAATTTAGAGAGATAAATAGATAGAGATTGAATTGTTAATACTTGCATTTTTCTATAATATCATTAATTGTCGCGGTAATTTGATTGGAATTTTATGTAAATCAAATCTGTCGAGGTCTGGGCCCAAGGGGACCGTCAATCGGACCTTCCGAGGACGGGTCTCGTCAGATATTTTATTGAAGTTATAATTATGAATAATTATGTATGAAGTTAATAGAAATATTAACGTCAATATAATTATGAGAAGTTATAATTATCAATAATAATTCAATTCTTACTCGATCTTGAAAACTTAACTTTTGAATTGGATATATTTTATATCCTTAAAAGTAGAGATATTTACTTCCTTTGTTACTTTTTATAGAAAATACTTGTATTAGGAGATTTAATTTCAAATCGATTCGTCTCTCTAGTTTAAAAAGATTAGATTAGATTAGATTATTATTATTATTATTATTATTATTATTATTATTATTATAAGCATAAAAATAGCGTACAGGTACATTACACGTACTATCGATCGTGTATTTGTATTTGTATTTTATTTTAGAATTTAGAGAGATACATAGATAGAGATTGAATTGTTAATACTTGTATTTTTCTATAATATCATTAATTGTCGCGGTAATTCGATTGGAATTTTATGTAAATCAAATCTGTCGAGGTCTGGGCCCAAGGGGACCGTCAATCGGACCTTCCGAGGACGGGTCTCGTCAGATATTTTATTGAAGTTATAATTATGAATAATTATGTATGAAGTTGATAGAAATATTAACGTCAATATAATTATGAGAAGTTATAATTATCAATAATAATTCAATTCTTACTCGATCTTGAAAACTTAACTTTTGAATTGGATGTATTTTATATCCTTAAAAGTAGAGATATTTACTTCCTTTGTTACTTTTTATAGAAAATACTTGTATTAGGAGATTTAATTTCAAATCGATTCGTCTCTCTAGTTTAAAAAGATTAGATTAGATTAGATTATTATTATTATTATTATTATTATTATTATTATTATAAGCATAAAAATAGCGTACAGGTACATTACACGTACTATCGATCGTGTATTTGTATTTGTATTTTATTTTAGAATTTAGAGAGATACATAGATAGAGATTGAATTGTTAATACTTGTATTTTTCTATAATATCATTAATTGTCGCGGTAATTCGATTGAAATTTTATGTAAATCAAATCTGTCGAGGTCTGGGCCCAAGGGGACCGTCAATCGGACCTTCCGAGGACGGGTCTCGTCAGATATTTTATTGAAGTTATAATTATGAATAATTATGTATGAAGTTAATAGAAATATTAACGTCAATATAATTATGAGAAGTTATAATTATCAATAATAATTCAATTCTTACTCGATCTTGAAAACTTAACTTTTGAATTGGATGTATTTTATATTCTTAAAAGTAGAGATATTTACTTCCTTTGTTACTTTTTATAGAAAATACTTGTATTAGGAGATTTAATTTCAAATCGATTCGTCTCTCTAGTTTTAAAAGATTAGATTAGATTATTATTATTATTATTATTATTATTATAAGCATAAAAATAGCGTACAGGTACATTTCACGTACTATCGATCGTGTATTTGCATTTATATTTTATTTTAGAATTTAGAGAGATAAATAGATAGAGATTGAATTGTTAATACTTGCATTTTTCTATAATATCATTAATTGTCGCGGTAATTTGATTGGAATTTTATGTAAATCAAATCTGTCGAGGTCTGGGCCCAAGGGGACCGTCAATCGGACCTTCCGAGGACGGGTCTCGTCAGATATTTTATTGAAGTTATAATTATGAATAATTATGTATGAAGTTAATAGAAATATTAACGTCAATATAATTATGAGAAGTTATAATTATCAATAATAATTCAATTCTTACTCGATCTTGAAAACTTAACTTTTGAATTGGATGTATTTTATATCCTTAAAAGTAGAGATATTTACTTCCTTTGTTACTTTTTATAGAAAATACTTGTATTAGGAGATTTAATTTCAAATCGATTCGTCTCTCTAGTTTTAAAAGATTAGATTAGATTAGATTATTATTATTATTATTATTATTATAAGCATAAAAATAGCGTACAGGTACATTACACGTACTATCGATCGTGTATTTGTATTTGTATTTTATTTTAGAATTTAGAGAGATACATAGATAGAGATTGAATTGTTAATACTTGTATTTTTCTATAATATCATTAATTGTCGCGGTAATTCGATTGAAATTTTATGTAAATCAAATCTGTCGAGGTCTGGGCCCAAGGGGACCGTCAATCGGACCTTCCGAGGACGGGTCTCGTCAGATATTTTATTGAAGTTATAATTATGAATAATTATGTATGAAGTTAATAGAAATATTAACGTCAATATAATTATGAGAAGTTATAATTATCAATAATAATTCAATTCTTACTCGATCTTGAAAACTTAACTTTTGAATTGGATATATTTTATATCCTTAAAAGTAGAGATATTTACTTCCTTTGTTACTTTTTATAGAAAATACTTGTATTAGGAGATTTAATTTCAAATCGATTCGTCTCTCTAGTTTAAAAAGATTAGATTAGATTATTATTATTATTATTATTATTATTATTATAAGCATAAAAATAGCGTACAGGTACATTACACGTACTATCGATCGTGTATTTGTATTTGTATTTTATTTTAGAATTTAGAGAGATACATAGATAGAGATTGAATTGTTAATACTTGTATTTTTCTATAATATCATTAATTGTCGCGGTAATTCGATTGAAATTTTATGTAAATCAAATCTGTCGAGGTCTGGGCCCAAGGGGACCGTCAATCGGACCTTCCGAGGACGGGTCTCGTCAGATATTTTATTGAAGTTATAATTATGAATAATTATGTATGAAGTTAATAGAAATATTAACGTCAATATAATTATGAGAAGTTATAATTATCAATAATAATTCAATTCTTACTCGATCTTGAAAACTTAACTTTTGAATTGGATGTATTTTATATCGTTGAAAGTAGAGATATTTACTTCTTTTGTTACTTTTTATAGAAAATACTTGTAGTAGGAGATTCAATTCTAAATCGATTCATCTCTCTAGTTTTAAAATATTAGATTAGATTAGATTATTATTATAAGCATAAACATAGCGTACAGTTACATCACATGTATGTACTATCGATCGATCACGGATATAAACCGATTTACGCGCACTTTCGTTTGTATTTCTCGTATAATAATTTCTTTTTCGACATCGATCGTGTATTTGTATTTGTATTTCATATTAAAAATCAGTTTGAATATGACGTGGATATTTTAAAAATGCCAAATGTCACATGATTATATTACCATCGCACCTCAAGCTATTTGAAATGAAATAATCATGTATGTATTACAATTGTTGATCTAATGAACACCCATTATTATATTAAACCGTATTAGTATTCTTTCTTAGATATCGCCAGAATTATTATTATTATTATTGATCCTTAGGCTCAAATTAAAACCTTTCGGCAAGTACCCAGGAAATTGTGAGAGTATTTTCCCTCTCCATTGCCCAGAAATTAAAATTATGAAAATGGCATCTGGCTCTCCTAATATATAGACATTTTAGTTGTCCCATCATTTGCTCGGAATTAATTAATTGTCTTCGGAACCGTTCATAGATCGTTTGGTGGTGATTGATGGACTCATACGGACGTTTGACGGTAATCCGTTGATTAGAAAACAATTTTTTCAAATTAGCTTAGGGAATTTTTTTAGTTCGACCCCCGATCTCAAGAACTAAAAGAGATACGAAAAAAAGTTTGATACGAAACCTGAAGGATTCCGAGTGGGACATTTGATAATGCTATAGGTTTTGAATTTCAATAGGATATTGTGGGGTTCTCATGAGATAGCTTTTGTTTTTTAAACGGGAACTTCAATTTTTCAGTGCAGATTTATAATCTACACAAGAAAATACACTACTTACCAAGTTCTTTCTCTCTTGTATGTACTTTGATAAATACCGTACATGTATTTACTTCAAGTATGTATTATTCATCTACCATTTATATTTTTAAAAGGTGTTCGGGCCATTTTTTCCTTTTAAGATAATCACTGTTTGCACATAAACGTTGGAAATTACATGCAGCAATAAATTCTCAGATACACCTACGATTAATTACTTGTTTATTTTCCACTCTCCCCCTTCTGCGACTTTTCATTTCAGTTATCAAATCAACGGTGGGTGAATTTTTTAAATCGGGTTATTATTATTAGAAAAATCTGGCAATGTAATCAATCGCTCGTCAGCCATACAAAATTTTGAAAAATAACCTGGCAGTCGTGTCTGGTACGTTTGCCGTCAGTCAGTCGGTATAATTAAGATTCACAATTCGTTGAGTATCGGATATTTGCAGCAGTTCGTTTCTTAGTTATTTACAGAATAATAAAAGCTTCGGGTGTTTGGCTTTAGCAAGCACAGTTCGGTTCATTCCATTTGAGCGAAAAAAAAATATTATCAGGACTGCAGTAAAGGACGAGGAAATATAAGGAACATATTTTTTTTCATTTCGTTTATTCATATTTTATACACACAGACTATCCCTATTTTCTATTTTCGGACAACCTCTCTGCTTTCGGAGAATTTCTGTCGAGATGCGTGTGACATTGCGTCAGTTGTATCTCGTTAACGTATCCCCCATACGAACTCTTGGACGCCACAAAGGCCACTAACCCTGCGAGAGCAGGTACCGGTATTCAAGCTCAAGGTCGTTGCTCTCCCCGCCAACGGGTTCTGAAATGGTATCGCCGCTTTCTGGCAGATACCGGTTTTACCGACAAAAGTAGTCCTCGCTTCGACCGCGAGATAGCGATACCATTTCACCGCCGTTGGCGGGGAGAGAACGACCTTGAACTTAAGTAGTTGCACCTGCTGTCGCGGGGTCAGTGGCCCTCGTGGCGTTAAAGAGTTCGCATGGGGGTTGCTGCAACGAAATTCAATATGAATACTCTGAACTGATATTTATTTATTAACAATAGAAGCAATAGATATGTATATAGGTATATGGTATATATATATTTTTTTTAATTAACTATATGAATAATTAGTGCAAATTTACGCATATAAATGTAAACGCTTTACTCTTATCGTGTCAGCTAACTGTTGAACCCCGCGGAAGCACACATCTGTGCTTCGTATGTATGTACAATGTATGTACACGTATGTATGTACATGTACAACCGTTGGCCAAATCTAGTATACATACTCCAGTACTAACTCGGAATGTTCGCCAGGATATTGTTGTACAATTATGGTAAGACGCTTATGATTTTTATTTCAGTACATGAGATTTAAGAAACTAATTAACCCATCCGTTCATTTAGACAACAATTAGATATCCTTCTTCATTATTTATTATACACCATACTACATTTGGGTAGTTGAAATGTGTAATTTTTTGCATTCGTATATTAATATAGCTGCTGCAATTAATATCAAAACGTACGTTTAAAGGGCAGAATAAATTCAGCATTCCACAGTGCAAGCCATTCAAGGATGACGGCAGAGTCTCTGCAGGGACGAGAGCCAACAATTAGGTTTCAACAGTTTGACAGGAGAATCGAATTATCCGGATGATTAATCAGCGGATAAAATATGAACCTCAATAAATGTATAATAAACGCGTATAAACTGAAATATTTAATGTAATTAGAAACTAAGACAACTAATTAATACCAGCTTTCAGCAGATAATTATTGCCAATAAAGGAACATTGATATATTTTTTTTTTTTTAATCCGAAGTATTGATATTAAAATCAGTTTATTATACGGTATATCAAAATAGCTGCATGCAACTACCACCGCAGACATTGATTTATGTAGCTAGGTATACTAGAATAAGAGATGTTAAAAATAAACCAATACTGCTTGCCTGATAAACTATGTCTGTATTATTTATACCTGAAAAATAATAAAGTTAATTGCTGAAATATACGAAAATTTATTTAGTTTCAATTTCCTGTCCGTCATATTCATCGTAGAATAGTTTTTTTTTCCGCTAAGTTTGTTAGGCAAAGTAGGATCAGATCGGATTCAAAATTCTAAATTTCGTAAGCGAGAATAAGACAATAGCATAGAGACTCATCTATACGAATGCATGCCTGCTTAGATGTACACTCAGAATGTCTAAGCAAGCATGCATTCGTATAGATGTGACTCTCTCTCTCTCTCTCTCTCTCTGCATGTCTCATTCGCTTATAATATTAAGAATTTTTGAAATTTTAAGTCGGAAAATTGCTCCTGGTATCAGGAGAACATCTGACCCGAGGAGGTGTGTTGAAATTTTTGGCGGGAAAACCCCCTGAGTCTATGTCTAAGCAAGCATGCATTCGTATAGATGTGACTCTCTCTCCTTCTCTCTCTCTCTCTGCATGTCTCATTCGCTTATAAAATTAAGATTTTTTGAAATTTGAAGTCGAAAAATTGCTCCTGGTATCAGGAGAACATCTGACCCGAGGAGGTGTGCTGAAATTTTTGGCGGGAAAACCCCCTGAGTGTATGTCTAAGCAAGCATGCATTCGCATAGATGTGACTCTCTCTCTCTCTCTCTCTGCATGTCTCATTCGCTCACGAAATTTAGGATTTCTGAAATTTTTAAGTCGAAAAATTGCTCCTGGTATCAGGAGAACATCTGACCCGAGGAGGTGTGCTGAAATTTTTGGCGGGAAAACCCCCTGAGTGTATGTCTAAGCAAGCATGCATTCGTATAGATGTGACTCTCTCTCTCTCTCTCTCTCTCTGCATATCTCATTCGCTTATAAAATTAAGAATTTTTGAAATTCTAAGTCGGAAAATTGCTCCTGGTATCAGGAGAACATCTGACCCGAGGAGGTGTGCTGAAATTTTTGGCGGGAAAACCCCCTGAGTGTATGTCTAAGCAAGCATGCATTCGCATAGATGTGACTCTCTCTCTCTCTCTCTCTGCATGTCTCATTCGCTCACGAAATTTAGGATTTCTGAAATTTTTAAGTCGAAAAATTGCTCCTGGTATCAGGAGAACATCTGACCCGAGGAGGTGTGCTGAAATTTTTGGCGGGAAAACCCCCTGACTGTATGTCTAAGCAAGCATGCATTCGTATAGATGTGACTCTCTCTCTCTCTCTCTCTCTGCATGTCTCATTCGCTTATAAAATTAAGAATTTTTGAAATTTTAAGTCGGAAAATTGCTCCTGGTATCAGGAGAACATCTGACCCGAGGAGGTGTGCTGAAATTTTTGGCGGGAAAACCCCCTGACTGTATGTCTAAGCAAGCATGCATTCGTATAGATGTGACTCTCTCTCTCTCTCTCTCTCTCTGCATATCTCATTCGCTTATAAAATTAAGAATTTTTGAAATTCTAAGTCGGAAAATTGCTCCTGGTATCAGGAGAACATCTGACCCGAGGAGGTGTGCTGAAATTTTTGGCGGGAAAACCCCCTGAGTGTATGTCTAAGCAAGCATGCATTCGTATAGATGTGTCTCTTTGGATGTTTCATTCGCTTACGAAATAAGGAATTTCTGAAATTTTAAGTCAAAAAATTGCTCCTGGTATCAGGAGAAAAATATTCCGCATACAAACAAGCAAGAATCTCTACACGGCTTCATAAATATTACTATGTGTATAGATATGTATACTAGCAATTTTCAGAGTTTTTGAAATATCAAATCGAAAATTTGCTGCTGCTGTCACAAGAACATCTGACTCAAAGAGGTAATCACCAAATTTTAATTAGCTGAAAACGCATCGCCCAATTCATATTTCCTACCGTTCCTACATGTGTCTTTATACGCTGTTCCACCTCTCGCCTAAATAAAATAAAGGGAACGGAGGGAGGGGAAAGTGGAAGGTAATAAAGCCAATAATTATGCATATATTTCGTAATTTATTTTTGCTGCATCCATACAATATTACTTATTGTTAAAGTTATATACAATATGTGATTGCTCTTTGAAAATAAATCTATACCCATTGCACTTGATCGAGTATCTTTATTTACTTCTTGCATTAATACAAGTCATCATGATATAAATTATTTTCATTTAAATAAAAACAAAAAATAAAAAAAATCAAAGGAGAAGATTCTTTATAATAATCCTTATCCATAATCTTACAAAAGCTATGTTCAATATAGAAGAGAATCCTGGTTGTACGGAGATGTGTGTACTTTCATGAAAGTTTATTCAACTGTAACAGAAAGACGTACGATTCATTCATAATATCAGTATCATTCGGTAAGTTATTCGAAAAAACTAACCAAGAACAATCTTTTTGTCACTGAGTGTACTATCTATTTTATGACAACTCCTCTTCGCTTAAAGTCTTTCCATTAAGATGCTTGTCAGTGTCAGAGATTTCTATCTCGTTAACACAACCCCCATCCGAACCCTGTGACGCCTCGAGGGCCACTGATCCCACGACAGGTGTTCTTGCCCTAGGTCAGTGCTCCTTGCCACGCCAACGGAGTGCGAAATGGTATCGCCATCTCGCGGTTGAATTCCGAACTAATTTCGCCGCAAGCCAATGTACGCCTTGTCGTATGCAATTCGTACATTATATGTATATTGTTCTATTACTCAGAAGGTGTTTACTTTAAATAACTAACAATATAGAATAATGATAAACAGAATCAGTTTTTAATTATCGCAACTACTTTTTAATATTCGCGTACAGCCGATGAGAAGTTGTATCTCCAAAGCCCAGAAATAAATATCACTACTTTTGAAACTATGAAAGATGTCCAATTCAAAATTTTAGTTATTACAATTGTTGAAGAATTTAAATTTATAATATCAAATTCAGTAAAATATCTCGCAAGCACGATGTCAAAAGTACCGATTGACGGCCTCGATACTGCAAGACTCGATCTAAATAATTCTAATCAAATTAGGACAACAATTAATAAAAGTATAGAGAATTTAAATATTATTCATCCAATCTTTTCTATGTATCTCTCTAATTTTTAAAATAAAATACAAATACACGATCGATGTCTAAAGATCGATTATTCCGTTCATTCCTTGCCCTGCAGTTTCCTTTCCTTCTGATCCTCCGCACTCAGGTGGAGATTTTATAACTTCAAAAGAAAAATTAGAAAAATAAAAAAAAATTTTTTCCATATTCCACAGAAAAAAAAACTGATACATACACATTTTCAATTATAGAATTGAGTTCTGCTGATGCACAGTGCACTTTGACGTCATATTCATGATCTATGATTTCTTTCGCTCGTCAAATGTATTCTCATATATTCATGTTCAAGTATGACATAGTTCTATACATGTAATAACACTTGTCACATCTGGGACATAGGTTTCGAACGATGATAGATTTCAGCGATATATACGTATGTAGAAAGGTGGATAGAATGGGTGTACGCAAAACGTTCATCACTTATTTGTTCATTTATTTAATTATTTATTTGTTTCAACTGGAACAGTATTAGTTAAGTAACAATAGATTAGTGTCAACAATTCAATTTATCAGAGCGGTGGCTCGGCCGTTTTAGCCTCCACACCAATAAATATAATAATTAATAATAATAATAATAATAATAATAATAATAATAATAATAATAATAATCATAATAATAATAATAATAATAATAATAATAATAATAATAATATTGATAATAATAATAAAATAAATAAAAGGCGAGTAGGTATACATTCGTTAAAAGCGAGTTTGGTCTCTCCTTGGTGCGGTTGCCCTGGCATTTTTTTTTCGTCTATTCCGCGTCTGCATGCTAGTCACCATTGCTTACGCAGACGAGGCAACATTCAATATAATATGTCAATTATAATTATTTATGTATTTGCAAATTTCGATACAAAATACAGACACAACATACGCTTTATCCCCGACATAATATGGACTACACATCCCATGTGAACGGAATAAAGTGAACAGAAAAAACAATATATATGTATTCATATATGTATATGTTAAAAAAAAAAAAAAAAAAAAACCATGCAACAACAACCAGCTATTACGCGTATACCTAGTTAAAAAAGATATTGCAATTAAATTACCGTCTCTAATATTTGTAATAAAAAAGACTATGAGAAAATATGTCGCTTGTTCGTTGATCCAGAATTCTGTCAGCTTTCTGATACAACATTTTAAAAATATCGAATTGAAAATGTAGAAATTTGAGAAAAATAAAATGACGAAAAAAAAAAAAAAAATTGATTACAGAAAGCCTGACTAAACTTTGACTTGTAAATAATAAGACTGACTAGCTACTGATAAGAGATATACTTTTATCCCAATGCATTTGAATATAATAACCGCGAGTAGATTAGTACATGCAGTAAAATTCGTATAACTGACTAGAAAAAAAGAATATTCATAAATAGCAGGTTTATGGTGTGTAATTGATACATTATTGAGGGCTTGCAGATAGAAGAAGTAGGAGCATTCAATATGTTTTCAAAGTTAAACTTCGATTATAATTGATCGTTTAGCTCCTATGGCATATCGATTGACATTAATTGTGTCAAAAGAAAGACAGGCTTTGATTACCGAATTCATATTATTGAGAAAAAAAAATATTGGAAAAAAAAACCGCTTGATTCAAGTCGATGTCAATCGGCTGCGAATAAAAATAAAGAAAAAAAAAATTGTAATTGTAATATTCTACTGTAAAATAAAATGATTATAAAATCAAACATTTATTGCATCGTTATTCGTTCCCGGAACGAAAAAGAAAAGGAAAAAAAAAATTTATTGCTATATGATGCTTTCGTACTTGATATACTTACAACCGTATCACCAGGAAGGATGCAGTCCACATTATTGTCACATAGGACGGGTGGATAAACGGCCTAAGTCGATCATTAAATTATTGTGCTTGGCTCGCGCTACACACTCCCGAACTACTAAACTTTCCTGTCCATCGTTGGTTTTTTTTCCCCCCCTTTGCTTTTCTCTCATCAGCTTACTCCCATTCAATCTTTTCTCCCCTATTCTTTCGTCCCAAGACATGTCAATTGTACATACAGATTTGTATACAATATGTATAGAGCGTGAAAACGCTACCCCCCCCCCCCCCCCCCCTATTTATACCTTTGTAATAATTTATAAATTATTTTCAGCTATAGAAATCCGTTTCATTCCCTCAGGATTAAAATTCATTCGACCAAATAAAAAAAAAAAAACAACGAAACAAAACGAAACAGAAAAGAATAAAATAACGTAACAGAAAAAAAAAAAATAATAATCAAGGAAACACGTCGAATTAAAAATAGGATTAGTAAAAAGTATTTCTTTTTTTTCTTTTTGTTTTGTTTTGCCAAAAATAAATTTGGCACATTTTACGAGGACAGAATAGTTTAGCTCCAGTGAACATTGCTCAGAGTAAAAATAATATTCTATGAATATAGTAAAATAATGATGATGATGACAATAATAATAGTAATAGTATAATTAATAATTGATAATTAATAAAAATAATAATAATAATAATATGCATATATATATATATATATATATATACATATATGTATATGCATATATATATATAGTATGTGTATATATATAAATATATTACAATAATAGTAAAGAAAATAATAAATCGAACAGCAGTAACCAAGTTGCTTGCTTCGTACAGCTTGACAACGCATTGCCAAAAGACCAAACAGCTGCTTAGGTACTTTGTACAGGTATTCCATTTCCTCTTAAATATCTCATAAAATAATATTTAACCTTAATAATTATACAGCGATTGAATTAATTGGTAAGAAACGTTGATCGATATAATTTTGGTGCTTACTGGTCGGGTTTAGTCAGTATAGCGCCTTCTAGTTTTTAAGGCCAGTAGGAACGAGGATTTTTGTCGAAAAGAGTATACCTGCTTTACTATTAAACAGCGCGAGCAGTGGTTTCATTCCTTCATAGAAACAATGCAATAAATTTGAGAGATTTCACTTTTTATGTATACATACAGAGAAGTTATCTTGAAAGTTATCACTCAGTCATTGCCAACTCGGTACTCCCCAAGTTTTTCGACTGTTTTTCGCAGGCTTGCATTCCTATAAACCTCGGCTTCAACTGCATCTATCTATAAAACAATCGTTTTCCCTATAATGAGGATGGCAAGCCTGCGAAAAACAGTCAAAAATTCGGGGAGCGCCGAGTTGGCAATGACCGAGTGATAACTTTCAAGATAACTTCTCTGTATATGGTTTTTTTTTTTTTTTCTCTCAAATTTCGCGACGAAGTCCGACAATTATTACAAATATGACTCATAATTATGATAGCGATTAAAGTCGTGTGATTTATAGCGTGAAAACCTCGCAAATTACGTCAGTACATTGCTCTATGGAATAACGCTTTACAACTTGACATCACTCCGAGCTGGTGGGCCTGGGCCTGATATACGTATCTCTTATAAATATGTGTCTCCAAAATATTGAATTTTTAATACTTTTTTTATTTTTTATTTTTTTTTTTAGCAAGCTTGCTCCGTGTAATTGTTCATATAAAATTGTATCCCATGAACCATTGGACCGCACTAGTTACTAGGGCCTTTTTCTGCCCTCCAACTCCGTTTCTGTGAACAATTATATGTGTCATAACGCGCTGATATACATATATATATTTTTTTATCGTTTTTTTTTTATTATTTAATTAATTAAATAATTAATTCGCTCCCCACCGCTCCGCTAAATTAAACATAACGTTGTATGTACAATACATTGTTTCTTGTGTGTCAGCAATTTATAATAAGAGAACCAAAAAGAAAAACAAAAAAAGATACGATACATAAAAGCTGTCGCAAGTAATTGATGATTGAGTTTATAAAGGATAGCTCACTTCTGGTAAGAATTCCACTTAATTTCAAGTTTCAACATGAAACTTGTACGATTTTTTTTTTTTCTGTATTTTTTTGTATTTTTTGTATTTTTTTTTTTTTACGTAAATGCTTAGAAATTACTAAGTTTTATATTTTATTTGTTATTCGTTATTAAAACGTTGTTGCCAGTCCTACAAATATCACTAACTGAAATGATTTTTTCGTCTTGTTTCATTTTATTTATGTATTTCTTGTTCCTTCTCTGTTTTTTTTCCCCTTGTTTTTATAAAATAACATGTCATTCTAATAAATGAATAAATTAAAGAATCAGTTCTGCGCTTCTGAATTGTTCATCAGTTTAATCTTCATTATTTGAAAACTCACAATCAGTGGACAGTTTACCAGAAATAACCCTGGAACATTTCGGGTAAGATGTGGTAGCAAAATGGGGCGGGCTAGCCAGACAATATCAGGCTGCCCTCAAGGCGGCGGCACTCACAATATCTATTTACAAAAATATACACATGAGCAACTTGCTTTACTTATTCATAAATACCTTTCCCGATTCTGCTTACATATTTATGTATTTATTCATTATTATTTTTTTTATTTTACTTTATTTTATCTTATTTTGTTTATGTATGTATGTATGTATAATTTTTATTTTTATTTTTTTTTTTTACGTTTTTTTTTCTTTTTTTTCGTTCTTTCCTTCATTTTTCTTTCTTTCTTTCTTTCTTTCTTTCTTTCTTTCTTTCTTTCTTTCTTTCTTTCTTTCTGTCTTTCTAGAACCACTACTTTCCCATACATTCTAGATAATGTAAGTAATATGTGTTGTTGCGTATTAATTCTAATCTACACCTCACTTATCTACAAATTGTGTTATTTCTTTATCAATAATTATTTTTATTTATTTATTTATTTATTTTTATTTTTTCTTCTCCTTCTTTCTTCATCTTTTTTTTTCTTCTTCTTCATCTTCCTCTTTATAATGTTACAATATTGTTACTTTATGTGTATATATAATAAACTATATCATTGTTGTATTGTTGCTTTAAATATGCTCAGGTAGGCCTGCGTTATTTTTATCTAGAAAACGCATGAAACTTACCGTGGGCAATTTATTGTATCTATGCACATTTTACAAAAGCGGACACCTCGGAAAATAGAGATAAATTATTATTATTATTATTATTCACGACTTTTTTTTCTGTTTGTTTTTTTTTTTTTCGATTTTTATTTTCTTTCTTTATCTTCTAGTATTCAATCGTGTGGCACTCAGTCCTTTTACTATAATAAGTAACGTATTTTTAGTTAATATGGTACAGTACATTGCTATTGCTCAAAGGCATTGATAATTATTATGATTTTTAAAACAATATCTTTCGAATCCGTACACGGTACAGGATCTTAGGTTTCATCGTTCGGAGGGTATAAGAATTGACTATATTTGCTAAGTAAGATACCCCATCCCAACGACGTGATTGTGTGATCCTCATCTCTGTCTTATTTTTTTTTTTTAATTCAAATTGCTTAAAATTTCAAGACAGATATATATCTACATACCACGATATCACGGTTGTTAATTAATTATCTTGCAAATTCTTGCCGCGTGTGCCTCATAGCGATATAGCTTTACTTAAAGATGCGTCTTGTCTCTATAAAATCCTCATGATTATGCCCGCGATTTATACCGTATTGTTATCGTATAAATCTTGCATAATAAACTTCAAGCAGTCCCTGACACCCATATCATCTATCCCAATATAAGAATTGCATTTCCACTGGCTAATTATAAGTAAAACACTGTTAGTTAGCGACCGAAATTAGAATTTATCTATTCTCCGGAAGTTCTTAGAAATGAATTTCACAGATGTAATCATTCCAGTAACGTGGACGTTGAATATATATTGATGAATCAATAATGATAGTGGATAAATGTAAAATTGATTGATTTTTTTGTCTTTTGGTTCTTCTATATCTAATCAAATTGATATGTCGTTCGTTTCACAACCAATTATTCAATTGTATCAGTCGTTAACGTGTACTTTGACTTTACACAGTTTATACAAACTTGTATACATGTATACGTATATTTGATAATTGTCAAAAATGTATAATGATTAAATTTTTTTCTATATTCTCTTTATATAATCTTTAAAATTAATTTTCAACTATCAAAGCCACACGAAACAAACGATTTCTTTTTATAGTTTATTTATTTATTTTTTAAACAACGTCCATATTATCCTGTACATAAATTCCTTTCATAACTAACCGGACTTTTATGAATTCATATTTGAATTTATCTAACGCATGATTATCGCAGCTAACCAGTTTTGTGTCTTAGTAGATGCCATAGGCCACAGCTCTTTGGGCAACAGATATATTACGAAATACTTAAGTCTCTCACGTCGTCGCTATTTTCCCAACTCACTATGTGAGCATAGTGGGATATGTAGCCATATTGTGGGGGAGCGAGGTAACGTAATTAGGGGTGGGTGGTCGGGGGCTATGCCACTGGGGTCAGAGAGCACGAAGTTTCTTTATTCCAGCCTGTACATAGCGCACCAAGTCGCAGAGAGAACTTGTTAACGTCAAGGGGCCTCTCTGCTCGTCAAGTTCGATGAAAAACTCTGAAATTACGATAACAAGCATCAATAAATTAGAATTTTACAAAAATAAATAAAGATTCATGAGCTTGTACTCCAAAATCAGATGCTACGAGCAGCTTTTGAAATTTATTCAAAATTTTTCACTATTTTCTTTGTCAATTACCTCTATGCTTATCAGTAACCAATGAAGTCGCTTGATCCCATAGCTCGTGGCAGCTCATTAACAAACTGAAGTATTGATTCTGTTTTTGCATAGCGTTGTGTACGCTGAGAGGCATGCTCACATATGGGGCACCTTGGGCTTGCCCAGATACTGCACCCCTGTTGGCTAGCTCTCCGCTGCTGTAACCTGAGCTTTGGCTTCCAACCGAACCGACTGAACCAGCTGGGGAAGGAGTTGGAGACAAGGGAGAAGGTGTACCTTGGCCTTCTGGTTGTACTAGTGTAGGTTGCGCCGGCTAATTAGAAAGTTTTTAATTATTGATATAGAATATTCAAGAAAATGTGTTCCATATTTTATTAAAGATTAAATTTCTTCAATTTATAATAATTATCAGATCTGCTAATTTCTTTGTATTCTTACCTTTTGATGGTAGTCTGCTAGTATTTTTTGGTTCTCCTTGACCTCGTGCTTCCGCATCTTGAATAACTTGTGGTATAAAAGAGATTGGCACCACAGGCTGTAATCGAATAATTTTATAATACGTGAAAGGTTTCTCTTGGGAATTGTGACAGTACTTTTTGAATTAGGATAACTTTGCAGTTTTGCTTACCTCAAAACAGCCAGTTTGTTATGGATACTGCTCTCCGGAGAGTTGTTCTGTTGGCTTTTAAACTTGGAAGAAATATACCTGAAACAGAGAAACACAAAGATATTTAGAACAAACTGATTAAATAATTCAGAGCTTATTTCTTGCCAACAAATAGTATCTTACGGTAGTTATTCTACATCTCGAAAAATAACTTCGATTATAATTAGACATACAAACGTTAGAAAATGCATGCTACGAATTTCCTTACATACATTAAAAACTTTTTTTATTTACTAACTTTAAATCGTTAAACTCACTTTATTAGGCTAAGTGTGTCCTTATACATGGTAAATGCGGCTCGTTCAGTAAGAGGGTCTGATTCCATTGCATGGCCGGTAAGTAAGAAGTATAATACGGCCTCCAAGTATTGCATGCATTGCGCAGTCAGCTCTCCCTCCTCATCTGCACTGTGCTTCAGTCGCTTTGCTTCTGTCAGGTACTGATTCTGGTCCCTTTAAACAGAAATTAACAAATTTATTTATACAATAACACACAACAATCCAATATCCATCCATGAAGAATATGTATGTACGATATGAAAGGTCTAAAAATCTTTACTTTAGATTAAACTCCAATGTTTACCTATCCTGATCCTCCAATATGTCATTGTGAGAGTGGAAGTAGGAATAGTAGACTCGTTGGGGTGGTGGTGGTGGAGGCAGCAGGCTACCGTCTGCTTTCTCTTCCCGTTCATGATTCGTCGGCTGCACATCACACTGCTGTAAATATGAATAATTGTTGATTTCAGATGAAAAAATTTCTAGTCAATTTGCCAAAAACTCAATTCAAGGGGGATACTATTCCTATAATTAAATGCTCTTGTTGAAATTGGATGTAATTTACTTCGTTGTATTATTTCAACCACAAAGTGGAACAAAGCTTCAAAGAATAGAAAATTAATGGAAGATTTAGGAAAGTACTTTTTCAGTTCTATGAAGATATATGAAATTTCAAATGCTTTGTATGTATGTACATACATACGATTATTTTTGCTTATTCGATTCTGATATCAGTTTTTTGTGATCATTATGCTTTTAGTGTTTGTTATTTTTGCTATCATGCTAACTGCAATTTTACAATTGATAATTAAATGTACACGTTTTCGCTTGACATTAGTAACTAATATTCATTTTATTACTATTACTATTACTATTACTACTATTATTTATTTTATTTGCTGCCTCACTAGAGGCAGCAAATAAAAGTGCTAACTCTGAACATATGTTTTCTAGTTGTGGCTTTTTTGATATTTGTAAATATTTAAAAGATAATAATAATATGACAAATATATTACATGTTTGAAACACTGTGAAAAAATGACTGATACAGTGAAATCATGTGATCAGTTGAATTAGAGACGATTCAAATAAGAATCGATAATTTTACCTGGCTCGAAGAAGGTCTTGGTGTAGCACACTGAGTATCTGGATGTTTTCGTTTCCTCTTTTTCTTTTCCTTATGTTCAGAGCTTTTGGCTTTAGAGTCTACAGAACAAACAGTACTCAAACTAGACACTGAACTGCAACTAGTGTTACGTTTTCGTTTAGGTGCACTCCCGCCACTCCCACTTGCGCTACCATTAACACTGCAACTACCACTACTTGTGTTTGTTGAAAAATTATTTTTGCCCTCTAAAACAGGTTCAACTTTAACACGACTTTGTTTCGCACCACTTTCCAATGATTTAACTGTTGCTTCACTACTACGTGTCCTTGTATCAGATGGAGGTGTATCAACAATCTCCCCTTCCTCAGGGGTCGGGGCTCGAGGTGGAGGTAGACAACTGGCTGATCTAGAAGCCGGCCTTGTGTCAGGGAGTTCAGTTCGTTGTCTGAATTCCTGTCCACGAGAACTCTGCGGTATGTGTGAAAGCCGAGTCAAAGCTACCCGACACATTAGACTTGGATTACCATGGACGTAAGTCAAAGGCGGTAGGGACATTCTGGACGAAGGTCTCTTATAGGGACTTTCTCCGCCAGTTGGTGTAGTTGCTGAAGTATACTCTTCGACATAAATACCACATTTTCCTCCACCCTTACCACCTTTTCCACCTTTACCTCCCCCTTTCCCACCCACTTTCCCGGAAGATGAGAACAGTTTTCTTAAAGTATCGCTCTTCTTTTTATCCTGAACGTTACCTCTTTCCTCTTGCAATTTAGGTGCTGTACCAATATCGCTGTCGGATTCCGCGTAGTTCTTTGTAGGCGGTTGACGAGGCCGTGGAATCACTCTAGCTACCCTGACTTGTCGAACTTCGGTTTCACTGTCGGTATCATTGTTCTGACTACCAGGAGGGCCGGATATTCGAGGTCTTGATCCCCTTGGCTTTGTTTTAGTAGGTGTTTTCTTCTTATCAAGTTTCTTTGGCGATTCTGGAAGTCTATTTCTCTTTATCGAACCCTCACGATCACTGGGTCTCTTTTTAATCGAAGAACTACGCCAGGAGCTACGATCCTCAGAATCGCTACCTTTGTTCACCGCTCTCTCATCTTCGCTAGAAGATACCGCTGCCCTTGATCTAGTCTTATCGACGATAGATATCGGCGACGTTAAAGGTCTCGGAGGACTAGGATGGTCGCTATCGGAGTCACTTGAACCTCCTCTAGCGTTGCTAGCTTCGTCGCTGGTCGAAACTGTTGATTTGGAGATTGGTTTTTTCTTACTGATTAAGCGAGGTCTTCCACGTTTTGTTTTACCGCTAGTTTCATTGTCCGAGGCCTGATGAACCTTGGGACTTTTTGCCAACTTTCTAGGCCGCCCTCTTCTAGGTTGTTTAGCTTTTTCTGGCTGCAGTAATCGCGTTTCTTGGACAACAGGTTTCTTCTCATTATCAGAATGGTTGTCGCTGTCGCTCAAGGAACTTAACAACGGCGTATTACCCTTGTTCAATGCTTCGTTCAACTGCCAATCACTTCCAGAGTCATTTCGAGTTCTTGTTATACCCGATGGTGCTATTCCAGAACCATCACGTCTTGCTCTATCCTGGAGAGGTTTAGCTTCCTGAGTTTGTTCACCAGACAGAGTAGCAGGTTTGTTGAGGAAGGATTCAAGGTTCCATCGAGGTTTTGCCTCCTCGACAGCCGGCGGTGGTTCTTCGACATTAGGTATTGGGGATACTGAAGGCGGAGTTGAAGGGCCTTTATCTGGTGGCCGGACTCTCTCATCATCAGTTTCGCCACTGCTGTCGGTTCCAGTGTCAGTTTCTGTTTCCGAGCTTGAACTGGCACTTGGAGAACTGGAAGGTGCTTGTCCTAAGGGACTAGGAGGCCTCTGCACGATCGGACTCGGCGATCGTTTTCTAGGAGGACTTGCCGGAGGTGGAGACAGCGGTGTTTGTGGTACAATTTGATGTGACGGTGACATCTGGCTAGGTGGGCTTGGCGGTCTTGAAGGTGGCAGTGATCCCGGTGGTGACTTGTCTAGTGGGGACATTGGCGCCAGGGGTGCGGGTGTCATTGCTGGTAGCAAACTGAAATTGAATAAATTACAATATTAGTAAACTGTTATGGTAATTGGAATTTTTTTGAACGAATTATAGACCGTGGGTTAAAGGAAACATTTTTTAGCTCTGAGACATTCAGGGGAACATCCTAAAAAAATATTACGAAATTCTAAATCCATGAAAATTATATCGAAATATACTTATAAATTTGTTTTTTTTTTGTTTTGTCTTTTTGAATAGGAGATTCCGTTTTCCCCGAAATTGAAACAGTAGTACTCAATAACAGAATATTTTTCTTATGGAATTTTGAAATTTATGAATATACGCATTTGCTGGATGATCTCGAAAACGGATAGATCAAAAATCCTAAAGTTAACAGGGTTTTACATTCCGACGATGGGAATTAAAAATTGCCACATCTCGTTCAATTCGAACTTTTACTTCTACGATGTATAACAAAAAACTAGTAAGACCTATAATTTATTACCGACAATATAGACTCTGCTCATACTTGATAGTATTTCCAGTAATTACACGAGTTTCTGCGGTGATGAAAAGTACCGTGAAAAATCCTGATTTTACATTTAGTTAGAAGTTATGTTTTAATACAACTGTACACGAATGATGTGGGTGGATAGGTATTTTCGTTGAGGATTGAATTTTGTGAAGTGCAGAAGCCTCGAAAAATTTTGAATCTTTGCCAAGACAGAATTCAGAAAGACTGGTGGTGGGTACTTTCTTTCTTCTAGTATAATACTCCTGCATCGATGCACAAATATTTTCGCTTAGTGTCAGTCAACGTCAGTACAAGGACTAAAGCTGAACTAGAACATTTGGAAACTAGCTTACGAAAATCTATCTTACCAAAATTTCTAGTAAGTAGTAAGATAAATTGAATTTCTCATAGTATGCGAGATGACCGTAAGAAAATGATTCGACGTTTAAAAGTGTGAAAAAACGATCGATGATCTAAACGAGTACTTCCTTCGTTAAAGAAAAAAATCTTTTTCTATGCTTGCTTCCGTAAAACTATTCAACAAAAAGTTAAAAAAAAAAAAAACTCCTTCAAGCTTCTGAATTCGATAATTAGCCTAGATAAATTGATTACACTGGCAAGTTGTGCTTCAATGTTACATATATGTATAAGTATCTGCTACCATAGTCCATATTATAATTATGGACGACCCGTGCGTATACATTATTCCGATCGTATTGAATATGTGTATCATTTCAATTCCGAGTATAGAGGCGTGTTTGAAAATTGCCTGACATATGTATATAAATTATTCACAGTTCGCAAGCGGGTGAACATACGTTAAATAAAATATATCTATATATCTACGTGACATCTGACTTGAGTTTTATCACGTATACACGGTAATATAAATTCAAAATTCATCTGTATACCTATATACAATTCCTCCGATAATAATACACGCGATGAAAATTTCTCACTCCTTATATACTCCGGCATATATAAAAACTACCTTCACCGAGTTTACCTGCAGTTATCATCTACGAATCCATATCAAATATCATTCAATCTTTATCATAGTTTGCCAATAAAAAAAAACAAGGATCGGAAAGTGATCGCGAATGAACGCGAGTACAACAGGTTACGGGGGAAGGTACGCCGGGCACCGCGACGCTAGTAATAATTGCGTCATGGCGTCGGTAGACCAGTAGCAGGCAGTTTCGTGACAGATGTGCTTTGCAAATAGGGTAGCCAGCGATCCTCGTTTAACCGTCCGTAGTCACACTTCTGTAGAATCACGTAGTAGTCATACTGGGGGTCAAATTGATCCAACGTCATTTTCAAATGGCTGCCGTACAAAAAGTATCCGTATACGATTTTTGTTCAAAAAATTATGAAACATACTTCGAACATTGTAGACTACGTAGCAACATTCAATTTGGACAAAATCAAATATTAACACGTCTAAAAAAATTCGTAAAGATGTGAATCTGCGAAAAATGTACTTTTTCAGTAAAATATTCATAACTTCTTCATTTTTCAATTTTTATTTTTTTCTCGAAAAATTTCAGGGTGATACTCACGAGATATGGTACTTTGATAAAAGAAAAAAAAAATAATAACTCAATAGTGGGGGTTTGAAAAACGGTATTTATTCTATCCAAATACAGATATTTAGCCCCAAAGTTGAAACTGGTTCAATTTGACCCATGGCGACTACGAAGGGTTACCGGATTATCATTATATTAGTATAGTTGGTTGTTGTCGATACTATCCATACACACATTATACTTTAAATCTAAAAATAAAATTCGCGAATATAAGACGAAACTAGCGATTTGAACTGCGTATATTCACCCCACACTACAGGTATCACATCTAAATATTGTGAATATACACTAACGAAAATAAAACTAATGAAAGGTAAGGTTATAATAATTTAAAGAAATAAAAAAACCAAGTCATTCGTACTAGTCACCTAATTGAAGGCACCAAATTTCTACTTTCGACCCTAAAAATTGTCCGATAACAAAACAAAAAAAAAAAATGGAGAGGGGAAAAATTATATATAATGAATAGATAAATGAAGGGATTACAAAAATCGCAAGTAGGTACATACATACGTATACATACATACGTATAATTCCGCACGACAAAATCTCAAAGTCGTATAAGTTGCCAATCGACGAAACTGAGAGCAAGTATATATTAACACGCAAGGCACTTGAGTTTGCGCAACTCATCGGCCACTAGTGGGTCACATGGCGTTGATAGGGGGCTGACTATATTTAGATTGAACAAAAATGGTACGACTTTATGCGTACCGGGCTTGGAACACGCATAGGAAATATACATGTATATACCTATACATATACATATATATGTATATGTACATATGTATCCTCATGCTTATACGTATACGCTTAAATATACAACTATACGTATAGTATTACAGTGGATATATAGAAACGCGTTTAAAACTACGGAAGTTACAACTTTATACGCGGAACGAAACTTCGCGAAATTGGTCTAAAAAGACGCGGGGGTGGAGTTTCGAGGGATGGAGAATGGAAGACAGAGGGATAGAGGATAGATACTCACTCGACTGGAAGATTCGTATTCGGACTTCTGTTGTCTCTAGTCGTCCGCGAAGAACCCTGCAGACAAATGAAAATTTTCGTTGTAAATTTTTTGACGCCTAGGATTATACACATATGGATTTCGTTTAAATTCCAGAGTCCCTTTAGGATTATAAATGTCACCCACTCCCTTCCCCCCCCTCCCCGCCGTTCGAATTTCATACAGTATTTATACCGTACCTTGTTTCCTTCATCTTCGCTATCTTCCGAAAGTATCAGGTCATCGACCAAATCTCTGAAACAATAATGAAAAGATCGACAATTAGATAAACACAGTCTTGTGTCAAATATTTGATGACATCGAAAAAATAAGCAAAAAATAATAATTTTTTTTTTTTCATTTACTTGATCCTTCCCAAACTGACTCATCATCGATTCGATCAATCAACTCGTGAACGAAGAATTTACTGTTTTTTTTTTTGTTTCATACTGCATACGGTATACTTTTATAATGCCAGTCCTTTCATTCGGACATTGCAGTCAGCTATACGGTAGCTGTAATGCAAGAATTGTTATACCTAAACGCGATGCAAAGTGGTATGCATGGTGGCTGGAATCGGAGCACTGAAACCCGGTGCATCGAGGGAAAAGGGACGACCGCCGGCGCGTGATATCGTAAGCTGAGAGAATATTGTACTAGGGTTGGGTTGGGTTTGGGTTGGGTTGAGTTAGGTTAGGTAAAGTTAGGTCGGTCCGGGTTATAATGCCTAACGCAGAACAGAGAAGAGCAGAGAAGAGCAAAGCACCGTGGAGAAGAGGCGGGCGTACATCGACCCCGGGAGTATATCCTATGCTGGCTTCTTCTTCCCACCCGCCGCGTACGACGACGACGACGACGACGACGACGACGACAATCCTTTCTGCGTTCCCAACGCGCCGGTGAGAGACGCGAGACACGAGAACTTGAGATGAGAATGAAGGAGAGGAACGAGAGGATCAAAGTGAATAGATGCGCTGATTCGGATATGTTGTGTAGATACTTTGTAAGCTTCTCACAATCAAATTACGCCTCCTTAACATCTCGCATATGTTTTAAACTGTCAACCAGGTGTCCTTGGCGATTCGTTAATATATTTCATCCACATGTATCTATCTATGTATAGATTGTACATACGTATGTATAATATAGAAGAATTCCGAGGTCTATTAAACAAATGAATACAAATCAAGGATATCATCATCCTTTGCCTCGTTCTATTTTTTTTTTTTTTTTCGCGATTTAAATTTTTGCTTTAACTCCGTTAGTTTTGTTCATTTTTTTTTGCTCCCATACGATTTGCAATTATAAAACGAATATGATTTTTTTTTTTTTCACCGATAATTAGTTGCAGAAAATTATTAGTGACAAGTAAAAATATCAACTAACGAGATTAGATCATACGATTTTATTTTTCGAATCCTGATTCTAACGTGTGAAACTCTAAAGATCTAATTGACACAAGGCTTACGCCTAGTTCAATTAATATAATTATTGATAACTAACGTTGCAACGGCACGATTTCGCGATAATAATGGTTAGAATCTGAAGTATTAAGACCTCGATCCTCTCGTCCATGTAGATCTTCAATTATCGAATAACGATATCTAGTTTGGAGTAAAAAAAAATTTTCAGAAATATCGAGGTCAGCAACCGAGCTGCAGAGTTTAAGTGTAGTAGGCACATACATATCGTATATGAGAAAATACGAGAAAAATTTTTGAAAGCCGATCAATATTTAGAGCCAGGAGGAGCTGAAAAGGAGAAACTATACGTATAAACCTTACGCCGGTGCAGGGTTGCAGTGTCGCGGTATTCACACGTAGATATCTGTACGTATTGAAATTTTTAGTAACAGGTTAACTGCAGCAGGCATTCGAGACTCGACTTGAAAGATAAGAAATAACGCGTCTAACCAAGAATTAGCGATAGCTGAAAGCTACGACACTATCCTAACATAAAGTAGAAGAAAACCAGTTTGTCCTGCAGGGACTAAGAGACACTTCCTATTATCGCAAGTCTCGCTCACTTCTCTCGCACTTTTTCATACGGCAAAGTACAGAACTTGAACCGCATGAACTCCGAGAGAAACTAGAAAATCAATGTAATAAATGAATAATGAACTGTTTCTCTTCTTTTCATTCCGTTTCTTTTTTTTTTTTTTTATTTCTATATAAATTTGTGCAAATCCGTAGAATTGTAGTGACAATAGTCCGTGAAAAGAAGGAGGGAAGGAAAAAAAAGAGATAAAAACTGGACCTTTTGCCGATATATCAGCGATTTGTAACCTTGACATGAGCTTTCACAGTCAGGTTGTTACTACAGTCGAAGCGAAGCGAAGATATCCGCCTCGAGGGCGCTTAACGAGTGACCAGTTGTCAGAGAGCAACGAGCCCCGCTGACACTCCTGGCACAGAATCAATTTATCTTCGTCTCCGCTTCGGATGGACACTTCCGGTTTCACTTTGAAAGTGCTACAAGCTTTGCAGTAGTAAGAAGGAAGGAAGGAAGGAAATAACTAAGGAAGTAAGAAGGGAGGGTGTATATCGTTTCGCGGACTAAATTCTCGTGAGATAGAAATGATTTGTTTGAATAAAACTGACCGTACGGTTTTCTTCTTTCCCTACAGTAATGATATATATTAATATCAAGCTCCTTGTACTGCAGAGAAAAGGTTGAAATCTAGACGTTGATAAGTTTTGCGGCTAGCCAAGGGTTTATTTCATTTTATTTAGTTTATTTATTTTCTTTTTTTTCAAGCTCAACCAGTACGTGAAGGAGGTAGGTAGTCAGGATTGAATACAACCCCGTCGGTGTCGTTGGTTAAAACGTGAAATTTTCCGTAGTGCAGCTCCGATATACCGCGAGGAATTGGCTTCGTCGTCGAGCGAGCTGCCTACTTGAGCTATCGTTGAATGCAAGCTCTGCTGCTTTCTGCTGGTGCGAGCCAACAACCTCGAGTCTAAACCGAGCCAAGTCTCAAGTCGACAGCGTATTTATCTGAGAGAAATAATTCGGCTTAAACGCGTCAAAATTTTTTGTTTTCCGATCCGGATGAGAACTCGACAATAAAAAAAAATCGCCACTCGAATCAAACTCGCCGAAAAACATTCCACATACGTGATGCTGGCAAGACCGAGTTTGAATTTTTCATTTCGGAGTTTTTTCATTTTCTAAAAGCTCGGTTATATAATTCAACCCATATATTCTTTTTCTTGAAAGAACGTTCGCACCGACGAGGAGGACATCCGGCCTCACGACGCTAAGGAGTTCCTACTTCACCACCTCGCACAAGCGTCGTTCTGTAAGCGTCGAGGGGATGAGCTGCACAATCGATATCAGAAGAACCTCGAGACACTCCGCGTGTTTTCCTTCCTACCGAAAATCGCACACTTATATATTTCCGCGCGAATTTTTTAATGGCAAAAGAAAAAAAATTACCGTGTCTTGTATGTACGTCATGACTTACAAATAAATAATGAATCAACTGTGACGAACGATGTGCGAAAATCTATGAACAACAAAATATGTATAATCGCGATATGCGTGAGCGAATGAGATTTCATTAGCTCGATGCGACAGTATCGAAAAATATCGGAGAATAAAACGTTGCTAATCAGGAGTTCGCAGATGTTAACATCACGGTGCCTTCGGGATCAGAGAGAATATGCAGATCGTGGGCAGTGGGTAAATGTGTTTGGAGGAGAGACAGCTTTTGAATAATTAAGCTTTAATAGTTAACAGTTTGCAACGAGGTAGTTTGTGACGGGATTAGAACTTGGATGGATTAATTTGCAGTACTGGTATATGGTACGGTGACAAAACCGTGTTGAAAATTTTCTGATATAATTTCGCACTGTTTAACGAAGACAAAGATTTCTTTCCTGTATGTAATAATCCGTGTATTATATAAATATATATGAACGAATTGAGGGATCCGGGTATTCACGAAAGGTATAAAACTCGGCGCGTAAAAAGGCTTACAGACATAAATCTTTTTTTCTTCTATATTAGCTAATTTATTTAAAATCCTATTTTCGCGAGTATACTCCATCGACATTTTAACCCGTCGAAATAAGAGCCAGCTACCCCCTTCTCGCCTTCCTCGTACTCTTCTCTCCGGTTACTACCCCTCGTTTATAAATCGTTACAAAATTGTCTCTGTCACACGCCACCTCGCCCCCGTTAGCAAGCAGAAACGTACCATCAATCACTCCTCCGATAACCGTCGACGAGACAAACTTCAGATCAAGTATTTACTGCAGAATCGCCATCGCTCGATCCGTAATATTGCGGTACGTACCTATATACGCGATAAAATTTTAGGATCGTTAAAAAACGGTAAAAGGACGACGGAAATTTTTGCTCCAACTGAGTTCGGGGTCACCTCACGGGGTTACAAACGCCTAAAAAGGCGGAATTTTTTTTCCCTTTTTCCAAGGACCTTCGTGTATCCCAAATGAACTTTTTCAAAGGCCCAGTTTTATCACACTAGTCTTTTGAAGCGTGGATCAAGCAAAGGTCAAAGCAAGAGCAATTGTAAGTAAAGCGTACTCGTATATATGAACCGGTACTTAAATTATCAATTTTTTTTCATCTCTAATTGTCCAGAAATCAAGCCTCGGTTAAAATCGGCGAAAAATTTTAACACGAGTTCACTTCTGTTCAAAAAAAAAATTTTTAGACAATTAGAGACAAAAAATAATGTCGGATTTAAGCAACCGTTCATCTCAGTCTTTACGACGACTGCTTTTACTTTGACCCTCCTACTTTGAAAGAGTATCGTGATAAAATTGGAGAAATTATGGAAAAAAATAAAATTATCAAGACTACTTCCGAAGGTCCTGAAGAATGATGATGATGAGGTTGGGATATGCTGTGTTTCTGATATGTGATACACGTTTTACTTAGCAGGAGTCTACCGCGTTCATCATAGTCTATAAAATGATAGATTTTTTCAATTCTTTTTTTTCTTGTTCTTTTTTTTTTTCATCGTAGTTTCGCTACGGATCAGCGATTGTCCGTTGTTTGCTGGTAGCAATCGCTTTCTACCTGTAAGTTCCCGATGCCCATTAACGAGGGAGGCGGTGGCGGCGGCAGTGGAGGCAGCAACACCACCACAGAGTCAAGCCAGTGTAACCAACGAAGCAGAGGGGGGTTTCCGACGTTATAACCGAGAATCGAGCGGAGGGCGGAGAACGGATGGAATAGAGAATTCCACGAGGCCAGCCCGCCACCACCACCACCATCACTAAAATCACCACCACCACCACTACTACGATCACCGCCACAAGCAGAAGCAGCAGCGGCAGCGGCAGCAGCAGCAAGCAACCTGCTTGTTGCAAATAACTTCGGAAGTTCCAGGACGGGTACACTACCGTCGTGCTATATAGAGTTCGCTCGATATGTTCCCTTCTCTCTCTCACTCCTTCTCTCTCCATCTATCTATCTATCCTCCTCTTTATCCCCGTCTCTCTCGGAGCAAACTCCCGTGTCCCTCTTTGCCCCGAAGCGAGAGCCGCTTCGGTCTAGTATCTCCAGTCGCCGACCTCTTCGCATCTCCGTTCCACCAGTCGTTTGAGTACCTGGTGGTAATAATTCTGTCCTCTACTTGCCTGGGAACACGGAGGCAGTTTCACAGCTTTGAATTCTGCCCTGTACCGGCGGTTTACCTTCAGACGAACAACGGTGGTGTACGTACCCCGCTGCGTTGTGGTCTCCAAAGTATTGATAACCCCCTCCCCCCCCTCGGTTCCAGGCTTCCGGCTTGGCCCAAATGGATTAGATAACAACAATGAACATCGGATTGTTACATCTACGCACGTACATATTAATTGTGCCGTTTGTACTGTTCAATTAAACTGCTAATCAATTAAGACGAATCAAACCAAAGCCGTAGCTGATACACTCATATTTTATTACAGTTTCCGTTCATCGAACACATGCTCGCGATCTACCCTCGTACGGACATTCGCAATAAAAGATTTCGCCCGGGTTATTATATCCGAATCGTATACCGGATGGCAATTGAAAAAGATTATCGAGGCGGTTTTAAATACGCCGAGGATGTTTGTGAATTAATTTCACTGACACCGAAATTTTGTACACATATTCGTATGTACACAGGATGAATTGACACGTAATTAAATCAACATATCCTTTTTTTTTTTTCTTCTTTTTCATTATACTCTTCTTTTCTGACCGGAGGGCAGACTCGTTATCGATATTCACGGATGAAAGAAATTTATTCGATGTAATTATTCATCGTCCGAAAATCCGTGGCGGTCTTTTTAGGCTTTGCATATCGCCGATTTATACGATGCGAGTCAAAGACCAGCGCGAGTTTAAACCCTTTACCCGTTGACACTGTGTTTAACAGCAGTGATAAAAAAAAAAGAGAGAGAATCGAGATAATCAAATTTGTGAAAAATCTCTATGGTCGGTGAATTCTGATCAAAGGATTACTTTTGCCGGTTAAGGACATAATACTTTGTGATAATATGAAATTACTGACCGATAAACGATTCAAAAAAAAAGTAAAAAAAAAAAAAAAACATACACATGGTTCGTCCGTAGGTATAATATAACTTTGGCGAACGAATCGCTATCCCTCTCGTCGATATCCGTTGACGCGGTAATCGGTGATTTGCAGCCCAATTTCACGGTCCGATGAAACGATTCGTAGAATCAGGCTATTTCCCAGGCATGTGTATGGGATTCGAGTAGTTCATTTATTTATTTATTTATTTTTTCTCTCAATAATTATAGAAACGATTTCGTTACTAATTTTTATTAAGTCTTCAAAGTCTGCCGGTTCACAGTACCCGATTTTACTCATCATACTTTACACATCTAGAAAATACATTTTTTTTTTTTTGCATTTCTTATTTAATGGTTTCTTATACACATGTTGGAAAAGTCGAGTGTCTTGTTTTTCAATCGCGGACAAATGGCAAACTTGTCTTCTCGCATTGCGCTAGTGAAACCGGCAGTAAAATTCTGTAGCAATTGAAGAGGCAAGCAACAATTCGCTGGCACGCAGTGTATAGTAACTGTCGCCGGTTTTAGCCTTGGTATATGTATAATATACATATACCTACGTACACATAAGAACATAAAATGCCGGATGGTTGGTGTGCACTCGACTACCGACCAGCTAGTATATTTTATACTTGTTGGTCATCTCCGGAGTAGATGTACCGTTTTACGGTAAAAAAGAAAAAAATACACAAACAACAAGTAATATAAAGTAAAGTCAATGAAGTATACGAGCTTAATCGACAAAGAAATGGACAAATTGAATAGCCAAAATGAAAAACGTTTATCATCGAATGAAAAATTTCTCGTTTTACTTATTCAAGCATAAAAAGAAAGTGAAGGCAAATAAAAAAGATCGAACGAATAATTATAGAATCGATAATTTATTGAACCGTATTGAGAAAAAAAAAAAATCTATTGAGGTACAGCGGTAGTAATTTTTTTTTTTTTTTTTTTTTCACCGTTAAATGTGCGTGTGAAACGAATATAATAATGATAATAAAGCGTGAATAATTTTGCTGTAACCGATCGTCTGCAGACCTCCCGTAAAGTGCAAGTGTCATTATGACCCTAATTGAAAACGATTAAAAAAATTTTTGTGAAAATTCTTGACACCGATTACGCTCTACGCGCGATTCAATTCAGTTAACAAAGTAGTCCTTGGTCTGTCGCGGGGACTCGAGCTTGAAGGTTCGTTGCCAAGACCAAACGCCATTATACGGTCAGTAACACCGAGACGTGAATCTCCATTCGTTAACGGTACGTTAACGGCAAAACGTACGTTGGTAAAACCTTATCTTTGCTTCCGACCTTGAAGGAATCCAGCTCAAGCTAGGCCAGCCAGCCAGCTAGCTATAGTGACTCGAAATACACCGTACTGTACCGTAGAAAATGACAATATCAATTCCGCAGTGATGCAGCATGCAAGAACATAAAAATAGCAAATAAAAATGGCGTCAAATTATGCGAAGAGAATTGTATCGTCTCTTTAATCGACGGTTGCAGAAACTGGTGTGTCCAGTGGATAGACATCGTTTATTTCACACCAGTCCGCACCGTTTAAAAAAAAACTTAAAAAAAAAAATCGCATAATGAAAATGATAACGATTAACGATTAATTGGCGAGGGCAAATCGAATGATTTTATTCCGACGAATCGGAGCTAAATATATTTATCTGTTAAAAACCTAATGTATAGTATTATGGCACAGAATCGTTATCAAAACTAACAGGGGGCAATTAAATCGGGGTCGATTTAGTGATTATTATAAACGTTGTTGCCAATATTTGTAAGCTGTACTTGTACAAAATTTTCCGACGAATGATTCCAAGAATTTCAATTTACGTTTAGACTGTAATAATTATCGTTAATAATGAAATTTAGTCCGCAAGTCTTATCGTTACGTAAAATTTCAATGTATAAGAATGTACTCTTCAAGGTTTCGCAAGTTCTGCTGAAAAGATAAGCCACTCGCCTTATTTTGTTCATTATTTCTTTTATTTATAATGGAAATACAATTCCCCGGAGAGACATATATGCCGATGAGACGAGTTATCGATGAAAATTAATCCATATATCGATAATAATTACGGTCGGAATCGTCACAGGCATTCATTAATTTTTTTTTTTTTTTTTCACGCAATAAATACCTTGTACTCTCTGTTTAGCCGTTAATAAAAGAGTAATCTGGGTATAATCGGTGTACTTATTACGTAAACTTCATGACACTAGTTGAAGCCATAAAAAATACGCGGTTAAAATTTGATCGTTTCAAGCCTGCGGCGGCAGCCCAATCGCACAAATTTAAATTGCAAATCGCTGTAATACACTTTGCCGGATAGATACATATGTATACCTATATATAGAAATTTAGCTGCATTTTATTATATACCCAACACACCCCTATACTATACGAATTGTGCAACGGATATTATTACTGTATTCCATAAAAATTAAATCCCTGCTCCGAAGTTCAGTCAGAGTATTTTTATAATTACACATCGTCACGCTATATTTTCTACACACGAATTAGCTATAAAAGCTATAAAAACCGCGGTGCAAAGCAAAAGACGAGACAATTATTCGACGGTCATAAATTCATTGAAACAGAAAAGAAAAAAAATACTGATGATAATAATTTATCGTCGAAATTAGAGAGAGAGAGAGAGAGAGAAAAAACAGAATTAAATCGTTTTAGGAAACGATATATACGTGACATTGCTTGTTAATCATCGTCCCGTTCGAACCTAGTCAATATCCGCAGAAAGAAGGGTAAAAAGAAAAGAAAATTCACACCCTCTTGATATAAGAAGACAACACTGTTTGATTGTAAAGTATTATAGTCGCAGTTTTACCCCGGCTCGTTTTGTATATTCTGATAAGAACTTTAAGAGGGTGGGACGGACGTTCCGAAGGTATAGTATAAAACTTGCTGCAGTTAAGCGTCCGCGGGATTTTTGACTCCGCATTGTCGCTCAGGGTCGTTAACTTCTTTTGTGCGCGATAAAATTAGCCCGGAATAAAAAAAGAGCATGATAATGAAAGAGTGAATAATCGCACCGCTTTGCCTGGTATAATTCCGCGGGTAGTAAAGAAAAAATCCTAATCCATCTCGGACCACAATAACCGCGTATCGATCCCAGTGATTGATATTTGGCCGCGATATAAGTCAGGTTACTTATCTCAGGTAACGATTTTTTATTATTTTTTTCATTTTAATGAGGATTAGAATTGGGTCAATATATTCCGCGATGTTTCTTTGTCTAATTAAATAGACATCACTATGTGCTATTATATGTACCTACCTACCTACCTACCGTATAATCGCGGTTTTAATTCGCTGCGTAAGAGAGACTAACCGAGGGGTCACAAGATCGTACTAAGAACTTTAATTAATATCCCTAATTAAAAATAAAACAAAACGGTTTTTTATGACTAGGACGGATTTATCGCACAGTAGAAAATCGCAGCGTTTTTTTTTTTAATTTTTAATTTATTTATAAGAGCAAAGGGAATTATATCTACTCATTTAATTTCATGTATAGACACCTTGATTTTACCGCGACTTTCAAGTTCATCAAATAAAACCAAAAAAAAAAAAAAAAAATGTCTTAACAATCATTCGAACGTAATTTTTATTCAAGAATATTTACTTCATTGAACTGCGATCACATGAAAAAGAAATCAGTCACTATTTTCTAAACCGCCTTTCACTTGCCACTGCGGTTTTTATCAGTTGACAAATGATTGTGATTAGTATACGTATAAACACAGTCACGCATCCCTTTGAACGGTGTATTTGTTCAAACATTAGTCACACACAGTATATAATATATACCTATATATCTGATTCTCGATTTACCGCGACACGAGCACGCGGTTAATTTTCGATTACTGTATGTATAATGATTCGAAGCGAATACACGTAAATTGGATACATGAAAAAAAAAAGCAGAAATCAAAAATGAAAGTAATTCGAAAAGTGAATTCCTTTCAGCTGTTTTTTTTTTTCTTTTTGATTCTCATCACTGCCACGGAGATAATTTTTATTTTATATTGTATTCAGATATAGATATTATTTATTCTTTTCCCACGACTCTGTGTAGACTGTTAACCTGGGTTATATATGTATATCTAGACTTGAAGTCAATTTACAAGTTTGAAAGAAAAAAAAAAAAAAGAAAACTTACTAGATTTCATGTATAGAATAATTGAGAAAAGTTATTTACATTTTAATAAACATTGAGTGCCGACGAACGACCTCTGAACATTAAATCAAAGTTTCTCAAAGTTTTTGTGGAGTATATATATATTTTTTTTTGTTTTTTTAGCTAATGTCTGATATAATTTTGCATTACTGAAAGCTTCGAGCCTCGAAGGGGTAGGTTATATTACAGGTATAAATGAACAGTATGACGTATCGATTATATACTTACGAAGAAAGCCCTGTCGCTGTATGTCGTTCTCGTTCTGTAACAAAATGAAAAATTTAAAGATTATAGATTAATTTGATGTAAGTATTTAAAAGTATTGTATAATCGTATATAATCAATAGCTTTAACATCGACCTCGACACTGTAATTGGTATACTTGAGCCTAACTGCACTCACAATAACAATCGTAAGTTGTTCTAAAGTCTATAACCGATCGAACACAATGGCAATTCCTACCGACCAGGGCTCGCCCTGACGCGTAGTATATACGTACATACATGCATACATTCATGCGACAAGTTGTCCTTGATTGTATGAAATATATATCCGTCGAAAGAGATAGACCATAAATAAAAATAAAATAAATTATAAAACATGAAACAAAAGGGAAAAAAAAAATAAAAATAAAAATCTTCTTACATATATGCATGAGTGTAATAATACAAGCAGATATAAGCATCAGACGTTTTTGCGGTTTAAAAAAACCAAAAAAAAGAATTCTCATAAAAGTTTCGCTGCGGTAAACTCATTTTAACGGGCTCTGCACATATTTCTACTGTATACTCCGTATAAACATGATTTCACTGTTGCAGTATATGATTATAGGTATGAGATATTATCAATCAAATTATAAATATCACGTACAGTTACAGGTAAGAAAAGATTTGAGAAAGGAGAATGGGTATCGGTTTAAAAAAAATTTATTATAATTGATGGAAAATGCAGAATATATTTATATAGAAGTTGGTATAGATTGATAGAAATAATAAAGGAATGCATAAATATATGATTTCAACTTGTACACATATGAGTCTAATTAGAAGTCGCGTCACGTGGCAAACACTGACTGGGCCTTTGACTTTGTGAAACGTATTTTATACACAAATATAGTTATATAGTAATAGTATGTTATAACTATGTGTACCGACATACATACATATATATAGATATACATTGAATTGCGCTATGCGCCAAGGTATGTATATATATGCGTATAACTGTATTGCGGTGTCTCGTTGCAACGATGAAACGGTATAGACAAGATTCGTTGTAAATAACGAAGTTGTTCATGCACCTAACCACACGTACTTATATTCGTTTATTCAAGTGTTTAAATAATACATCCGTTGGATAATGAACGAATGAAAAGGATCGTAACTTGGTTCTAAAAATCGACGAACAAAAAAACCATCCAAAATTATTCAAATCGAATGAAATGAAACTGATCAATTCTGGCAACCGAAATCCAAATTCGAAAGACTTGATAAATTCTATCCGATGATAAAACTGCAGTATGTATCGTATCTCGCGTATATAACGCTTCCCGCGATTTAACAATCTTTTTTTTTTCAATTTTTTTTTTTTTTTTTTTTTTTTTCGTGTTTCTCTGAACGTAGTTTTATCCCACGGTGGTAAGCCACGCAATTCTACCTTCTACCTCGTCGTACCCCTACCCCCTCGGCCTTGTCCGTTGTCTCCGACCTATACCTACTAGCTAGCTAGCTAGAGCTACCCTGCCGCGGCTAGTCTAGGGAGTGAGAAAGAAGAAAGAGAAAATAACGGAAGAGAGGGGGGGGGGAGGAGAGGTGGCGGGAAAGGAGAACGAATCGAAACGAGAACGGATCGATATCTATACACTTTGTTGAATTCGGAGTTCGGACGCGACACCAGTTGCTCTGAGAAGAGGGCGATTAAACGCGAGAAAGAGCCCCCCCTCCCCCTGCCCCTCCGACCACTGTAGTTGTCGTAGTCGGTTGTCGTTGTGTCGTTTCATGAATACATACATACATCGGCCCCCGTGCGTCAGACGAGATGCTAGGCGTCGCGTAGACTTGGCAACGCCGTACGTGGCCGAATGGCAAACAACGAACGACAAACGAGAGAGTTAGTGAGTGAGTGGAACGAGTGAGATAGAAAGGGACGGATAGATAGACAGAGAATGATATTACAAGCGAGCAAGTGAGAGGGGTTTCACTCTTCGCAACTCTCCCGCGAGTACTCCGGCTAGAGGAGACAGACGTACGGGCGGACGGACGTGCATGGGGAAGGGACTGACACGTGGGTGGCAGGAAGCGCGCTCACGCGTGGAGCCAACTTATACTATCCACCTAAACCTGACCTCACGAAGAAAACTTAGGTAAGAAGAAGGAGGAAGAGAAAAAGGAAACGGAAAAGGAATAAAAAAAAAGAAAGAAAAAAAAAAAGAAGACCGGAAATACGGAACGGAAGAGTATACCGCCAAATTATAGTGTATACGTTATGTACATACATACATAGCGTTGCATTGTATATGAATATATCTACTTGGTAAAGAAAACAAACAAAAAAGTATAATAAACATAGTATTTAATCAATAATTGTTTTTATTAATTCCCACCTGACACAAGGAGATAACTGACTATACCCTGAAGCACTTCAAACTTTGTGTACATCCCGGATATAATTTTGGGGGAATCACCATCGAGGTTATTGATATATATATATAAAATTTTGAATTAAGTAAACGGTTACACTTTTCTTATTCAAAGTTATAAGTTCCGTTTAGTTACACGTTGATTCACTACATCTTTAGACAGGATTAAGGCGCGAAAATAATTGGGTCGGATATGTATGCGTGTGTTCAACGAGTAATAGAACTATCAGCGTAAGAGCAGAGTTTAGAGATATTAGTTTTTTTTTCAAAGAGTTATGTAGACGCGAACGTAACGAATATATATATCGAACGAAGCGATACGTTTAATCGCAGAGACGAGCATCGGTTGACTGAGGCGGGCAGGCCGGCTGGCCACGAACCCCATCATCGGCCTCGGCACAAAGTGTGCGTAGAATCGTTGTGTGTGGGGATGGGAATCGTTGTATGCGTGCAGCTTGTGGAACAACAACACGGAGCACCGACGCCGAGCAGCAGGCAGAGAACAGCAGACGGCGTGGTTCACCTGCGTAACGATAGCTGGCTGCTTTGTTGCGTAGCTTATGGTAGTCCGTCGTCGTTGCGTCGCGTATATGCGTTGTGTGTGTAACGTACATATATACGTTCCGCGCACACTAGTCCGTACCAAATATATACGTATATATACACTTCGATCCCCTTTTGCCTTGTTCCAACGCTTATTATGTCCCTTGTACACGCAACCGCCGTGAACTTCAAACCTTTTTGTTTTTTTTTTTAACCCGTAGCAAGTTATTCAATAATATATATTTTCATTTATAAGATTATCCGGTTATCCTGTTCATTTATTTATTTATTAACTTAATCCTGCATATTTGGATTTTAAGTTTATTCCGTTGCTAAACTCAGATTCAAAAGAACATGAATTTGTTTTTGTTATAACGAAAAGGACTTGTCATCTAACTTCGGAAGTTGAGTATAAACGCGAGAATCACCGGAACTAGATAACGGCAAAATGTGACGCAATAGTAAAGAACATACACATACATACATACATATGAAGGGATCGTTTATAAGTCAGAGTCATTTCTCAGTGGGTAAAGAGAAACACTGTTACACTCGGCTGACGAGCCGGTGTATAACCGTCAATAAACTAGGATTCTTCTTTATCGGGATCGATTAGGTCGAGCGCTTTTGTGATCGGCAATGGTTACGAGATTAGTGATAAATCTAAGATCGGTAATACTCTGCTGAAGATTGAATACATATCTGTCACGGAGTCTGACCGCACCTTGTTTATGTATGAATTAATTCGTTTTCCCAACAGCTATGTTATAACGTGTATTGAAAAACTAATTGATAATCCGTATATATTATTATATATGTATAGATACGTGTACATATGTATAGACATAAAAATAAAGGCAAAAAATAAATAAAAAGCGAGAGACATGTGTATACACCGAGTGAAGGAGAATAAGAAGGCACGCCGGAGGCTTCGCGTAATTATCCTTGTCCCGTGTTATTAGCATCACCCTGTTGTTTGTGGGCACGCGCGCGCGAGCGGGCCTCGACTCATCTTCGTGTGTGTAAAACCGTGGGGCACGCGCCAATAGGCAGCAGGCAAGCGCGGTAGGTACGAACGAGAAGCTCTCTGAGGGGCGCACCTGTTTCGTATTAAGATCTGGTTGAACCACCTTGCGTCATCAGGCTCAAAGGCGAAGTAAAGCGGTATTAAAAAAGCGACGTTAGATTATACCCGAAACCAAAACGTTACGCATTTCTTTTCTTTCCTTTTTTCTTGTCTTTTTTTTCTGGTTCCCTTGTAGTATTTCAACGTCTGTCACTCGAAGCGTCGAGTGTGAATATAAAAAGAGAGAAAGAAAAGAAATTTCGGTCTATAACAATTTAATATCAAACAAAAGAACGATCCGAGATGACAGCGTAGGACGTCTGTCTGTTTTCGGATCTTCAATTAATCAATTTGACTCAAGAACCCAGACGTCGCGACTAGGCTGCCGGAGCAGACAGCCACCTTATCTTCGCTAACAACTTCGGATCAATTCCCTAGCTCATTGAAGCGTGGTTACAAGTCTGGAGGGGCACAGTTTCGCGAGAGTGGGATAAAGATAGAGGAATATAGAATCTAGAGATGGGATGAGAAAGAGCAATCGAATCTTTTTTTTTTCTCTCTCTCTTTCTTTCTTTCTTTCCTCATATAGCTGACTGACCGACTGCAGAAATGGACCGGCTTCCTTTTCCTTACTTCTCGTCTGATCTCACGGTTGTCGAAACTACTTGCTCCACACAACCGCGACAGCTGCGTCTACAATTCGAACAACTGTTTCCTGCACCGCGCGATCGTATAATATCTCTTATTCTCCTACGTCTGATCTGAGACACCTGCACTTGTCGGAGCGGCCATCATGGATCGAATCTCGAATCGCGAATCGCGAATCACGTCTTACACCAGAGTGCAGTATATATAAGAGACACGGTTAACCGCTCCGGGCTAACTTTCGATATAACGTTAAACGATCATATTAATTGTTAATTTTCGTTCACGATAGACGTAGAGGCAAGAATTTCACGATTCGTAATTCGAGTCTTTTCTTTTCTTCTTTTTTTTTTTTTTCATTCTCTAGTTTACCTACTTTCTTTATTTTTAGTTTTTTTTTTCCTTCTATTTTTCTCTTACGTAAAGATGCGCCATGCGCCGGTGTGACATGCGACCCAATTTACTGGCGCCAGAGGCATATCACGCTATGTAGGTAGGTAGGTAGATAGGCAGGTATATTACCTAGTTCTCGTTTTGTACAACTGAGTTGTATACAATCTGACCTTAGCAAAAGGTAACTTTGCCCGGGCTAGCTGCTCTAACCTGGGATGGATAATTCTGGACTAGCATTCGTGTTGGTTTCGTGTTTATTGTTATCCTTGAAAGTTCTGTGCCGAACCATGACGGCTTCGAAACAAGCTTCTAACAACTTTGCTACACCGAGAATGTAGCCAGATTTTACCTACCTCGTATACACCAACTTTCTCATTTACCTGCACGACAAAATTATTTTTTTGAAATTTTCTTTGAATAATTAGTTGATAAAACTATGTACAGCAAATTCTGGGCTTCAAAGCTCTTGTATTTGTGTATCATAAATTTTATCACAACAGTCAATGTATACGCGAGGATTCAAAAAACAAGAAAAAAAAAAAAATAGGCAAAGAATCTCGATTCGAGTTATAAAGAAAAAAAAAAAAAAAAAATAACTAGATGATAAATTCCTCCTGGGATTTGATAAATATTGTTATTTTCCTTGAAACCGAGCGGGACGGGACGGGAAGGAAAGGGAAGAGAAGAGTAGAGAGCGAGGCCGAAGTGACCCGAGAATAAAGCTGCGTCATCTACGCCGAGTACAGAATGACGCAAGAGAATCGTCTGCCTACGTCGCGGTCGCGTCGAGTCAATCATGTGCGAATGAGAATGAGAATGAGAATGAGAATGGTATGCACTGTACGTATGTGTGGTATGGTAAAGTGTGAGGGGATCTTGCACAGGTGTGCGCAGAACATGGGTCTACAAACAATATTGCACACGACCTTGCCCACGACGTGTATATAGCTTATATTTCTTCAACGTTTTAAAATACAGAAACGAAGGTATCGTATTAATTGAACGTCATTTTTTCACGGTAGATACAAACAAAAAATTAACGAATTTCTATCGAAACACAAAAAAAAAAAAAAAAAAATCAATAATAAAAATCTCTCACACTTCGCTCGCAGAGATCTTTTTTATCGATTGTCAAAATTGCTTTTATAGATTTCGCTATCTGTTAATTTGTTTCTTTTTTTTTTCTTTTTTCTTTTTAATCGGCAAGAAAATAAAACCTGTTGAAAAATTTTGCTATAACAAGCGAAACAACAAGGATAGGAAAAAGAAGGAAAGAAATGAAATGGAAAAAAAAAACAACGTAAAAGCAGGTCGTTACCACGCCGAAACGTCGAGTTGTGTGATTGATTACATCAATTATCGGTAGAGATCCCAGACGGACGCGATTAATTAACCATGCCCGTAATAAGGAAGGATCCCCCCCGCCCCTCCCTCGTTCTCTCTTCTGCCCCCCACCTACGATGGAACTCCCATATTCCAGTCAACGAGTGCGCGAGGCTCCAGCAAATGCAATTAGCTCCCGTAGGAGGTCTTAATTAACTTACGGCGCCAGGTACAAAGCGTCGTTCCAGACGTCATTCAGGATTTACTTGCCGGAGAAACCGATCTCCAATTAGTCGCGTGTCGATCCTCTTTTGTTTATTTATTTATTTATTTACTTATTTATTTATTCATTCGTTTATTCACTTGCTCATTTGTTTATTTAAATTTATTCCATTTATCCTACTTGTTTATTTAATTATAATTAGATACATATTATACGGATATATAGGATTTCAACGATTTTATGTACTCTGATAAAAATGGTAATCAATTAACAACCTATGTATACCTATACTATGTACTTACACATATTAGAGGCCCATTTACCCTCTTATGTAATAAAACTTTCGATTATACTGATACAGCGTATTTTTTTTTTCATCGTGATCTTTCATTACTTGAAAAAATTTTCTTCTCGTTACATTTTACCATCGTTAACTGTATACTGTGTTCCTAAGTAAAAGTGGAAAAAAAAACCAAGATCATATTTTATTCACGGGGTTAGCTTAGGCTACGTAAAATTTCGGCCTATCATTTCTCGGTAAATTTCTTTGAAAGGTTTTCCCTCCCATAATCTTCTTCTTTTTTCTTTTAATATTATTATTAGTATTTTTTTCCTCTCGCGTGTATATATATGCGGTATACTATAAAAATGTTACAGAATATGTTTTATATGTATATAGGTATAATATATTATTCACGAAAGTTTGAAGAAAATATATTTCTCGATACGATATTATCATCGTTATTTTCCGATCGCGGTTCATATCGAAAATATGTTTCAATATAATTTATTAAATTTCTTTCTTTATTTTATTTCATTTTCGCATATATACGAAACTCCTGCAGTAGGTTACAAAGCTACCGCAAAACTAGGGTCTAAACTGTATCTACGAAACACACATACCACACACATACACAAGCTTCAATCGCGTACGCGTAACCTATTGGTTAATCCCGGCAAATCCGTCCCGAAGGAGAAGCTTACCGATAATATCCGATGACCGGGTTACTTCATTGCATAATACGAACGTATTCCACTGTACGATTATTTTCGACCCCGCAGTAATCACGGCACCGCTTTACGAATACAGGTATAAGATCAAAAATCGTACATCTGTTTTTCTTTTTTTTTAGATCGGGGCAAAAATTTGATACCTGAGGAAATACCGAAACTAGAATAATTCCAACCGAGACGAAACGAAAATTTTTGGTTAATTTTGAAAAAAAACAAAAAAATTTACGGCTTGAAGTTATTATTATTATTATTTTTTCATTCGTCTTCTCGTATTTTCAGATAAAATTTTCATACCCGAACACTTTTCGGTTTTGTTATGTGCTAGGAGAGATAATATAGAGATAAGAAGTTATCAGCTCCTTCTTTATAGTTTGGTTTATTATTATTATACGCGTGTATAAAAGAGATGAGCGTCTAAAGCAGCGCAAGTTTGTAGGGAGATGGAGATGGTGATGTTGTTATTGGTGGTGGTGGTGTACGTATATATATATGATACTGAAAATAAATTCGGAAGTCGTGTAGCCATAGCGCCCGCGTACCTATCTATACGTTAGTGTATATAACGTTTCGGTATTGGCAAATCTTCAAGTGCCCGAACCGCGGATATTCTCGCCTCGCTTCGACTCGCTCTGCCTTCACAGAATGTCTTCTTCATTGATACAGAAGATAAATCGGGCTATTCGTCAACCTGCAACGACTGCAGAAAAGCAAACTCTCTCAAGTATAAAATCCCGCGTATTTTACTACCATCGAGATGAGGTTTATATATCCTGAAATATAATGCACGTATTCATTACCTACGTAATAATGCGGGGAAACCCGGCGTTCGCAATTCAAGGTATCAATATTATTTACAAACACAAATTACGTATACGTCGTAGTAGGTAACCACCGATACCTACATTATCAATCGACGAAACTTTAACGTGAACGTGAACGAGTACCGAAACGGAACTAAACGACGCGTGTAAGAAAATATTTTCCCGATTTCGTATCCTGGAAACCCTGAGCAAAGATTTTTTTCGTTAGTCAACTTGACATACTCGTAAGTCGGTATGTAAGATTTCATAATTCTATAGGCAAATAAGATGCAGAAAAAATTTGTGAATTGAAAAGCTAAAAATAGGAGAAAAAAAAAAAATCTAATTTTTACCCCGCTAATTAATGACTATATCGATAACTATGCTAGCCACGGATCGGCACAGGTCGACGATGTCGTCGCGCCGGTTGGTTCGGACCGGGAAGTCGATGACCTCTCCGGGCATTACTCCGTACGTGAGAGAGCCAGTCGAGGGGGACAAGTGTGCGTTTGTGTATGTTGTACCGTTGTATGTGTGTGGAATACAGGGTATAGATATGTGTGAGGGGCTGCAACGGGCGAATAAACACATCGAAACATCGTGGAAATTTGCGAACGCGAGTACGGACGGACGGGGGAGGGCGAACAAACGTCGAGACAAACGTAAACACGACTGGTGAAATACGACCAAAGATTGTCCCACAGTTTAACTTTATAGGTGTACTCTCACTCTCGCTCTCTATTTTTCTCTCTCCGACTCTCTTTCGACGGGATTCAGTCCGAAGCACGCAACTGATTCAGGAGATTTCATTTTTCCAGTTCGTTTATATTATACCCGATGGTGTCCAACAAAAAAAAAAAAAAGGAAAAGCTGTCAATTGCAAAAATGAAAAGAAGCCAGAAGGGTTTGCTGTTAATTTTTTATTTTTATGAAAAAAAAAAAGGGTCGAGTTATTTTACCGAACAATCGGAAATAGAAATTTTTTGTTTTTTGGAAACAGAGTCTATTTGCTGGTTTTTGATTTTGGAATTTATTTTTTTTTTATCTCGATAATTACAGTTCGGAAACGCATGCGCGGGAACTCCGAAAATATAATCATACTAAATTTGACCCAGTTGTTATCAAGGTCGTATGATTTATTCGTAACGATAAGCGAGACCCAACCACCTGGGAATAAGGCGATTCGCAACGCAATAATTAAATCCTTACAATGAGATATGACAGGCTAACGAAGAAGGATAATTAAATATAAATCCATAGACACCAGCTAGTCCATCCTCTCCTTCTCTCCTACCGCCAAGAAATGAGGATTTGATTTGATTTGATTTGATTCGATTTGATTTGATTTAATTTAATATAATATAATTCAATTTAATAACCCTAAGTTTTAGTCGGAACGTGATCCTAGTCTTTCGAATGAAAGAGAATATAAGGGCGGATATCGCTATACCCAAACTTTACTACACTACATACTTTCGGCGTATGGAAGTGCCTGTATTCAAAATCAAAAAACGAAAAACAAAAAAAAAAAATTTCAGTCAAAAAAAAAAAAAGAAAAAGAAAAATCTATACATCGTAACGACTTTGTAAACCGCGAGAAGTTTCACTCGACTATCAATTAATTACCTATTCTGTAAAACGTAGGGGGCGAAACGGGGAGAGGAGGGGGATTGTGACCGTCGCGTCGACCCAGCAGCAGCAGCAGCAGCAGCAGCAGCAGTAGCAGCAAAAGCACCGGGGAGGAAGGGGAAACAAAAGGCTGTCGTACTTTTAAGCACCCCACCGATCGAATCGTTTCTCGTTGCTGCTTCACTCGACGACGACGACGACGACGACGACGACGACGACCGACCGTCGACCGAAAAGCACACGCGTGTCTATAGCCGCACGGAGGGTTTAATCGCGTTAAGTAACTCCGGCTCGGTTGTGTGCGCGACAGTCAGAAGGGAGGGAGTAGTGGAAAGAGAAAAAGAGAAAGATAAAGAGTAAGAGAAAGAACGACGAAGAGGTACCCATAACTACCGCCAGCCGAAAGCGAGAGAAGGAGAAAATGAGAAGGACATAGGTACATATTATATGTATATATACATAGAGAGCGAAGAAGAGAACCGTGGAACTAGTAGTGGTAGAGTGAGTTTGATATCGACCCTTCTGCCACGACGGTAGCGGGTAGCGGGTAGCCCCCCTCCCCCGTTTCCCCCCATCGCCCCCCTTCGACCCACCCTTTCCGCTACCTCCACGGTTCTCTCTCGCTGGTTATTTATCGCAAACGGAGCACCCGGAGCCAACGTTGAACGAAGAGTACGCGGGACGAGAAGGGAAAGGGGTAAAGCGCAGAGGGGGGAGGGAGGACGTAGGGTGGAACGGGAGAGACGCTATCTGATGCATACAAAACGAAAAGGGTGCGCTTAACAAGAGACGGAACTCCGACAGAGTTTCCGCGGCGTCGTATCAAACCCCCGACCCTCTCCCTTGGCAAACCCCCAGCTCCGGTTATTAGGAAAATGGACTATTATCACGTCTTGGTTTGTACGTGTCTTTATACTTGTTGTGTTGTATTGCGTTACGTTACGTTACGTTGCGTTTTACGTGTATCGCGAACGGTCAATCGTCTTTTTTTAACGGCTAAAGTATACATGCATTGTGTAATCTAATACAAGGGCGCAAAGAACGATAAACGAAAAAAAGAAAAAAAATTTTGCTGGCCATTATGTTGCTAAAGATTTGTTCTTTTTTTTTTTGTTTTTGAACATCGAATTCAACGAGTAGAATAACGCCGGACGGTTTGTTTGTTCGCTTGTCTATACGTACACACATATAGGAACATGTACATACATAGGTATACAGGTATACAGGGTGTAACAGAACTCGAGACGAACATTTTACAGGGTCAATCTCGGTCAAAAATAGGATCGAAATTTCCTTTGCCAATTTTTCCCAAAATGCCTAGATTTTTTGTAAAAATTGATTGAATAATAGCCAATGAGGAACAACCTATGAACGAGTGCCTGTCGGTGTGACGCGCTTGTATGTATGCGTATGTCCTCCTTGGTTCCGCGATCCCAGCAACAATCCAGTCGCATCCTGAAACATTTGAAATATGACCGAGTGCAGAGATCGCAGAGCCCAAATGATACGCACGTACACAAGCAAGCGCGTCACACCGACAGGCACTCATCTATAGGTTGTTCCTCATTGGCTATTATTCAATTAATTTTTACAAAAAATCTAGGCATTTTGGAAAAAATTGGCAAAGGAAATTTCGATTCCATTTTTGACCAAGATTGACCCTGTAAAATACTCGTCTCGAGTTCTGTTACACCCTGTATATATATATATATGTATAACTACTGTGTTAAAATAGAGCGAAGGATTTAATTACTACAACCAATTCTCGAACGTTTGCAGGGGCTTTTAGCTTGATTGCAAAGAGGATCAAACGATGATATTCAACACGGTTCTTTCCTTTTTTTTTTTTTCATCGAACACCTTTTCGACGGTTTGATAACGGACCAATGCGATTTAAACCGGTTTACACAATTTCCACGTTTTCGGTACTATATCGCACGATTATTGGAATCAATTGTTCTTATACCTATTGTACGAAATTTAATCAGTCGCGCGGATTATTCGAATTTAAATAATTTTCACGATCAGTTTCTCTTTTTTTTTTTTTACTTTCTCTCTCTCTATCAAATATTGCGGTTTATCTCATAAACTGTAAAAACTCTCTCGCGTTCTCCGTATCATCAATATGTAAATACCTAATTATGTCAATGAATATGAAAATCGTTTGAAAATTTTTCTTCAAACTTTTTCTTAGGCAAAATTTTTTCACTGATTTCCACAACTTGTATTTTTTTTTTTTTTTTTGCTGACGCTTTTACTGTACAGATGAAATTTCGGGGGAGGGTAAAGGGTCTAGTTACCTGCGCGGTATATAGGTCCGCATATACAACATGATAATACAAATAATATTTAAAATAAGCGGAAATTAATACGACTACTTACGGCAATTTTATAAAATTAATTGCCTGATGGTGGTGTCACAATTATTTTCTGCTATACATATGTATATATATACGGGTGTAATTATTAGTGATATAGTCAGTTTCGCACGCGCTTAACCTTGCCGCGCCTCCTGGTAGGTAGGAAGGTGTAGGTAGGTAGGTATAGGACCGGAACCTGCAGTATGACGGAGAAGGGAACCGTGCCCGTAGACTCCCTCGTCGTTAATTAACGGGCACTCTGCTAATTAAACACAACGAGCAAATGCCATGACATCGCCGCCCCCGCTACAGAGCAACCCCCCCGACGCTCAATAAGCAGTTGTTCTACGTTTTACGTACCTACATACATACGTACCTACTTACAGCTTGAATTTCAAACCCGTATCGCGTACATGTGTGTTCCATAAATATAAACCCACGTCGGTATCACCCCCTGCCTATGCCACATCATTCGTATACGTACCAATTCTTGTACCAATATACATAATAATTATTTTCAGTGTAGACAGATGTTAGAAATATCAAGAAAATCAATTTTATGAATTTGTTCGAAGTGGGTAGTCTGAAAATTTTTGACCAATTGACCACCGAACGATATCGTAAACAAAAAAATTGCGAATAACGAACTGAGGAACAATACTCGTCCAGGGAATTAAAAATAGCGATTATTAAGGGAAGACTCAAAGGCAGAGTAGACTGTATTGACGAAATATTGATTGTCGATATTACGATATTTATTTTATTGATTACCGAGCTCGGTTATAGCTCAGTCTTCAGACCTTAGGCGTATATGACGTGGCCTTGGTAGCCTAGTTTGTCTAATAACAAATAACAAAATTGAGCTGTTTGAATACGTCGAAATGGAAATTGATGCAGCTTCTTTACCTCTGGCGACTTTAGACATAACGAAATCAAAGAGAGAAAAGGATTATAAGGATCCTGATGAGATTTTTGAAAGGCTACACGTTGAGGATGCTGCGAAATTTTGTATATAAAATAAAAAGAAACTTTATATATCCTAATTCCTTTTCTCAAAGACGAATATTTTATTTATTGATCTCAATTTTCTCTTGTTTAACCAATTTTCAAAGAAGGAACTTGAGCTTAGCTCAGCCTCTTATCCGATTGAACTGAAACGATTCGAGATTCCGGTCTAAAGATACGCCTATATAAAATCTGTAAGTGGTTCATAGCAAACAAATCCCTAACGCCGCCGTTTCGAGTAATTTAATTTAGTTGGCTCGTCGCGGTATATATACCGTTGACGACGTTCTGATAAAGTAGCTAAAGAAACGCTTCGACACGGGCTACAAATCTGCGGCTGTGAAAATTGAGCAATATTTGAATCCGGGATTTTAGGCTTGAAGATAAAGGACAGCCGAGCAATCTAGCAGAGCATAAAATACCTCTGGTTTCCGGTTTCTACCTACATTCACTAAACCAAAGGCTGTGTTTCGCGGTGCGGAAACCACGTGGAGGAAATAAATTATTCGTTCGATTTGACCTTCTTCTAATAAATAAAATTCGAAACGATTAATTTCAAGCGTGAACTACTTCATCTATCAATTATCTAATCTAAATTGAACTTCTTGAAAATCGACTAGATCCGCAGTTTGTTCCTCCTAATCGATGACGTAAAAATCTTTCCTTATAAATATCGCGTACTCTTTACGACAGGAAAAAACGACGAAATCTCAGCTCGATGAGAAGAGTATGAAATTAGAGTACCGCCTAAGGCCGAGGAATTGAGGAGTTTGCGCTAGGCGCTTGAGCGAAGCAATTCCCTCGACATTAATTATTGAAATCGCTCGTGGCAGGGTTCTCCGCCCTCCGGGACCCCCGTCCATGTGCCGCAAGCCTGGCGGGCAAAGTTAACCGAAACTTCGCGAAAACGCTTAATATTCAATGAATTACTAGTCATCTAACATCAAGTGGTTCGTTCTCCAGTCATTCGAACCTATTCCCGACCTTGCTCGTTACCAAAAAATCAAAATGCCTTCCATGGAACGAAAATAAGACAAAAAACAAAAAAATGAAAAAGAAAGAAAGAAAGATTCTTCCCTCTGTCTTAAAATTAAGCCACAAAGTCTTTCGAAGTAAAATTTAACGAAGCGATTGATTATCGATATCGGTATTTGTGCTAAAACAGATATACGACTAAATCAGGAATATCGATACAGTTGGAATGCAACAGGAGCTAGATAGTCGAACGAGGTGGATTTTCGTCGGTTATATCCATAGGGATGGCTAAGAGGTTGTACAGATGCTGAGCTCCGGGTGGCGTATCCATGGAAACCATCCTGCAGGGGTTTGAAAGAGGGTGTGAGGAGTGTTAGAAGGAAGGGTGGCATCTCGGCGAACTAGGGGAGTACAGGAAGTGAACCCGACCACGGCTACGTCAGAAGGTAAAGCGAGAGAGCGAGAGATAGTAAGAGAACAAGAGAGAGGATGGATATTTGTTGTAGGTTGCCCTGCTGCTGAAGTGTCAACCAATGTGTTCCAGAGTGTCTCGTAACTTCCTGATGAAATCTCAAAAGATTTCCCCGGACAAATCCACCCTAGTCGGGCCGTAATTGCGGCAACAAGCTTCGAGGATCATCAGATTTGAGGAATCAATCGTGGAAATGTCCGAGCACCGTAATGTGAAATACCGATATCGCTTTGCGAGTTGATCGAAGTTGAACTCCGCTGATTCTTGAGAAAACGAATAAACCCTGATATAACCCCCCGTACTTATCGCTCTCTAAAGCTAATTGAGCATCGATGATGATTAAGGGTGAATTCAGCAAACTTTTTTCAGACTCAAATCGCGATGCAAAACTGTTATGCATTTGATATAAGCTCTACAGACCAATATGCTGCAAGCTATTGGATTAATGTCATCTCTATTAATACCTGCCAACATCTTTCTCGTATATGGACCAAATTAGGACAGGGGTCCATATACGACGCGGGGATCAGTATAAGAGAGGGTCGTGCCGATGGGATCGCGTAGAGCGATGAATAGGGCGAAATTCTATTATCAGATGATGGGCCGGCTTTATTCTCTTTTCGTGATATGCGTATGATATGTGATCAAGAGACGAGAGAGGGAGTGTGCAGTGCACCAGTCACCTTCGGTCTTTTGTCGATTATATTGGATTGATAAGGTGAATAGAATAGAGAACCTGCAGCAGAATAGTTTAGAAGGGTACGGAGGTAGGTATAATATAGTAAAATCTAATAGTTCGATAGAATTTGAATTCGATTTTATCGATATTCGCACTGCAGTGAAGAAAAAGAATTTTTAAACAGAAGATTGAATCTGAGATCTCAAGATATATTTTACTCTACGTGTGTGAATCATGCGATTTTTATAGTACAGGAATTTAGCAAAAATTTTCTTTTCTTTTCTTGAAAAACAAAAGAAACGAAAAAAAAAAAGAAGATCATACACAGAACTGAGAAACTTTCGTTTCTTGAAAAGAATAGTAAAACCGCTACGTGAATATCCTAGCAAAGTGTCATATGTATATCCGAGCGTGAAAACAAAGTTTTCGAAGTAAGTCTTCAACTAAAATGGCAACTTTTTGAATACAGCTAAGAAGTGTAGTTTCTATGAAAACTTGTTAAGATGGTGGGAAAAAAGCCAGGAGTGAGAAGAAAACGGTTTCACATTTTCAAAGGTCATCTTATTACTTAAGCATACGAAAATTTTGATATTCGTTGTCTGAAATATACATATTAGACAATATAACGGAAAATAGTTAACAAAAATCTGTGACACAGTCTCTGAGCTCCTCAAGGAAAGTGAACGACACTGAACTTGACTTACTTAAAAGGTTGGATTAGATTGAAGCAAGATGTTATAGGCATCTCGGTTTGACGTCACCCCTACAAAATCATACGAAGTCCAGCTACTAGTAGGAGGGTTAAGTTAGAGTGGCGTCAAGCGTGTTGAATAGCGAGAAATTATATTATTAGATCACGTCGAGTTTATTTCCTTTATTATTACCCGACGATCATAATATAACCGTTAAATTCTATCGGAAAAAGAAATTCGCGATATTTTACTTTTTCTTCTTTTCCTCTCCGATTAGGGGTATATCGAGGAAGAGAAATTTGGTACAATAGTCATCGCGAAGAAAGGCCCATTCATTGTTTCCGCGAATACATAATAATAAAAATAAATAAATGAAGAAAAAAAAAATATATATATATATATATATATATATATATATATATATATATATATATATATACATGAAAAAATGTATCAACTGTATATCCGCACGTTTTAAGTAATATTTTTGCGGTACAACCGATTCACAGAATTCGCGGATATTTTAGGTCGATTACAACTCCGCTAAGTAACGCTTTTGTTATTATTTCCAACGTATACGTTCTGAGATCCCGGAATTAGACGGGGCGTTGGAAAAAAAAAAAAAAAAAAAAAACGAAAGAACAAAAAGTAAAAAAGTGTAATATAAGAATTGAAATGCTGATGAAAATTTTTTTTCCCAGCATATAATTACAACGAAGAGGAAAAAATGAAAACCAAAAAAAAGAATCAGATGAAATAATGAATGAAATCGAAATGTAATATTTAACGATATATAATCTAACCCTATTATATTAATTGAAAAGCACGACAAGACAAAGGCTATCCCATATTCGCGAGTGTTTGTCTTTGGTTGAAAATTTCGCGGTTTTCCCTCAGAATTCAAAGTATGCGGAGTTCAACGGGCGCGGAATATAGAGGATGAAATATGAGGCAAACTAATCTCTTTGTTAGTATAGGACGGCCAGGATGCTGTCCGCCACAGGAGAGGGACAAAATTTAGGTCGTAGTGGGTACCGCGGCGCTCCGGTTTGTTTCCTCCCTTAATCACGGTAGGGGGATAGTTAATAAGGCAATCGATGAGTGTTGACAAAAAAATAAATAAATAAATAAATAAAATATGCGGTATAAGATGAGTTTGACAGGAACCGTATATATAGCAGAGGAGAAACGCGAGAAGAAGGATTAATGGGTTTCTCGTGTCAAAAGCATGATTATCGTACGCATGCACACGTATACGCACTTCTAATTACTTAACCTCTCATAAACACAATAAGCTTCAATTAAACTCGTGTAGTCAGTCGGATTTATTAAACAAAGGAATTTTTTTTTTTATTCCTTTTTTTTTAAGGTTTTGGATTTACGGGACAAAAGATTCGCGCAAATTCTTATTCGCCGTATAGTATAAACCTCTACGAGAGGAGTATTTAACGCGAATTGGAATCTGAAACTGGAATGAAATATTAATCTTCTATTTTCTGTTGTTTTCTTTTTTCTTTTCCTATTTTTTGTCCCTTTTTTCAACACATTTTCCAACTGCAATCTAGCCTACGAGTCCTGAGGCTGACAAGAGGCGAATATACTTATACATATATGCAGTCTCTACTCTGTGGTATAGAAAAACCAAGATCGATATTACGGTGAAAATAATTCACGAAGGACCCCCACGGAAGGGAGAGCCAAAATTTTTGGCTACTATATCAATTTCCGAATAATAAGAATTAGGAATGAGATAATCTTTCCGTTACATTTTGCCAAATTTTTGGTATATAAAACTATTAGAAAATAAAAATTGATAGTGACCAAAATTTTGAGACCTATGATTCGAGAGTACTTTATCCGGCTCTTTGTTTTCCATCTTGTATATCCTACCCACATAACATAACGTGAAAGCTTTGTTTTCAGATTCTTCTCTGTACCATGAATAAACCGATGATCACGTGCTGAGACGCAAATACGCAGGTTTGGTTACGGTATATTTATAAAACCAGGTGAACGACAAAGGGGTTCTTCTGGGAACAAATTAACGCTACGTAACCTACAGCCCCCTTATACTCTGTATTATTATGATCCATATATATATATATACATATATACGTGCATAAAACTGGGGTTAAATTTTCGGTAAGAAATCTGTGGTTATATTTCAAACGATTTACGAAAGGGTGTACCTTTCCCCCCCCCCTGCCCCCCCCCCCCCCCCCTCCCCGTCTTTATTCTCTTGTGAGAATCTCAATATCCACGTGAAACTCGCTCAAACTCACGTTATCTAATTTATTATTCGAACTTTGGCATACCTAGAGATAGAGAAGTTCGAGAGTGAGTTTGTAACCCTAATAAGAAAATGTCTTATTATACTCGTATAATATCTGACTGAGAAACAAGAACGTTTATTTATCGTACATAGGTATAAGAAAATATACGTAACATATTTCTTTCATTATTCCAGCTCTCAGGAACACCCGGTTTATCTGCACCTTTATTTCTTTCTTTGCCCCCCTTTCGTGCAGTCTTTCTTATACGTTTTTTTTCTCTTTTTTTGCTTTTTTTGCTTTCTTTCTTTCTTTTTTCTGTGTTTCTTTTTCTCGCTAGCGTTATATACATTTGAGCATCGCGAAGTAACTTTCAATCTTCGCCTCGTTGTTTATCTCCCCGCTTTCGCAATTAAGACTGATTTATAGATTTCAAGTATTTCTTGCCTCTTTTACGCCGGATTCTTTTCCTTTTTTTTTTTTTTCGTTTTTTGTTTTTCCTCTCCCTCTGTCTTCTTTCTTCGTCTTCTTCTGTTTCTGGAATTCATATTTTTGCCCTCGAACGTTGCGATTTAATTATTATACCGACTCCGATAAACAATTCTAAATTCTTTTTCTCGCCAGAAATTTTCCCTGACTCCGACTGACCATATTATTCCCCGATGGTCATTTTCCGCTAGTTTAATCTCTGACAAATAATTTTGTCATATAGGTAGGCCTCTCATAGGCGTCGATCGAACGCATCAAACGCAGGCGTGTAGCCGAAGTTCCATTGTTGTGGCTTTGACGAGGCAAAGGACAAACAATGGCCGCCTATGTTACCCTCTTCTCATTGAAGTTGTATTGTTTGTTGAACGACTCCGGGGTGAACCCCGCGCGGGTTTAGTCTAGTCAATATACCTCCCAAGTGATATTTGTCTATATAGCCACACACACGATTTGAGTTCGTAAAATTTATTCGTAAAACTTCTCGAAGATCTTTCGATAAAACCGAAAAAAATAAGGAGATTATTTTTTTTTTTTTTTATCTCGCCACCGTGCCTATTTGTAAGAAATTTAAGAATCAGGGAGAATAAGGGACACCAGAGGCGAGCGGGCTACCAACGAGGCAGATAGCTGCTCTGGTAATAACCTCGAGCGTTGAATAATTCTGTTATCAACTCGCCCGGAATATTTCACGCCACTATAAAATATGAACTTTAAATTCCATTACGACGGTTAATTTGCTGGATGGAATCTTGCCAAGCTTGCGTAAGTCACCCTATTAATAGGAGAAATTCTCAACGTTGATATTGCACCGCTGGAGTCGTCGGTTTGTCGTTATTCGTATACATATATACGAAAATTCTAAGGTATATATATAAATTGATAAAAATTGTCTTAATACATGCCGAGATATCGGCAAATTGATACTTAAATTGGATAATTATAACACGTCAATCGCCGCTGTAAATGATTATCCGCAGTCAAAAGCCGTGCGAAATGTTTTCAGCATCGATTTGACAGCGTGAAACGAACGCGGTAAATCTGTCCCGTCACCGTATTGTATAGAGGGACTTGTCGCCCGGCCGCTGTTTCTGCTAAATTAAATTATCTCAACGAAAAGCACCGAAAAGGTCCTGACTCATGCGGCTCAATTCCACTTAATACAGTCATCCCCGAGTTTTCGAGAACGGAACTAAATTATCCCTTCGAAAGACACGAGAGGTGCAGCAGCACGCTGTGTATTTGACAGATATGAACGCTCCGTGATAATATCTGTCCGAGAAATTGGTTCAATTGTAAGAATATTTCCATTAGTTTATTGACGCGGATTTAATCTGTCGTATAATAAATCGGTTTTGTATAGTATTTCTCGGTTTACGGGTAAACTCGAAAAGTTAATGTTCTGCAGGTTAAACGAAGCTTTAGTTAATACGAATTATACCGGAGTTTTGAAGATTCAATTTTGGGGATAGAATGTTAATTAATCTTTCGGTAGTATAATTAACAATACAACAGCCTTCATCCCGGGACCCGTGTATAAGGGCATATAACAGTTTTAATTGATCTATCGCGTAGAACGCGTTCGTTAGTATAAGGAATTAATTTTGATGCGCGCGCGGTAATTGATAGAGGGATAATTACGGAATGGTGGAAAACACCACGTTCCAGATTCATTAACAACATAATGACTCGTGTATCTACCTATACGTATACCTATACGTACGTGCACAGGAAATATACGTGCAACGCAATTCTAATATCCTCGTTTCCACAAACACAGAATATGTGTGTGTGTGTGTATACGCGTGTGTGTGTGTTCGCAGGTACAGTATAATGTTTCGACAGATTTATTGAGCAAATTTTGTTGAATCATATTTTTCGGAACTCGAAAGAATACAGAAAAAAAAAATGAAGAAAGAAAGAAGAAAGAATCAGCGATTGGAGTAACTTTTTTTGAAACTTTGTTTCTCTTTTCATTTTTTTTTTTTCTTCTCTTTTCTTTCTTTTCTTTTCATGACTGTATTTCATGCCGCGGGAAATTCACTCGTGGTTACTACTGCCCTAACCCGACGCCATTCTATCGCGTGTATACATAACATCTTCTATGACTCACTCACGTAATGCCATCCTTCGCCGGCTTATATGGTATTATATATATATATATGTACATATACACAGATATATGTATAAAATGCATACGTGTGGGATATATAATATATACGTTTTAGTGTATGTGAGAAAGAGGAGCTGCTGAAAAGGCCTTTGGTGCTATACCTCCGTCCCTTTCTTTCCCCGTTGTATGGTTGTGCAAACACAACACGAAAGAGAGAGCGAAAAGGATAGAGAGAAAAATGTAGAAACAAAAAAAAAACACTAGGTAAAAAAAAATATTTTCAAAAGGTAAAAATTAAATGTACTCACGAGTTTTGCCGGGCTCTGGTTGAGGAACTTCAGTCAACTGTAAAAAAAAAAAAAACCCATCAAAATTCAAAAAAGCTCTTTTCCAAAATCAAAAAAAAAAAAAAAAGAAGTAGAACTTTCCAAAAGTTTTAGTTTCTTTCAATCTCTTAACATTTTTTTTTCATTTCTTTCTTTTTATTTTACATCGATATTTTGTCGTCTAATGTCGATCAATGATACGTAGCAAAACCTGAAACCAGGTATAGGAGACTATACATATCGCTTATATTGCGTAAAACGGAATAAACTAGTTATATTAGCTGCGTATAGCAGTAAACCAGCCTTGAGACACGTGAAATGGACAAGAAGGCGATTCAAAGGATGGAATTTGTAACATGAGGCTGCGGGCTCGTAAACCTGAACCTAAACCTTAACCTAAACCCAAATCTAAAGGCGAGGGGTATAACAGAGCTGAAATATACATCTATATCGCTATGTGGATTCGTAATTCAGAATTTAACGATCAATAAAACGATTATGCAACCCGTTATACCCTATAACGTTTTCCTCAATCTACTCAACCTACATATGTACCCATATTATACTCGTATAGGTACAAATTGACATAGGAACAGTTATTCTGCAGTTTAAACCAACCCCCCCGCAGGTATGTAGCAGCAATTATAACGTACCACGTTACGTATGGTGGCAAATTACAGTCTTGGAATGGCATAGGTAATGCCTGGCTAAGAACCCGCCTCGCCCCTAGTCCAGAGTCTATGCGGAGTGAAGATCTAATTACAATATAGAGAGTTGCCAAAACCGTATAACAGGTTCGAACGGAATCGTTTACGGCAATAATTGCTTATTCTGTGGCGGGCTCTTGGCCCAGACATCGTGTAGTAATTTATCCTACCTAACAAAATCATCTGAGATATTCTCAGGGTACGAAACTCTTCACACTTTGACGCGTTGCAAAGTTTAACGGTAGAAGATATGCACCGGGACCAATTACCAACGCGAGCCAAACCGTCTGACTATTATAACCCGGAAGTGTACTCCGGATATACGTTTAAAACTGTACGAAACGAAAAAAAAGAAAAAATGAATGTAGAAAAAAAGAAATCAAAGTTATAAATAAACGAAATACGCGATATGAAATATTTTAGTACCTTCATTGTCAGTTTTTTTTTTTTCTTTTTTTTTTTTCAAGCGTGATTGATTAGGTTTGATAATCAAAAATGGGGGATCGCTCGTGCCGGTCTTCTACGGCTCCACTGGGTCAAGGTCAAGCTCAAGGTCAAAGTAGAACGTAAATTGATTCGGTAGTTACCGCAGTTTACCTATAACAAGCTTCTGCTCAGACTTTAGACTTCCCTTTCTTCGCTCCGTCAGTGACGGGGAAGGGGTAACGATATACAGGCAAACAAATGATTCGCCAATATATAAATAGATAAATAAATAATGAAATAATTTACGTCGTTAGAAAAAGAAAAAAAAAAAAGAATTAACAAATAAAAATGACCGATTTTTATTTCTCATCTTTTTTTTCTTTCTTTTCGTGGATGAATGAGGCAGAATTTATGTATCGCGGGATTATTTATACTTGGGTTAGGTTAGGGCGGTTGCGAATTGTAATTAACGTTAGCCCACATGGTCGACCTAATTTAGTTGGAATTTTTAAGTCCAAGCCTCTCTCAGAGGCAGCAGCAGGTAGCTTCGCATTGGTCTTTGCTTGGTGGTGCCTTCTAGCCTCTCCTCTACTACTCTTCTTGACTCGACGCCAACTAGCACGAACTATTTACTGCCAAGTATAACGCGACTCGACAACTCTCCGTTCCCTATCCACTAACGTAACGTAAGGCAGCAGCACTGACGAAACGTACGCGTCGAACCGTAAGATAAAATAAAATAAAATGAAATAAAGAAAGAAAAAAAAGGAAAATGAAGAAAATTACGAGAATTTTTAAGCACGAAAATTATTAGACTCTAATTATTCACGGTTCCTTTTTTGATTCTCTTTCTGCTATTTTTCTCCGTACGTTTTCTTCGGTCCACGATGTAAAGCCTGACTGCTGCATACTGTTAAACGCGAGGAAAACATCAAAGAACTGTTGAGGGCTGGTGTCTGACTGATGCGTGTGAAACTGGCTAGGGCGTAGCTTCGCTAAGGTACTCTACCATCTACCCTATCCTACCTACTAGCGACTTCTCGTATTCTACCATTGTTTAATTCAGTGCAGCCGAAGAGCTAAGTCGATCGATAAAAACGGCAGTACAAGGTATACGTATCTGAGCTGGTCGTATATATAGGTATAATACGTGTAGATATAAGGTACCTTTACGTGGCCGTGGGGAAAATTGTGCCTACACGATTTTTGTCCCCGGCATTTATTTGATATACACGAAACGAGAAGATATTATGATTTGAAAAGTATACTTTATATATATTATACGTTTATGAAAAGTGGAGCTTTAAGAAAGATATAACTATAACTTTCTCTCTCTCTCTCTTTCTCTGTACATATTCAATTTAGAATTTAAATGGCGGTTTAATTTTTAGTCTGCTTTATTCCTGAGTTTTTTTTTTTCCGAAAATTAAAAGAACCGCGCACCTCGTATCGCTATGATACGAAGTACCATGACACCTACAGGACTTCTAATTATCAACTGAATTTTTTAACCAACTTTATAAATACGAGCTTCAGGTAGATGTAGATGTATATAGGTATAGCACATACGTATGATACGTATGTACATACCTAGTCGCTGTAATTAACAACCGACATTAAACGAAAAGACACCACTGCTTTTAATCCTTAATGTTTTCGGTAGCATATCCGAGGGTACTCAATTTAGTCGTCTTCTCCGACTTGCAGTTTATTTATACAAGAACAATTATCATCATTTCCGGTATGATCGAAAATTCTGAATCAAACTGACGACATGTTATTATTAAAAAAAAAAAATTAATATTATTTCAAACATTTATACATGGTATATATATATTTTAGACTGAAATGATCTTCGAGATAATTTTTGCAATCAGTGGTAAGTTTCTTACGATTAATATTATTATTATTATTATTATTATTATTCGGCTTACCTTGGCGAGGTATGGGTTGAAGGTAAATTTTGACTCTGGTTCTTTGCGTGGAGTTTGGGCTATAGCTGTCAGTGGTGTGATGGGCAGGGCCATCTCCTGTAAATAGAAAAATAAAAAAAAATATATATAAACGATTGAATGATATCGAGAAAGAGATCGATCGATATTCCTATATAGATCTCGTTCTGTGTTTTTTTTTTTTTCTTCCTTTTCTCTTTGTAATTCTTATTCGTTCATGTCAAAAGGAAACTCGCGATTCAATGTTTTTACCGGTTGAGAAAGGGTGAGGCAACTTTCAAACTTGGAAATAACATTGTTACTAACTTTTTAGATCGCAATTCTTGTATGATATGCGTATAAATATAGAAAATGATTGAGCTTTGGTAGAAAACGTGAAATGCATCTGACACGCCGTGTTTTATAATAATAATTGACTAATTTTCCGTATTTAAACACGATAGAGTGAAAAAAAAAAAAATGAGAAAGGAGAAAAAATCAAAATAAGAAACAAATAAATAAATAAATGGAATGAAATAATGTCAATTATTGTACAACTCGGACTTCCGCAATTTCCGACACGCCCCGAGTCACTCCTCATTCGACCGTATCGCGACCGTGTCCCTGGGCCTAAATTAAATCCCCCATGTGTCGTGACACCCACGATCAATGCATCAGAGGTAATAAGTTATTCATTAAACGAGGAGAAAAAAAAAAAACTAAAATTATGTGGGATTAATGGCGGGGTTAAGGGTTTAAATACAGAAGTGAAAAACTTTCGTAATGAGAATTAAACCTCAATCATTGATTATCATTTTTCACACATTTGGAAATAATAAACGATCGTATAAACTTGAAACAAAAATATCAGCCATAGTTCGAAATCATTGGAATCATTAACGCCGACGAGAATAAATTATGGACTGAATCTGCCGAAAAAGAAAAGAATAAAAATCAAAAAAATAGAAAAAATAAACTAAAAACTGAAAACTCTGGAGAAAATTTGTTACGATTTGGTAAAATCGTGTCTGGACTGTTTCTGATTCTTAAATATATATTTTTTTTTTCCAATACGTTTACTCTAACGGATATTTTATACCGTGGGTACAATGTTCAGTGTTTAATGAAAGGGAATGACTTTCGTTAGCGTAGTCTAAGGAGAGAAAAAAAGAAAGAAAAAAGAAAAAAAGAAAAAAAAATCGTTTATTTACGCAATATGCCAAGAACTGGGCCATGCTCACTACTCAGGGACTACTACTACTACTACTACTTAGTCGCGTTTGAAACTCCTACGCCTCGAGAATTGTTTGGACTGATATTAAGAGGGGGATACAGACGTGTTAACGCGATGTGTCTGATATATAAATACATACATGTATATTGTAGGTACACGGTATTTTTTTTTTTTTTTTTTCTCAAAAACTGACCTCTTTCAAACGTCTAAATGTACAGACGATATTCTCATACGTTAATATAGGTACATGTATCGCACACATCGTTCGATCCATTCCGTAGTTAAAAACTTTTTCTACTTTATCAACATTCTATTTATTATTACTTTCCCTCACAAAAAAAAAAAAAAAAAAAAAAAACTTGTCCTGGATATATAACTCCTCACCTCCATAGATCATACAGAATTTCGTTAACCTCTTATAGCGCAAAATAATCATTATTTCCCATGAAAAATTATTACATATACATATATCTAGAAAAAATTTGGATAAATGAACAAATAGCTATTTGGCTTAGTTATGTACATTGCTAAAGTTAATTATAAGCGTACGTGCAGAAGTTGCAGCAAGTGATCGATTATCTAGCATTCAAGATATCCGATGATAAGGTTTATTTTTTATTAATTTTCTTTCTTTTGTTTTTTAATTTTATACGGTCCCATCCGATTGCGCAACAAGTCGAATAATCTATCGGAATCTCGTTTTTACAGCTGCTATTATCTTATAGGTCTACAATACATATACGTGTATATCTATAGTTATTTAGTAAATATGTGAAAATAAACGAAAATTTTTCTTCATTTTTTGGATTTTTTTTTTTCATTTTTAATTCTTTTCTTTATCAAATACCGTGTATAGAGTATCGCCTTGTTTAAAATATCTGTATAAGGTAAACAGACAACGAGGGACAATAAAAAAGTACATATCTACCGTTGAAAATATACCTCACAATACTACATGGCCTCACGTTATCTGCAGTACGAACGATAACTATTGTTAAGAAAAAAAAAAAAAAAAGAAGCAAGTAAGCATTGATAAGGATAATCGCGCGATATGTCGTGCTTATTAATTCGATATAATTCAATTTTCCTATATGTTTGTTGAGATACAAAAACACTTGTTGTATGTACAGAGGTACGTACCTACTATACGTATACAAAAGAGGCAAGTAAACCCTTCTCTCGCCCACAATATTGCATATGCATGACTTTTGGCCGGTTGGTATATACCACCAAGTGTATAAAGTGTATATATGTATGCATAAATTCAATCATTTAAATTCAACGATAAGTTGCGCGTAGAGCTTACATATCCATTTATCCATCTATCTATCTATCCATCTAAGCTCTTCCAATTTACTAACCACTTACAATTACTTTACCCGTAACAATTACCTACGTCCGTTCGACGATGGAAGCTCAACAGTATATTAAACCCCTCGGCCTCGCATATTAACTCCACCGGTTTTGTTAAAAAATATTTCAAAAAAAAAAAAAAAAAAAATAAAGACTTTTAGATTTCGCAGGCTCGTATAATATGACCGTATCCGGTGCTATAAAGATTTTTTATAACTGAAAATATTCAGGCTAGTAGTTGGTTTATAGGTTCTCTAAATTTGCGAAAATTCATTAGAAATTCGGGTGGACGAAAGAACGTGAGAAAGATCTGCAAGGATTAGATAAAACGGGATTGCTGCAAGCATGGTACGGATCGCGGGAGGGGAAAACTTTCGACACTTTTGTACCGCGGTGGCTAAATAATAATAATCATTTCAATTTTTTTTTTTATATACTAGGTATAAAAGATAAGGCGACCGCTAACCCACGGAAAAAAATGATATTAATCATAATAATAATAATAATAATAAGTTTTATACATTTAGCCACTTGAGTCTTGAAACGGTATTTTTCAATTACATTCAATTCCCTAAAGCGTGAGAAATATGGTAATCAGCATAAAGTAAACGAGCCGTGCGGTATTCATCTTTTTCCTGTCTTTTTTTATTTTTATTTTTATATATATGTACGTATATGTATATATATTTTTTCATACAGTCACACCTGTAACAAAATTCCAGCTAAACTCAGAAAATTCTCGTTACACCGTATGACGAATAGGCGTATTCCATTTCAACATGATTATGCAGATTTATGTAGAATTACTGTATTTCTTTTCATGTTTTTTTTTTTTTACCTTCTCTTTCAATTTTTATATGAAATCGATTACCTACAGCCTTTAGCAGTGTCCCTCCAACGCTGTACGGGACAAACGTGGGTATAAGAAAGAAAGGAAGAGAAAGAGAAGAAGAAAAAGTGCCGGGTAATAAGTGAAATAGCTGAATCAATTACGTGCGTCGTAAATTTGACGTCACGAGAACTTCTAGTGACAGTATCGTAAAAATTTTTATTTTATTTTATTTTTATTCTTTATTTTTTGCCGTTTGGCACATTTACGCCATGTGGAACCACCACTTTAACAAAGTTTTATATCGCAAATCAACTAATAGTTAACGTTAACGATTCGCGTGTTGACGATCGCCTGCAACTACTGATCCGTAGATACTAATCCGTAATACGGGGTTGACCTTTTGTTATAGCAGTCACGTCGTTATTAACTACATAGTTGTTTATCGATAATTTAGTGCCAGGTGGGTATACGTATAGTAGGCCATGACGCCGTTATTAATCACGTCGATATTCAACCCGTAATTCATCTTCCTAATCAAGATTGTGACAATTTCCAATTATCTGAAGGTAAACGAAACGAAAATAACGATTCATAATGACGTGAAGGAGAAAACAAAAAATAAAAAAAATAAAATCTTAAATAAATGAAAGACCCAACCTTTTTTTTTTTTTTGATTTTTTTTTCACCCATGATACTGTATGAAGCCAAGTCGAAAGAGTTGAACGGTTTTCTTTTTTTTTCTTCAATAAGATTATATGTTTGTACATACAGCCATAAGCAAGTGTATTCACCGAGAATGCACGAGACAGAGAGAAAGAGTCTGAGTCATTCTGTCGAGTAGCAACCCGCAGAATTTATTCGTGCGTATTGAGGAAATAAATGTAGGTACATCCGTAAAGTTATTTCCCTTTACAAAACTTCAAAGGAAGTAGATTATTACTGTATAAGGCGGTTTTTATCACTAACGAATACGCGCGCATCTATACCCTATATATATTATGCGGTAAATATACGATGACGCTATTATCTGGAAGCTTGGCTTTTCTCAGCCAACTGACGTAACATGACGTAACGTATGACGACGCGGATTTCCGAGATTTACATATCGAGTAGAAAAAGTAGATAAAAAAAAAAAATGAAATCAAAGATATAAGAATTTTGAAAATATTTTTACGATAGAAAAAAAAAAAAAAAAATATATGTACTTAAAAAGGATATATAAAATGTATAGATTTAAGGGATGAAAAAAAAATATATATATACATATATTTATAGGATAAAATATGAAAGTGTTACGCGGCTGATATAAAACTGACTACAGTCGCAAATTCCTTGAGGAAATTGTGAAAATCTTGAAAGCGGTGGAATGGAAAAACTCGAGGGTTCTGTACCTATATATCAGGGTTCTACACAGTTTCAATATACCTACTAAAATATACCTATATTATTAGTTTCTTTTTTTTTTCTACACAAATTCGAGCGATTTCCTGCAGCAGGATTTGTCGTCTTTGACAATCCCGGATTTCGAGTAGATCTGTCAGATTCGTTGAGTCAGTGTCGTAATAAAGAGACAAAAAAAAAAAGGAAAAAACATATAAGTGAAAAAATAAGCTGCTATGAATTTTTCCTGACTTTTGGTAAACGTGTATATTTTTTTTTACGTAATCGGCCATTCGGAATATCATAACTGCACGAATTAATTAATTTACCTCAATTTCAATGGCAATTCTAGTCGAATTTTTACAATTGAGATTCGATTTGGAACGATAAATTTAATGATTAGAATCGTTGAGATAAGCCTGGAGACATTTGAAGATAGTGGGATAGAAAAAATGTTCAATAATAAAAAAAATATATAGATAATGATGGATATTTTATCGTGTATAGAATTTGTTAAAACTGACAGAAATTATAATTGGTAAAAGAATTACGTTCTATGTATCGAGGTAATAAAATCCGATAATACGAATGAGTATCTGAATATCGATGTGATTCTCGGGAAGAAAAAAAAAAGAACTTCACGTCAAAACGACATGGGTCCCAGCTTTCTTTCGGTTTTCGTGAAAAAAAAAAAAAAAAAAAATCATAAATTTCTCTTCACTTCGTGTACGGACGGAAGGTATACAAGTAGTCCGGGGAGTATAATATATATTTATATACAAATATAACTTTCTAACGATTAAATTATTACACAAGAAATCTAATAAGTTATTTAACTAATGAAACCGAGAAACGGTAGAAGAAGAGAAAGAGGAAAAGGAAGATGAGAAGAAGCAGAATCGGTAGAAAGAAAAATCAAAACTTCTAAGAAAGTTAGATGGGGCAGGTCGTTCGCTCGCTGCTAGTAAAACACACATAACTTCGAAGATTTGAATACCTACTTGAAATTTCATTCCCTCGCGATATCATACAGAAGATCGAAGAGGTTCGGTCCATTGCTACTTTGATGCCACGTATATATATATATATATGTATATATATAGGTATATGTCTATGCATACATATTTATACGCTAGCTATATATCTAAGAGGCAAGGATAGGTGGATAGGTAGGTAGGTAGGTAGGAAGGTATCGCCGCGTAGCAACACGGAGGTTGGAGCCATTCATCTAGATTGTATCCGGCATATTATACGGGAGAGACTTGGAGGAAAACGTAGCTTAACCTCTGCGCCGTCTCGTCCTCTTTATCACTTAGTTTACTATGCAGAAGCGAGAGGAACGGAAAGAGCAAAATAAAGAAAAAAAAAAAAAGAGAAAAGAAGAAACAAAAAACGAAAAAAAAAAAAAAAAAAAAAAAAAAAAACGAACGAGATAGAGAGAGGGAAATGTGTTTATTGAAATCCCGCAGGTGGATGGAACCTGCGGATAGGAAAAATTGACGATAACTAACCAAATCGTCCCAAACGCATATTAAACCGATAACAGTTATTTCCCATATCGTAGAAAAAAATATCACAACGACGAAAGGAGGAACTCATTTTGAGACAATAATTATACCGTTTCAAATAATGTTTCGTATTAATAATTATAACGAATTTTAGATAAGGTAAAAAACCGTCGAATAATAAAGAAGAATATGTATACACATACCTTGAGAATGTTGTCCAAGTCTGCAGCATTCTCGGTCGCGGAATGCCGGGACATTGCACCCTGTAATGTAAAGAGATAAAAATAAAAAGAGATATAAAAAATTGAATCGATATAATTCTTCATGAATCGAAACGAATATTGACTTTGATTGGCGTAAGTAGCTGTGTAATTAGTGTCGTCAGTCATTATTTGAATCATAGAAAATAACTGTATTTCAAATTTCCGAACATACAATCATTGTTATTTCGTTTCATACGTGTTAATAACAATTAATAAAACATCGTGATACCCACGGTCATAAATACGTGAGTAGAAAAAATAAATAACACCCATATCACAGCGGGGAGTCAGCACGATATAATACTACTACAGAAGTCGAGTCGAGTCGAGTTGAGGGTGGTCCAAAGACGTCTCAGCTCACCTGTCGCTTCGAGTGTTAATTGCAGGTATTTTATAGCCAAGGGAAAGCTGGTTTGAAGCGACTTTCACGTAATGGTGAGCTCCGAAGCCGTAAGTAAGTCCATTTGACACGGTTCTTTCGCACCGCGTAATACGTACTTTTTATAATATGAATATCATTCATCGATTATCTTCTATACCCTCAAATCTCTATTTTACTTTATTCTTTTTGTCATTCTTCTTCTCATAAGCGATCCAACAAAATCAGGTGCCGATCCCTGTTTCCACGGGTGTCAGAAAAACAAAAAACCCCCGAAAAATTTAACCAGAAAACTTGAAGATTCCATAGAAATCAATTTCAAAAGTTATGGGAGAATTATAGCGGCTGAATTGAACGATGTTAAGTGCAGGTTATATTTAATATTGTTTCAGGCATGACTGATCAACGATGAATTTGATTTGTCACGTAAGAACGCGTGGATCGCTGTTACATAGAACCGAGGCTCTTGAACTATTCTCTAATCCGCGGTTGGGTATATCACCGCGGTATAAGAGAGACTAGACTGTGTGAATCCGTGTAAGCCAACCGTGTTAAATTATCACCATGAATAATGATAATCCGTGTCTAGAGTGAATCAAATTCTCGAGATTGTACTTCTCTAATTAAAAGTCAAAGTTGAAGTATGTAATCTCATTTCGTATATAAACTTCGCTGTAATTATACCTGTACACACAGAAACGGGAAGGAAAAAAAAAATGAAATAATAAACTACCCGCGGGGGCCGATATTTCAAACTGTTATAAAAACCTTTTTCGTCATTTATCATCACGTTAGATCATCATTCGGTTATATTATACTCCGAGAATTGTGTTGCGGTTTCAAAAGTTTTCGCGTGAATTAGTTTGCAATTTATTTCCATTCCTTGACCGTGTTCTATTCTGGAGAGCGTTGAAATTGGTGAAGATAAGGTGAAATATGACATTGAGCGAACTTACATTGTCCATAGGTAATCGGGAGAGATGACTTCCCGCGTTTTGCAATCTTCCTCCAGGTCCTACCCCTCCTGAACCGGGATTATTTCCTCCTCCACCTCCGCCTCCACCTCCGCCACCTCTACCTGCGGGATTAGGAGGACCTTTGGCTGGCAGAAGACCATGACTTCGATGATCATTGCTGCCACCACCGTGCTTGACCGGTTGACCAGGATAACCGCCTCTTCCCATATAGGGTGGTTTTCCGTCAGCTGGTTTGACGTAACCACTATTTTGGGAGCCGTGTGTACCGGTAGAATTCGGACGAGGTCCTCCGGGCTTTTTGAATTCTTGAGTGACCGGCTTACGTTGAGCCAAGGGTCCCGGGCTTGGAGGTACGCCTTCGATTCCGATCAGCCTTTTCGGTTCATCCAGTAGGTGTTTAACCAGGGAATAATTACCCAACTTTGATTGTATCTGTTGAGTTGTTCGGTCCTGAGAATCCGGATTAACCTGGAACAACAAGGGCAGACGGAAACGTGAGGTGATAGGTATTTGAGGAGGTGTGATAAGACCGGCATCGTTTTAAAGTTACGCAATTTCGTGATTTAATGTACTCCACTGTACAATTAGTTCTCGTATTAATTAACGAGTAACGCAATTAGCAAGTAGAACTAGAAATTGTGTCTCGATAGACGATTATCTCGGGAGGAGTAGTATAAGCTAACCTGCTGGTCTCTCTACTCGTACAAATACGAATTTCAAAGTTACAAACTTTCTGATCCGTACCCATAGATCCTGCTAACTAGACTCCTGTTATAACTTTGAGGTTTCTATCACAGTATATACTTAGTCGAATAATGGCTACCCTGCACTACCCCAAAATTCTAGGATCTAATCTAGGGATGAGGTGGGTCAAAACGGTTTCATAAACCGTAATAACAACAATTGTACGATACAATCTGCGGAGAGATAGGGAGAGAAGCGAAGAGACGAACGGTTATTTCATTACCTGTAAATAGATTTTTTTATTTTCCGAACGGTAAAAGTCACGAATTTATTTGAGACGATTTTGAATTATCAGAAACCTAGTTCAGAATATGAAACATTCGAACGAATCGGAATGTCAAAAAAACCAAAATCTAAGAGTCCAAAAATTTAATGGAGGGGCACGACGCTTCATTCGTGAATTTAAAGTTTTGGAGTTTTAGCCTCTCGGATCTTTAGCTTTCGGAATTTTTACCGTCCCGAAACTTTTGAAAATCGGAACTCCAACCCGATCTCGGAAATGTGAATAAAATCTGGGATAAACTGACAAAGGCTGAACTTGAAAAGTAAAAAATCTGTCAAAATCGTCATGGAAACGAAATCTACGAGATGTGAGATTATCGATAATTAATTGACCGAATGATTGCAACGTGTTAAATGAAAAATAGTTATCGACTTGAAAAAAAAAAAAGCAAAAAGTAATTGTTCCATTCCCTCTGCACTTATCCTTTCAGAAGTCTGAAGGGAATTGAGTTTGACTTTAAAATTGATGTGAAAGAGAAGAGAAAGACCGCAGGTATAAGTAGTTCGCAAAGTATATCAGCTATATATACTTATCGCAGTTAAGTGCACTATGGGTATAGAAACTGCAGTCCGAGTAGATTAACTCGACTTAAATTCCAATAATTACGATAGTTTCAATCAATTATTGTATAGATGAGGAAGGGGGAACAAATTGCGATTCATTTATCCCCTGATCAACGTGTCGCAATCCAGAGCTAGCTTTGCAAGCTCTGCTACTGCGAAAGGATAGATAAGCTCGAATCAAAGAGAGAGAGAGAGAAAGAGAGAGAGAAAAAAGACGGAGTCAGATGCTGATTTTGCAGTCTGTCGTTGTTTACGTCACGGTGATCACGTACTTCATGCATTATCGCGTGTGAAACGTGTCATTCGTGACTATTGGTTACGCCCTACGAATTGATAATCGCTCATTTATTTACCCTCGTATAGTTCATTGACGCTAGTCAATGCGAGTACAGGCATTGTTCAACTTCGCTATATGAGCGGATTTTGACGTTACCTGCTGACGATCTTTCCATTTTTTTTTTCCATTTTTTTCATTTCTTTCTTCGCAAAGTAAGAATAGATCGAGAAATACAATAGAGAACAAAAAAAAGGGAAAAATCGCGTTGTATGTATGCAAAAGTTGTTATTTCTATACACCGCGAAGAAGCTAAACGTATTTATTTATACATAAGAAACTATAGTACATAGGTATGTATGATGTACGTATTTTTGTTATTTAAATAATAAACACACGAACATTTCGAAATTGTTATTCAATCAAAAATCAACCCGGTCTATCATTTTTTACATATCAGATTTTCGGTAGTGCACTTACTTACTTACTTAGTCTTCGAACTACCCAAAGGTGCATTTGAAAAACAAATTAACTTACCAGACTAAACAAGTAGTCTAGTTTATTTTTATAATTTTTTTCAAAATACTACAGCACAAGAATTAAAACTCGAATAGGTATATTCATAAAAGGTTAATCGATTGGATTTTTCATTCCCCGTCGTATATATCCTGATTTTCCATTAGATTTCTACAAAAGACGTATTGATTGATTAAGAAATTGGAAAGAAAAAATGCTATTGTTCTGAAAACCGATTTACACAAAGCTGTGATCAATTTATTAGGCGTCAATATGCAAAGTTCGATTTTCATCTTCGCCGTAATACATCGGGAAAAAGGCACAAACCAAATACCTAAGTAAAAACATGCCAAAGAAAGCGAGAAAAGAAAAGGTTGTTTTTTTATCATCAACTCTGACTCTTGGATCTCATTTATTCAAAAATTCGATATCCATTCTCACCAACAGCTTGAAGTAAGTGGGTGGATAAGTTTGTTCGGAAGAGTTCCACCCCTCTGCCAGTTCGTGTTTAATAGTTAGCCACGACATGCGAAACGACTTTGCAAAAGCTACACGGTGCTGCAGTATAATTCTTGAGGGAAAGTTTAATCCGACTTTATATATTTCGTTCTAAAGATTTAAAATATATATAATACTGTACATACGGAGGTATATATCATAGTTGTTGTGTATTTAATTTTGAGGAGAAAAAAGCGCCATTATAATATGTAAGAAATTATTCTGAAAATCTATGTACATATACGATTCAATAAAGAATGTATAATTGAAGAGTAAATGTGTTAACGATCAGACTCATTTTTTTGTTTCTTTTTTTTTCCGCTCGGGAAAAAGTAACGCTTGCCAAAGTGGCGAATTAAAAATATCCCACCAACACATACCCAGGCCAGGGGCCCCTTTATGGAACGCTGTGATTCAGACTACGTCGCGACGCGACGCTCGGCATAACTAGTCAAGTTAGGGTTGGGTTAGGTAGCTTCTTCAAGTTGGCGGAGAAAAAGACGAGGCAAGACAACAAGTAAAAATGAAAAAAATAACCAAAAACCAAATTCTTCATTCAAATATAAATATGTATCAAGAAACTCGGTAGAGTCTCGCGCCAAGTAAATAATATATATATTTTTTATATATAGAGAGATATCGCCTAACTATCTCATATTCAATAAAATAATATGGATCGATAACAATTTCTCCGCATCGTTATTATTGTGTCGATTGTAAAAATTCTGGTAAAAATTGAAAAAAGAATAAGAAAATAAAAATTTCGCGAAGAAAAATTTTTGTCCGTCTTAATATATTCGATCGCAACACCATCGTTTTTAACATACAATTTTAAACGACTCTCTGTACTCCTTTGTGTGTCAGTTGTGCATGCGTCTGACTATAAATAGTTTCCCTACACCAAGAGCCCACAAGAGCCTAAGAGAGCTACGACCCTCGAGTAGGGGAAATCTTACGTTGCACCAGGTGTCACGGGTAGGTGGGGAACCAGCGGTAACCCGGTAACCCATCATCGGCGCGTGAATCATCGCAAGAACGCGAAGAGGATTTCGGGACGACAGCCAAACGCCGATTAAATAAATAAATAAATAAATTGTTTGAATCTTATTCAGAATAATCAGTTGCATATGGATAATTAATCATTCATCGACGAATGTCAAGACTAAAATTGAAAAATATATAGAACATAAGTATTTAGAGAGAAAAATGTTTAAAGAAAAATTTTCGATTCGATCGGATACACGTCAATTAATTATATATATATATGTATATAGGTACGTGTCAGGCGGTGGCTGATACTAGAGTAATGAGATAAATACACAACCGTATATAAAGGCATTTGAATAACGCGAATTTATCCACTTGGATTGCGTGCCTATGAGGCGTAATTTCGCGGTAAACTCTCCGCAGGATCTGTCCTCCCCTGAGCCCCTCCCGCCCAGTTATCGTAGCGGCGAGTAGGTTATATACCTATAGCTTATACAGTCGTGCAAACGAATGCGGCGCGGCCGTTAACCGAAATTTATACGAAACACATGGCCGTCGTGACGATCGTCGCGGCCAAGCCCCTCTTTTATCCTTCCTTCCGCGTGTCATCTCAACTTTCCAGTGAGAATGTGGGATTGTAGCTTATTCGCCGTTGGATAAAGAATATATACCCTCATACCTAATTCACAGCTTTGAAAAAAATATTCTATTACAAGTTTTTTTTTAATTTTTTTTCATTCGGTTTTGAAAATTGCGGAGTCAAACGTTAGGATGCATTTAAATCGATTCATTAATCGAACAGATTAATGAGGAATCAATTTTGTTAAATTTCTATTTCCCGTATATCGAATCCTATATATGTATCGATATTTCGTCTCTTTTTTTTTAATATATAGGTACGTATATACAAAAACTGACGCAGCATATATAATTTGTATATATATATATATATCGTAATACAGTTTCGGTGTCGTTCGAGATGATACCCGACCTCAAAATTGTCGGTTAACACGGAAACCACGAAACCATTTGGTGGTTTCCTTTTTCAGGAACAAGAAGAAAAAAAAGAAAATAAAATTGCCTACGCCTACGTATAGGGTAGGTGCTGCGTGCATGCGGCGGTATATACCTAACTGTTGATACAAATTTACAAAGAATCTTAAACGACTAACTCTCACGCGGCTTGTACAGCCGGATATTTTGTTTGTTCCGGTTCCGGTTCACGGAAGAGTGTATAAAAATAAAAATAAAAATAAAAAATGACGATGTCACGTTGAAAAAAATAAATAGATAAAATTTTTTGTTTCTATATTTTGATCTGATATTCTAGCTTGGATATCTAGATTTGGATCTCATTTCGCTCCAACTTGGTTCATGTAAGGTTTTATCTATGTGCCGTATGTATATGAACATACGTACATTACGTATCAGAAGTAGTTTGTTTTAAGAGTTATAACGTAGTTATATGTACAGCAAATCACGATATATGCCCATGTATAGCTGTATATAATACATACATATATATAAACAGAGGGTTTAGGAGGGACAGTGCGTGGGTGACGGGCGTTCGTCGTTGTGCTATAATTCCTGGGAAAGTGATTACCGTTCTATGGAAGCTACCGAGGCGAGGGTTCGGAGGCGTAACAAAGGATTCTGGTAAAGGTATTACACGCGCGAGTACACGTGAACCGCAAGCCCTTACAACAAGAGTAAAAGAACAGAAAAAATAAAAATAAATAAATAACATAGAGTAAGAGAGAATAGAGAGAAAATCTTTCCTAAATTGCCATAGGCTAACCATACATCGCCTCCTTTATATCCTCTCCAGTATATAAATCGTTTTCACTCGTATTCAGTTTTTATCTTTTTTACCGTTTTCTCATCATATTTTATCAAATTTGTAAAACACCAAAATTTGGTGTAACAAAAACGATTGAGAAAAAAAAGAAAAAAACATGGCGAATATTTTTCATTTCCATTTTTTTTATTTTTTATTTTCGAGGATCTTTCCGGCTGTGACTCGGAGAGTCGAGTCAAAGTTCTGTAAGATTAATCTACCGAGGTCAAGAACTTCTCTCTGAGTCTTCTTATAACCCTGTAGGTACATAATATGATTGAAATAAACCGTGACGTATAACGATCTAGTATACTAAAGTCTCGATGCAGAGTGTAACGGAAAGAAAGAAAAAAAGAAGAAAAAAAGATAAGGAAGAAAAGGAAAGAAAAAAAAAACAAGGAAAGAAAGAAAAGAGAATAAACGAGCCGATAACTTTTTAGAACCGACCAGATTGCTCCGCAGGTAACTCGGGGTATCTACTTTATCCACTCGACAAGCCGCGATAAATCTCTCGCCGGTAATTCGACGCGTAAGAAATATATTACACCCGATATATACCTATATAGACAAATATAGCTATATACTATACCGACTTCAATCGCCCGGAATTCTTACTTAGAAAGGTACTTCGGTTATTCTCGCCTCGTGATCAGCCGAAACATTAAATATATGGTTTAGATTTTACATATTTTTTGTAATTGGCAACGAAGTTGTGAAGTATTAATTTTGAAGATATATGTGATGGAATATATATTCTCTAAGAGTTGAGAAAACCAAATTTTTCATCTCATCTTTTTTTTTTTACAGTTTTACAGAATCCTATAGCGAAGATATGAAAGAGTTACGGTACGTCTCTACTACTACAAGTGAATAATAAGGAAAGTGAATAAAACGTCAGAGTACCGGATGAAAAATCTTTTCCCGAATAACCGAAGAAAAATGAAATCCGATAAAATTCAAAGGTTTTTGCGCTGGCTTTTTACTGTTTGCAAACCAACGTTATACCTCGTGTCAGTCAATCAGTTAGTCAGTCAGCCTTATTCTGTTCTGAGTAAGAACAGAACGGCTCGGTCTGAATCTTTCGACACATTTATAAGCTTGTATCATATACCACATATACAGACGCACACACGTTACATACATATAAATACTGTGTAACATCGCAATCACTGCGCACAGGACAAACCCTCGCGGTTATATATAGAACGCTATTTTACTCCGAAGATTCGCCAGCCTGTTTCTTTTCCGCGATTTCAATCCTCGTATCAAAGTACAAAGACTGACTCACACCCGGACTAGAAAAATTCATTTTCTTTTCGCATGATTGTTCGTTTCTTTAATAGATACGCCCATAGTTTTTCATACAATTTATTGATACTAGATATTAGATACTATATATGTTATTGTACTTATTTTGTAACAATAAAAAAACGAGCACGAGAACAAATTTGGTAGGATTATTAAAACTGATAATATCAGTTTAGCGAAGTAATGATCGAAGGTATTAGCCATTCGAATATAGCATAGCTACGTAGCAGATTTGCAATACCCATTGTATATAATCTATATACGCGTGTTATACATTTCCGTATGTAACTTCAATACATGTACGATATGTATAATAATATATATACACACTTATTTTAATTAAGGCGAGAGAAACTCAAGTCGCGAGTAAAATAATTAGCACTTATGTATATTAATACGTTACACGTGAAACTGTTTCATTTTTTTTTTTTTTTCTTTTTGCGTTCTTTTCTCTCCTATATCTCGGTTTTCCGTTTCATTTCTGACCGCGAAATTGCACACAGAACAGATTCAATGTTCAGAAAAAACAAAAACTCATTCCGTTCTTTCGCTTTTTATTTTTCAACATCTTCAATCAACGTCAGAATCTGAATAAAAATAACAATAAGAAAAAAAAAAAGTAACCGGAAATGGTCAAAAATCTTCCCTCGACGTACCTATAAACATCCCTGAGACACGATCGTTCTGTTATCAAAGTTTCATGGAGTATCTGCAAAAACTTTTCAGGGAAAACAAGAGAAATATATAATAGAGACGTATACAGGAGACCTCGGGTAACGCGCCGCTCGCTGTTTTCCCGCTGAGTTTAATTCACCGGGTCTTGAGGGGCGGCGGCGGGGGGCCACACCCGTTCAATCTTGGTCGGTCCTACGGGTCTCGGGGTCAGCTAGTATACGAGCGGTAGAACGCGATTCGTCCAAGATGCAGACCCATGGCCGTGGGCGGATCTCCCGACAAAGTGAAAGGTGCAGAGGTTCGCGGAACTGCACGGCAAGCATCGGTGCCATTTATGCCTTCCGCATTTAATCGCAATCCTCGTATGCAATGCACGGATCAGATCGGTATATAATAATAATAATAATAATAACGATAATGAAATGACGAGATGATAAGATACGAAAAATTCAAATCCCATGAAAAACTGAAGAGAAAATTCTGTCTCAATCATGATCACCATTTATCGAAAAAATCTACTATAGAATCGAAAGAGCGGGCGGTACTACGTCATTGAGAGTGTTTCGGCCACGTGAACCACGGCACGTCCGCACTTTCCTGCGTCTTTATCTCTATCTCTCTTTTTTTCTTTTATTTTATTTTTTTTATTCTCCTATTCCCAGTTTCTCTCCGCTTCCCAAGCGGCTCGTTTGTCGATTCCCTGAAGGTAATATAAAGCCCTAAGCCCCGAGGCTTGGTACACATGTAGTCCGGTGTAGTATACCTGTATTAAAGTACTACTCCGGCAGTATTTCTACGTCGGGGTCTGACCCCAGCGCGCCCGTTACTACTGAAAAACGCCTTTTCCTTTTCTCCCTGAATAAAGCAGGGAGAAGAATCCGAAACGGAACTCCGCGGAAACTTGAATTTCGAGTACATACGAAGGTATGGGGGACCAGGCCACGTTTACGTAAAGCAAAATTGTTCCACTGTGACCGAATATAAAATAAATAAAAAACGAAAGACAGAGGTAAAAAAAAAAATACAATTCCTCTTCCGGTCATCCGCGAAAAAAGAAAGAAAAAAAAAAAAAAAAAAGAACGTTCGGTAAGCTGATCATACATTGCTAGGATTGCCTTCCGGCTGCACTCGAACGGCTTCGCTCACCCCCAACCGACTGGAAACGGAATCGTAATTGCATTGTGCTTCGTTTCGTCGATGTACCTGCCCCTTTGAACGCTTTACACAGATATATCCACGATCTAAGTGTTTGCGGATATATCTATGCGATGTACACGTACACATCTAGCTCTAGATATTATCTATATGTATACAGTCCATAGTCTAGACCATTGAGAATTTGGAACTGGAGTCTAGACTCTATATAAACTTGTGGACGAAAGTTTAACCGACTTATCGACACCCGGAATAATAAACTTGATTTTAGTTAGCAATTTTCATCCCATTATTATAGTCCTGAAGATTTATCGACTCGATTCAACACAAATAAAAAACCAAATCGGTAAGGATAAAGTTCAGTTTCGTCATTTCATGGAGATTATAGATTCCAGCTTCAGAGCAGAACATTGATGAGATAGAAGAGGAGCTTGGTTAATTAGCTTTACTGTTACTAAAGTTCGGGATGAGAAATACTCTGTAAGGTTGAAGCTCTGGTCGGGTCTGTAACGCCGCGTGTCATATCCGGCGCATAGTGGCGTCGAGACGCCCAACCCACCCCGCCCCGCGGGCTTTGTAAATATCAAACAATCGTGGTGACCGACGAAAGCGAGAATATATACCTAGTACAGACTGTGGCAAAGGAGGATTACTATAAAGAACGGTGGTAGATTTGTTTCAACTGAGAAGTTGAAACAAATCGTCGAGGTGAAAAAAAAAAGTAAGAGTAAATTTTTTTTGTTCAATTAGTTTTCATTTCAACCGAATAGAGACCTGCGTAAAGTTGAATTTCAACTGATTGAAATAGTACGCAATCGCCTATATATGTAGATTTTTTCATCATCAAAAAAACAGAGACAATATATTATATATATTATTTAAAGAAAGCCACAACTCGTCCAAAGGCACTAAAAACAGAACCGAGTAAGATGAAGTAGATGTGTGCGTATAAAAGGGAAGATCTTTTTACCCAGGACCAGGAAACTCGTCCCACTTTCCATTTTCGTGGCAACGTGTCTAGAATCTTTTATTATATGATTTCTGCAGTTATTTTTCCCAAGGCAAGGCAAGGCAAAGAGGAACAGCTCACCTTTGGCTGTGCATGTCAAATATACATTATGGCTTAACGTATTTTTCATAGCGCTGAATAAGGGGCCTATGAATACTAGTAAAAGTCGAAGCTACTCTCGAAGATCTCCGTATACCACGCCACGCTATACACTCTCGGCAATCGTAAAAATAAGGTCAATTACAATGAAGTGTGACACCGTTCGTCGAGGGCACCATCCATACGGCGTTGTTTCTATTCTTTCATTTTTAGTTTTTTTGATCGAAATATCTCCAACACTAGGTGCTACAAATTATCGAAAAGGAAGACAGGAAAAAAAACCGACTGTAATCGAGAAAATAATGGAGAGGGCGATAAGTTGTACAGTGTTAAAATTGAGACGGTCAGTTTCCGGAGGGGGTCAATCCCTAAGGATCTCTTGATAGCGAAACAACAAGCACTTCTCAACGCCCAAACTCATCAAGGGGTAGTAAAGTTTGACTGAAGACTGTACGTGCCGATTACCATCCAGGACCTAGCATCTAGTCTTCTCCCGCTCTGGTTCTCTTGCTGTCTTTGTAAAGCAAGTCTTGTGCCTCTACAAGTCAGTGTAGGAATAAGGGTCTCGCGAAGTTTGCCATGTTGGAAAGTTGAAGTGCGTCAACGACTTGTACCTATGTATGTACCGACGTATAGTATGAGAGACGAGAGAACCAGCAGGTGAGGTACCTCCACTTGACCAACTACCACGTCAACCGGGAAAACAAGAGATACAAATAAGCCCACTCAAAGTCTCGACTCGGTTTTTTATATATAGAGAGAGAGAGTAACTTCGTTTTTTTTTTTTTTTTTATTACTGACAACGAGTGGTTCTCCGTGCGATTGATGTACGTACTTAACATACACATGAAACGGAAATACGGGAGAGTCTTTTTTCAGTGCATTAAAAAAAAAAAAAATGATCAAAGATTCAATTTTTTTTTTTTCCGCAAGCAAAATGGAAATCTGATTTGGCTGAATAAGATGTCAAAGCTTGTCTCTTTTCCGAGTCCTTATGGCTCGCCACTGGGTTCAACCACTCAGAAATACTCCTCGGGAGAAAAGCTCACTACATACGTAGGTACTTCTCGGCAACCGCTTTTGAGATTCAGGGATTTGAGTGCCCCTCGCTCGGTTGTTGTGAAATACGCAGATGACAAGACGAGTTGAGATCTCGTGGTGGCTGCGGCGGCTTGTAGTACCTCGGCAAATATCATCTTCACCATTCGACGGAGACGCGGTGCAAACATTGATTCATTCTATGACCGCGGTAACAGTTTCACACCTAAGAAGATCGTATACGAGTCTCAAGTGACCGTCGTGTGTCAAGTCTACAGACCGCTTTTAATCAGACCGAAACTTTTCCCCCGTGAAACTCCATGCTTCTGTGTCTATTGATAAGACGAAACGTTTGAAATATTGGGGGAAAAACAAAAAAAAAAAAAAAACTGAACTTTCAAATTTTGTCTCCATTTTTACCATTAGCGGAATAGCGATGGAGTTTTTTTTTTTCTTTCTCTGTACGATTGATGCGAAAATTGATGTGTGTTGTGTATTGATTTGTCATGATAGAAACGAATCCGTATGATCTTTCACCTAAAGCGAGTAAATCACGTTTCAAGTTTTCACCAATATGAACCCCGCCAGAGTTCTCCAGTCACCAGATCTAGAATAAAGATGAATACCATCCCCGTCTACCCTCGAATCAAAAAGGCCACCCTGTCTGCTGCCATGCCGCGCGGCTCAAACCAGTGAAGGGGGAGGCGTCGCGACGCCCAGACAAAGGTATTTTTTGGTTCTGTGCTTTTCTCAATGCCTAGAGATGAAATTCCTCGAATATTTTTGGATTAAAATTATTGAAGCAGCTACAAGGTACGTGGCATCAAATCTAACAATGAGTAAAGCTAACCATTATTTTCTTTTTCTTTTACTCTCTTTCTATACTACAGAAAATAAGATTTCACGATTATCCCACTACGTGTAATTACGTAATTTATTCACTAGAAGAATCTTGTTGTTCGGGTGAAATCGCATTACTTATCCACAGACAACGCGAGCTTAATGAATATAAGTATTATTTCACGATTAAGTGAAATTGCAAAGCTCCGTTTAAACGATTAAGTTGATTTTCTCAAATCAGTAGCTCTTTTCAGACTATACATATACCTATACCAACCTTAATCTAACCTAACTTGACTTACAACTATAATTTGCAATGTAAACATATGTATCTATGCCGAAATCTTATCTAATTATCTTTCTCGTGGCTGATAAATTCGCCGACATGTATTACCAACGAGACCTTGAATTTAGGATAATTCCGTTAGTGCTAATGCACGACTCGCTTTGTCCTATCAATCGATATTGTCTCGAGGCAATACGATGTGTGTAAACGTTATACACCGAAGTATATTTAGGTTGAATCTAGATCGCAGACATCGCGAAATCGCAGGGTTGATCATTATTATTCGGCAGGGTTTTAGGTGTAACTAAAATGCGATGAGAAGTCAGTGAGCCACGAAGTGGGCAGCCCGCTAATCACCTTAAGGTCAAAACCCCGGGGTGGCTACTAACTTCGGTCTAGATCCATCGAGGACCGTTCGTCCTTAATAATTTTTCACTATGGCTAACTGAACCCTCGACCTCCCCGACGCTGTCGGTGAGGCCCCCGACGCCCCCGCGTATATGTCGGTTGAACTTTCTCTCCCTCTACTCGTCCGGGGTCGAGGTAGTTTCTCGCTCGCGTCGCGCCTCGCTGTATCCTTGTATAACCCCTAGACGCCCGCCGTCTACGCGAGTAAAACGAAAAGGGTCGCCGGTTTGAGCGTCGGGAACTAAGCTGAAAGCACGTCTGTCTGACATAACCGTGTATTAAAAAAAAAAAGAGAAAAAAATACAAATAAAATAAAATTATCCAATCAATCTGCGATTATTCTAATCATTGTTATACAGACGCGTGAATATTATATATATGCTACTGTACTATAATCAATCATTCCACGATAATAAATCTTTACAAAAACGAAAGCAAGAAAAAAAAAAAAAAAAAAATCAATCGATGCTCTCGTCGCCCTTGTGCTTAGTGGAATTTAAAACGACTTTCGGAATCTTGAAGAAAAATTTCTAGGCTTAGAATAATAGCGGAATAAAAAACAAAAGCAATTTTTTTTTCTTCTTCTATCAGAGTCACAATTTTCTGTTTGATTTAGAAAACGAAGTTCGAAGCTTTTGCGAAATAGATGTTAGGTAGGTATACGAGTATATACGTCTACGACTCTGATCATTCAATACTATACCTACGTGTACAATGAGTACAAACTATTTACGCGAATGTAAATATAGCTTAGAACGTGGTGGGTGACTGGTGACGAATGTGTTCAGTTAAGGATAATTTAGTATTCTCATTGACCGAGTGTCAGGTAGGTCTGGCTATTTCAAGCACGAAAATTGATTCACCGCGAGACAAGAATAGCGGGTCCTATAACCATTACTCTCGCTATCATTTCAAACCAGTGCTTTATACTGTATACTATATATACTAAACTAAGAATAGGCCATCGTCATTTAGTCAACAACTATACATAGACACGATCTTCTATACATATATACAATATATCTACATATATCTACGATTGATTATTATTTATGAATTATCGATATTAATCAGGTTCAACTTGTATACATAACCACGCTTCTGTCTACGACTGTCACGCTTCGTTCGTCGCGTATTCTATCATACCTATATTTTGCACACAATATATATACACAAAGACGAAAAAAAAAATCTACATTTAAATCGATACCTAATCTCTCGTTCAATGGCAATATATAAAAAGAATTATCGTTTCCTTTTTTTGTGTCTGTCGTTCACAGTAACTGACTGACTGATTGTTGTCCGAGATATACCGATGTGTTGTAGTATGTAGGTATGCTGTAGCCTGCGGTGATCGATAACCTAATTTTATATACCTTTGATGAAATTTGAAAATTACGATATTTTTTTTTTTTTTGTTTTTTTCTTCTATGTAAAACTTACGATTCGTCGTACTATTATTTACTTTATTTTATCCTTTTTCTTCGTCTATCATATACTATGTATTGCGATATACTCGAGATCGATTCTGGAAATGATTTGCTCGACATAAAGTTTGCCATTCGACGATGTTATAGTAGTATTAGTAAGAGAAGGAGGGGTAAAGGTAGGTTAATAAATGACGATGAAGTCCCTTTGTATTTTTACGATAATATAGGGTAAGTATATAAAGGAAAGCAGAATTTCCGCAATATTTTCACAACGTCGAAACCCCGAACGTCGTCTCGTTACCCATACAACTCTCTGCACAGATCTCGAGTCTCAATAATTGTCTGACTCCGATAGTCGAAGGGTTCTGCTAATTACTAATTACCAATTAGCGAATACAAATTCAAAAGGCATGAGAGCAGAGGGAGGAGGGGGGAGACAAAAACCGCGGTGACACAAATGCTAAGTCTCTAAAGAGGCAGGGTTCACCCTAGAGATCCTGAAAATAGGCAATAAATTTGGCTGATCGCTATTTAGGTATATAATTTATATTTCGTTTTATCTAGATAATATGTATTAGATTTTTTTTTCTATTTTCTTTTTTCAATCGAATTTAGGTACACACGTATACACATTCACTTGAATATATTTATTACACCGAGTGTACTTAAAGCCCAGGAGAAATTATTATCGTAGTTGTTTTTTTCTGTATACGGACTATAAATATATATGTATAGGTAAGTATATATATGTATGTATGTAGAATTCACGGGCATAACACGAACGACTTATAATACTTGTACCTATACATATACCAACGCTGGCATATTACCACGAGCAAGTAATTAATACGCCCACCTCGTATAAATCCATCCTGGTGGGAGAGCCTCTTGCTAAAAGACCGTTTTAATTAATTAATTAACACTTCACTCCGAGTCTTAACGGCTTGAGTACCCGCTACTATGTGGTGAAAGCGACTTGGAGCGTACGTTCCTCGGTACGTAGGTACACGTAGTACGGTACGGTATGGTATGGTACATACAGGCACATTAAGCCTACTTCGTAATACTTTCAGTTGCACCCCTTATCGACTCTCTTCTCTCTCTCTCTCTCTCTCTCTCCTTCACTCACTCTCTTTCGTACTCCCGTATAATATAACCGTATCCTGGCCATGTACCATACGTCGAGAAGTGGAGTAGAGAAAATGCGAAGTACTGAACGAGCCAGGCAAATGATGAGGAGCGAAATTAATATCGTCTAGGGGTTGGTTGGTTCGTACGTACGTACGTACAGCTAAAGCACCGGTTATTAGCCCGCGCGTATAAAATAGGACAACGAAACTGCGGAAAAAATATAAATTTCTAAGTTAAAAACGTGAAAAAAATAAAAATAAAAATAACGATATTCGGTATTCTGAAAAAGTCAGTATCTTTTCAAACAATCTATACTCGTAGACCTACCAAATTATTATCGATCGTTAAGAAATTCCGCGTGAATTATTTCTGTCCGATTAAAAGACAAACAATTTGGTCCTAATACGTTCAAATAAAACTACTAGACGCGTAGACGACGAGGTACTGGGGTCAAAGGTGACACTGGGTCACCGTATTCGGGGCGTCATGACGGGGGCAGTGACTCCGACGTATGGCGTCGCGACGTCCAGGCCAATTTTTTTTTTTTTTTTTCTGTCGTATAAAGATCGGTCATGAAAGATACACCTACACCAGACTTGTTGCTGTTTCTGACGCTTTCTACCGATAAGTTATCAAGTTTTCGAAGTTTTATTTTTATTTTTTTGCTGGTTCTTGACGCTAAAGCTTGATACGCGAATTATTATACAATTTTTTTTTTTTTTTGTTATTTGGATATACAATTATAAGAAAATAAATCATCCGTATAACGTAATATATCATGATTGAAAATATTCAACATTAGGTACGGAATTCACGCGTTCAGTGAATATAATAAATCAAGATAAATCGATTCAAGATATAGATATTGTTGTTTGATCTTTGTCTGATACCATATCGCGGTTGGTGATAACACGCGAGTCTTACAAAGCGAAAAAAAAATAGAAATAAAATAAAAAAACACGTAAGAAAAAACCGTGAGAGTGATCCATCTGGAAGGTAGGTACCGTTCGTCGTGTATATACCTTACTATATTAGGTACTTTAGTAAAGAGTCGTAAAGCTGAAAGCCTTGAACTTTCGACAGGTCTCCCTGACTTTTCTTGCCAACAATTTTTCTCGCCCTCAGACAATATCTAATTGATTCTCTAGCCGGGATATATCAATTTTATGTCAATTCCCAGATGGATATGATGAGAAAAAGTTACGATACTATATATATACATATATAGGTACAACACAGGTATACATCAGGGGGATTGAAAAAATCCTCGTGAAAAGAATATAGTGATAAAGATTTTCACAATTCGCCGCAAAGTATCCGAAATAAATAAATAAATAAATAAATAAATAAATAAATAAATATCAACAAATATTGCCGAGGTAAAAATAAGTTCTTTCAACGATGAAAGATCACCTCGATAAAACTCAACGGGGAAAATCTATGGGATGTGCGAGTTTCGGTATAAAAATGAAAATTTCGAGGCTCAAATTTGGTTGAAAAAAAAAAAAAACAGAAAAAAAAAATTGTGAATCCGTTCAGTTCGTTGACGGTAATCGTGAAATTAGGAAAGCAAGGTAATTCATTTGAATAACGATTAACCCATCGTTCAACCGACCATTTTCACAGATAATACTCCAGCAGGGATGGGGTATATACGCGTAGTAACCATAGTATACTGATTATCCATAGAGATTCGCGGATAATTTGAAGTCTTTAGATCGCAAAGAGAAGAGTTGTTTATTTTCACTCTCTTCTCTTCTCCCTCGCCTCTACTTTGAACGTTCAACTCTCTCGTCAAGCCACCGCATTATCCCATCCCAACTCTCTGACACAGGTATTGATTGTGCCTTCCTCTACCCTCTTCTCTTCTCGTCCCCGTCCACGTTCTCTCAGACCCCTAACCCTCGTATAAACACATATATACAGAGCTACTCTATAAGAGGAGCCGCGGAGGTTTTCCTCGGCTATGGTTGTAGCAAAAGCGAAGCTAAGCTAAGCTAACCGAAGCGAAGCTACATTCGAAGAGGGCAAAGAGACCCTGGAGCAGTTTAATATTAAATTAAGCTAAACACGAATGTGGGGAGTCGCCAAGCACCTATACCCACGTTACATGTACGATACAATAACCGTGCGGTTAATATTTCATGCACATGCAAGTAAATTGATATACCTTTCAGAAATTTGCCATAGAACTCGGGGAATATCTAAATTACTTGGTCAGCTATAATCTGATATGGCCATTCCCTATATCCTATACCCTATCCATCTACCTGCTCGATTTTAGATAAAATTTTAGCTTCGAGGACGAGGGATCAGGGCGCGGGATCCCCCCGGGAAAGTATTAGTCCTGTGGATCCTACGAGGGCGGTTAAACATTTAGTGGGAATAATTAAGGCCGAAAAATCTACGCGGCAATTATTACTCTAGGTTCAGGAAATTTACGTATATTAGGGAAAGTTTTTGGGAATAAAAAGAAAAAGAAATTGACCTCAAGCTTGCAGACGAACTAAAGTACTGACGTCATTACCGTCGGGGTCGATGACCTCGTTTTTCTATTTCGATAAGAAGTTGCGAAAGAATTCACGTCGGGGTTTAAAGGGAAGGAAAAAAAAAATATCACTTTTCAGTAGCACGTACTATAGAGCCGTGAGTAAATTTACCGCAATAAGTTTCTTCCAACGAATTTGAATAATGCAAGAGAACGACGAGTTTGGCTCTAGCCGAAACCCTCCCAGACTCTGAAACCGTATTCTATAACTTCCTTGGCCCACCCTCCCAAAAACATACCGCGGAATATTCGCGAGAATGCACCGTGTAACTCTGGGCAAAATCCCGTTTGTGTATCCGATTCACACAGGTATGTCGAAACTATTCGATAAAATCATCACATCGTCTATTTTTTATTTTTTGTTTTCTTTTAATTAAATCTGGACTAATTGGGAGATTTTGTTAATGATTCGGGAGGGTTAATCGGATCATTGCTGGGCACCCTAACTCCACTTGGCACCATCCTGTGATCTACGAGTTGGCATAATTATTAAGCTAAGGCTTGATCATGAACTTAGATACAATCCGCGTTAATTAACAAAGACTAATTACATTCCGTTAGTGAGGATATGCGTGAATATTGAGAATACCGAGAAATGAAATACAGAAAATTATAGTTAAGACAGATATTTGGTTTATATTAATTTTTGACTTGGCGTTTTAATTTATATCTCAATGTCAATCGATCATTGAAAAAAATTGCATATATATTAAAAATGAGCGTAAAAAGAATAAGATCAGGAAATATATGCTGAGAGAATGAAAAGTGCAGTGTAAGAAAATTCGTGAAAAGAAAAAAAAAAAGAAAAAAAAAAAAATTCCACAATATATGCTGAAAGAAGAAATTTTATCATCGCGTTTCGTATTACTGCGGACAATTGCGAGATGGTTAATAAAAAACGACAGAAAAAAAAAAAAAAAATGTCGAAAAATAATAAAATCAGCAAACTGTGCGAAACGAACAAAGTCGTCGACCCCTCGTGCGCCTAGAACGGAGGTAGGTACTATACGAGTGTAGTTACATATGTAGAAATATCATAAAGAATAGCAAGAATCTTGAAACGTCAAAGATATATTCCACATAACTTTATACTGGTCAGCGTATTATCGTAGCCGTACACTTTGTACATACATGTAACGCGATATCTGTAGGAAATGAGGTCATAACGACTAATATCCAAGCCACATGGTAGACGACTTTAATTTGACCATTACAACGGAAGTTTACAACGAAGTTGGTTGGTCGGTCGTTCGGTCTTGAAAAATGAGAAAAGTGTTGAAAAAAAAGGGTTTTTTAAGAAATCAAAAAAAAAAAAAACCTATATTACTTAAATTCTGAAACATTTCTGTCTACCGGCTTTCTTTTTCTTCTCTTTCTTGCGCGCGTGTGTGTGTGTATTTTTTTTTTCTTCTCACAGACTCTTATCACCCGTGATTAAGAAAGTCTTAAGCCGTGTAGTTTAAACCAAGCCGAGAAACTGCTAAGGAAGAGAATTCTCATTTTCTAATCTCGCGGAGATTAACCCTATATATAGCCAGTTTACCGGATAAAAATAAAAAACAAAAACAAAAAAAGGAAAAGGAAAAAAAAACTCGAGCCACCTCTCAGAGATTAGGATCTTATCATTGGAGTGAAAATTCATTGATTTCGGAGCGTGTAGATAAAAAAATAAAATTATTATATTTACAATTTGGAATTTCACTCGGTTGTTTTACAAAAAAGAAAGAAAAAAAAAAAAAAGTTGCAATATTATTGGCGATCTATATTTTTCGACTCATCGTGCAGAGTGTATATATAATAATCTTTTAAATTATGAAATCATAAACTTCGTAGAAATTCTTCTCTTACGATATGCTGCCAGGGCACCATATAGCGAGAATCTATAATAATATAACAGTTACGTAGTCTTACGAGGAACACGTCAAAGAGCTGTTCTGCACATGATCACAACCAGCAGAGCACAACGAGGTGCGACAAGGCCAAACGATATATATGATTGAATTAAATAATAATCTCATAATAATGAACAGTCTCCTTACTTAAGGAACGGCCGCTAACGAACTGGATAACAATCGATCCCCGGTTTTTGTTCATCTTAAAGAGAAAAAAAAAAAAAAAAAAACCATCGCACAAAGATATCTGCTCGTAGCAAACTTTGAGAAATATATATAATATACGAAGAAACCAAAAAAAAAAAATTTTCAAGCAGGAGTCCAATTTTCTTTTCTTGTTTTTTCGTCTTCGTTTTCTATTCTTTTTTCTGCTCTTTATTTTTTAGGTAAGGAGAGAAAATTACTCGAGGTATACACGTTCTGGTGTTTAAGACTGTATACCTAGGATTAGTTGTAAAAACAGATGCGATGCTTGAGCTGCAAAGCTCACTCTCTCTCACGCCGCAGAAACTAAAGCTAATTGTGAGCAAGCATTGCACATACTGTGATATACTTATATACCAGCTCGGTGAAGCCATGTAGACTCGGTACTATAACAACTAATAAAACTCCGCTCGGCTTTATTAATCGAATGTTTCCTCTTCAATGATGTTTAAACAGTTTCAAACGTTGGTGAAGATAAAAGTGAAATAAAAAAATATCCAATTTCGAAGACGGAGTTAATAGTTTCGTATATTATAATTATATATCTTAGTTTATCTGATATATGTATAGATTCATTGATCATCGATATAAATCAAAAATAATGACAGAGAGAGAGAGAGAGAAAGAGAAAACAAAAAAAAAAAAAAAATGGACAGAAGCAAAATAAAATTTGAAATATTGGGACTTGCAATAATTACCTATCGAAAAATTTATTTATTGTTAGGAGTATGTACGAGTACTGCAAGTTTTTCAAAAATGAAAAAAAAAAAGAAAAAAAATTACCATCACCATTAAAGTCCGCATATTATATATTTTGGTGCGGTAAACTTGGCGCGATAAAAACGACCGTACCACGCAAGCCTAGGCGTTTGTTGATATGTGTACCGAGATTTCCTTATCTAACCCAGTTATCGCCCTTACGGAGAAAGATGCTTGGGAAGTTTAACCGTCATAGACTATAATAAACCAGCGGATCAGGTCAAAACTCTGATAAGGAAGAAAAACAAAAAAAAAAAGTAAAAATAAATAACCTCAAGGCATGTTATATGCGATTATTAATAATCAACGTTGACGCAGCGATCAACGCTTGAGTTTTTATATTCATTAAGATTCTCCGATCAAACCACGAAATCACTTGGCATTTTTTTTTACTTCAATCAAAATTTTCAAGAATGAAGCCTTTGATAGAATTTTATCAAAATTAAATAGCGGAATAATTTTTCGGCAACGGTAGCCATCGAGATCTATAGAAACGTGTTGCAAAGACGGAAAAGGCAGGAAGCTGGTCTTCTGGCTGACCGATTGCCTCGTACGCGGTTGCCCAGTGATACAAACCGATTAACAAATCCTGAGTACAGCGAAAGAAAAAAGAAAACTTGGCATTTCTCCGAGAAATAGATAAATAAGTAGGTCATAAGTGTGAAGTGGCGGGGGGTAAAAACGCACCTATACCTACGTCACTCAAGTGTATATTGCGAGTGACAAAATATGATTATCATAAACCCGATGCCAAAATGCAAAGATCCGAAGTACCGAATCGTTTTACCTTACACCTGCAGAGTCTGGCTGATCTAAAACTCTAACCACAATTCTGTGTATAGCTCTTGAATTTTTTATCGAGTTTCCTGCAGCTATAGGTATAACGCGGTAGGAAGAAAAGGAGGAGGAAATTCTCTCTCGGTAAATTGATAAGGGTCAGCGGCGGGTCGGTCTCGTAGAGAGGGAAGGAGAGAGATAGTAACTGCATAGGACGGGATATAATAATACGCGAGGAATTTCGTGGGGTCGGAATGATTTCTGACCTCAAAACCTAGGTACAGCCGTGTCCGACTGATTGTCCGAGCTCCTTGCAAATATGATTTTAAAATATGATGAGATGATGGGAAGAAAAAAAAAATAAAAACAGAATAGAGATGAAAATGGAAGGGAAAATTAACTGTGTTTTCATACATACGTAACGGATAGTATGTTACCGACAATTCTTAGTTTTTCCTCCCTTTTAACTCTTCAATCGAAAGTAGTTCACGTTTTTTCGCGGTTCAGTCGAATACGACGGGAGATTTTGGGGCGCAACCGACGAACCTGAATCTGCAGCGTACTTAAAAAATTATCCAAATATATTGGTAGAATTTTTCCCATATCTCATGACAAGATTTTCCAAGCGTCAAATGAGCTAAAAAAAAAAAAAAAAAAAAAACTCAAGATATGCCTGTATCTTTGAATCTGCAGCGATTATCGGGTTTTCGTAATTTTTTAACTTCAGTTGAATAACGGGTTGGCTTAAATCGCGATCGCAATTGGGATCTGTTGGTCAAGGTTTAACCGTTCTAAACTTCCAGCCAGCCAGCCAGCCAGCCAGTCAGTCTCTCAGTCAGCAAGTTGGCTGACAATGAACCTTGAGATATTATATATTTAAGCGAAGAGAGTCGTCATTCGTCTGTAGCCGCAACCCGACGAATCACACACGTATTTCTCATATATCCGTAAAAGGAAGCAAGGTATAGGTATATATAAATACATAGAAGAATTTTGCTCGGCAAAGACCTAATTCTCACTATATTTCCGGCCAAGGTTACGCGACTCGGTTTATAATAGTAACGGATCATTTCTTGCTATTCGCACCACGTTTAAACAACTCGTAAAAAAAAAAAAAAAAAAAAATGACTCACGATTCGAAATCAAACTAAATGAAAAGAAAAATTCTGAACAAATAATTGAATGAACAAATTCAGAACGAAAAAAAACGAAGATTTAAATTTCTAAACTTTCCTATACAATTTTTTATTCCAAGTCCTTCTCTCTTTACTTTTTTTCTTTTTTTTTTTTTTTTTCTAATTTCCAGCCGCTGCTGCAGTGCGCCCAGACGTTCTTAGGGTTACGTAAGATGTATAATAGCTGGTATCACGGTGTCTTACAGTGGCATTTTACACCGCGGCGGAAGACTTAGCTACAGGAGAGACAGACAGACAGACACCTACTACCTGACTCGTTGTAGTATGTATATTACCGAGTCTATATAACTACTTGAAGTAGAAGAGTATAATAAGCCCGTAGAACTCCCGTGTTTGCAGCTAACTTGACGCCTTTGCGTCTCTATTGCGTAATCGAGCACTAATTAACCTAGAAAATTCCAGTTCAACAGGCAAAAACGTTTATCTAGATATATCTGTAAGTATGTATACCTATACCAATCGCTTCCTCCTAGACTCTCAAGTCTCAAGTTATATAAGTTAAGAAAAAAAAAAAAATAAATAAATATTAGTGATTCTACGATAGTCGATAGCAATGAAGAATTTTTTTTTTTTTTTACATAGGAAGATCCGAAGCGACGTTTAGTTAAACATACACGTCCCCCGCTATACATTATATAGGTATCATATATTATTCGAAAGTTATGTAATCGCGGATTGATCTATTCGCAATAAGACAATGGCGTACGTAGATTCGATATCTTAGGACCTTGTTCCGCCCTCTTCTGTCTATCCAATATGCTAACTAAGAAGATAAAATTTTTTATTTCTTGTCTATATTTAGACGCCGTTCACACCGGCCTCGATCTGTCTCTACAAATTCAGGTTTTTCTGAACGGATAAGAAATACATGTGTGAATGCATACCTATAATATATGCGTGTGTGTGTAAATACTCGATATGCAAACAATTTTACCGGATAGACAGACCCAGATGCGCGACTCTAGGTTTCCCTGCAGAAACTCTAACGCCGATCTGGTTCGCAATTTACCCGTTCGCTGTATTCTCATTTTTTTTTTTTTTTTGTTCAAGACAATGGAGACGTAGGAAATTTTGTATTATAGGATTTTGAAAGCGCTATTGTTCAGGTGTAAAATTTGAATTTTTTCTTTTTTGTTTATATTGTTGAGATATTGAGAAAACAAAAATTGAGTGAAAATGTGATAAGTAAATATAGGCGAGGCGAGACACATCTTCGAACTTATAATTCTTGCAGGAACGAAAAATTCCTGTATACATATAATACCGTTCGATTTTTCAAACTTTTAATATAAATCTTGTCGAAGTTATGATGAGAATTATCGATTGGGTATAACAAACTTTACTATAAGAAATATAAGAAAAAGGGCGAAAAAAAAAATTAAAAAATTGAAAAATAAAATAAAGGAGAAATTTCTCTTACACCGAGTTTGAAGAGGCTATTAAAATATCTGAAATACCATAAAGTTGTAGAAAAAAAAAAAAAAATTCTATATAGCATAGTATACCTGTATTACATACCCTTTCTTCATAAACCATTCGGAAGTTGGTTTAATCTCGAATACACAATGCGCATAGTGACGCGACTGACGGATTATATCTAGTAGAGTTTAATCGTATTCATTGTGTGAATTGGAGTATTGTGGATACATATATCATTCGAGAAAAAATAAAAGAAAATTAGTTCAAGTTATAAAATACCCTGCAACCTATGATAATCTTATAAAATCTTATAATTGACCTGAAGAATATATTATATACCTATATATATATATATATATATATATATCTGGTTTATAAGATCTACGGCTTAAAGGCTTACGATTAGTTTCGCTGCAGTACGCGTTCGTGACCTTCGTCGATCGATCAATACCACAATAAACTTTGTATTAGGGTATATTATGAACATGTACGAAATCTATGTACAGCATATATATATCGAATAAGAATCGATTTCATTTTTCAATCAAATCTCTGAAGACAAAATTTTTTTTCTTTCTTTCGTCTTTGTTTTCTTTTTACCTTGAAATTATTCGATCCAAGAGCGTAATGAACACGACTCGTTGAAATTGATATTAACCATTATTTATACATGTGTTTTAATATTTATGTCGATTAGTATATATATGTATATATCAGTTTTGGAAATCATAAAAGGCACCGAGATATACAACGATTCTTTTTTGTCCTTTTGCTCCTTCGCTACCGCTCAGCAGTGTACCTTATGTATTCATGTATGTATATGTAAGGAAAAGAGGTAAAAGATATCGGGAAAGATTTGACAGAAGGATCAAAAAAATCGATCTTTGGATATAAAACAAAAAAAAAAAAAAATTTTGTAGTTTGTTATATAACCCAAAAGACCCGCACGTGTTACTGTGCTTTTATCAATGTCAGGCATCGTTATCTCCTCAGTTGCCGTTGAGCTTAACATACATGAACACTTTATTTAGTTGAAACGAGATAACTAAGTTACTGATTTTGTTCACGAACAGCTGCTTTTTGTACCAATAAAATCATTCTAAAAAAAAAGGTAAAAGAAAAAAAAAAAAAGATGTAAGAAAAAAACATTCAACGATTTGATTGACATCGACCCCTTTCCTCTTCTCTTACATATATATATTCCATACATCGTGGTAGTATGGTGAGGTATGGTAGGTATAGATTATAAATATCTCGCACGCCTACCGCAATTATGTGCGTGCTTCTTGATCCCTCGCTCATAAAAAAATAAAAGAGATGAAAAAATCCCCCCCAAAAAAAAACCCCAAAAAAACCAATGATCATCAGAACGTCGTTTAAAGCAAAAATAAATAATACTAATTTATTGAGATTGAGATAATTTGTTACAAATAAAAATAAAAGAAATTAAAAAAAAAAAATATGTGCGACTCTATCGACTGTGAGACTATCAATTTTCTTTTTTTTTTCTGTATTTTTATCATCACTTTTGTTGTTTTCTTTTACTTGTTATTTTTATCTTCTTTTCGTTTTGTTTTTTTTTGTTTTTTTATTCGTCGAAGCATCTTGTCGCTAATGATCTTTAAAATTTATTCAACATCTCCCCCCCGCCTTCCCTCTTGCCGATTCAAGTCGATTCAAGTTAGTTGGTTGAGTCAGCTAAAGTCACGTTCTACGCTGTCGTTCGTTCGTTCGTTCGTTCGTTCGTTTTGAATTTCCTCGTACAGCTGCAGCATAGCAGGTCTCTGGACCCCGCACTGTAGTAATCGAGCAATTATACTTGAAGAGGATAAAACCCAGGGTGTTCTGGCTGACGCCCATCATAATTTTATGACCGAACACCAACAGTCCCCCTCCTGTTCTCAGCTCTTGACGACGAGATTTTTTTATTTGTTTTTTTATTTTTTGTCTTTCGGCTCCCACCAGCAAACTTTTCAGCGGAAAAAAAAATTGTATAAAAAAAAAATTCGCGCATCTTTAGGTATACACGTAAGTATCTATATGGCAGAGGCAGAGAGTCTTTTTATCGACGAATATCCCCCACTCGATAATTCACTCTTTCTCTTCTCTCTCTATGTTCTCTCTCGCTCTAAATTATTATTATTATTATTATTATTACGCGTATACTGTATGTGACTATACTATACAACGTGTATGTGTATAATCTACGTATGTACGTACATATACGATACAATACATATGATACAAATTTACACAGTACGACGGTGTCAGGCACGCGATACCCTAACGCGCATGTCTCGTTTTATGACGAGCAAGTTATTCTCGTGCGCAGAGCTGCAATATCTATAACACGTAAGTATGTTACACATATACGTTTGTACGTACACGTTTGTATCGATATTAAGTATTCACAATCGAGATGATATACTACTGCAGCATGCAATGTATCCGTAAATCGCTAAAATTCGAAGAGAAGAAAAAAAAAACTCAATTTTTGTACTAAATGAAAGGAAATTATGGATTTTACTGTAATTTTTTTTCTTTCATTTTTGGTTTTTAAATTGTGCTCAAGGAATTCAACGGCAATTACTCAAATCCAGTCGGGAGAATGAACTATATACGTGACCGAAATATACCAATGGTTGTTTTTTAATTTTTTTTTTGTTTCTATAACGAAAATTTGTACCTTCGAAACGGATAATAACAACAATTAAGGATACCTGGTGGGTCCGGTAGCGTAAAGGTTTCGCGATCCCAACCTACGCGACAGCTGACCAAAGCAGAAAATGTTATTCACAAGGGATAGTACTTAATTACCTCGAGGGAAGGGAAGGGAAGGGAAGGGAAGGGAAGGTTGGGTTGGGTGGAGATGAGTGGGTTAGCGAATGTTGCCTGAATATTAAACTATACACGTTGCAAAATTTCACTCTCAAAATTGAAATTGTTATTATAAAAGTACGGATCAGGGTATACATATATACGTATCTGTGTATATAGCCAGGTATATGTATATGTACACACATACACGATATCTATATACATAATAACAATTTATATGTATAAAATATACTCGCAATTTACCCGAACGTGTCGATGAATAATTAATCATACCTATACTTTAGCAATACCACGGTGCATTTATAACAAGTGATTCTTTCCGTGTAGCTGATTTATCAGTATACTCAATTATATATATATGTATATTCACATATAAATTTAAATTACACTCCGATCACTGCAGGTATGTACCATATAAACCAATGAATGGCGAGATCCTGCCCACCTCTCTATCGCCGATTGAATTTTATTTTTTGAAACTGAAAGTAACGCCTGGACTAAACCTGATTCAACTATAACGGTATTCAAAAAAAAAAAAAAAAAAAAATCTTAAAAAGTTATTTTAGTCTTTCAATTTTGTTTTTATTTCTTCCTTCTTCTTCTTCTCAATCAAATTTGAAATATATTTTTCGCTATCTTGACATCAAGGAGATTTCGCTATCTTTCAATTTCATTTCGTTGAATTTATGGATTTAGAAAGTTGAGATAAATAATAAATATATATGTAGTAAGTACAGATGAATATTATAAAACCTATATACGATATAATATCTATATATATTTTTTCATGAAAGCTATTTGATTAATTTTCTAAAGATTTCCAGCAACCCACGGTCAATTCGAACTACGAATATCTGCTAACGATTTCTCGGACACGCGATTTTTTAGTATGCATGTATATTATGTATATATATTTATACACGTATGTAAAATAAGGTATGGCTAAAGATTTACGTAGATACATATGTATATTGTGTATTTACGCAAAGTTTAAAATCATAACGAAGGTCATACATGATGAAAAGGCGACAAAAACCGTCCGCAATTGGCCTTTGGTATCGATTTAGCATACCGGTTTGAATTTTGCCGACTGTTGATAGGTCAGCAGGCCTTCGAAAATAAAAAACGACATAATATTTCGCGCATATAAATTATCGCACTACGTATTATATACATACGTATGTGTATTTACGTAGATGTCAGTGAGTGATACGACAAGTATCATTCCAAGCATCGGCACATCCTTAATAAATTATGTACAATATATAAGATTAACAAAAAAGAAAGCAACGACAACAGCAAAAAAAACTGGAAATAAACTCGACGAGATGAATCTGCGAATAAAGAAAATAACGAATACGTTCTTAAAAAAATTCACGAGAGAAGTAAGGCTTGGAGAAAACAGCCGTTAAGGCTCTGGAATCAAAACGAAGATGGACATAGAAAAAGAGACGGAAAAAAATTTTCCGGGATCCGTGAAAAAAAGAAAATAAATAAACAAATAAAATCAAGTAAGTATCCAAATTTCAGGTGATACATGATACAATATTTTCCTGCAGAGACTTGAATAAGGTGTTTCGCAGACCTTAGATATAAAGTCCGGGATACTTTAGTCGATGAGCCCGCGCCCCAACCTAACTCGGACTCGAACTCGATCCCGAAATGGGAACGATTCGCTCGTCAGAAGACTCGCCGAGATGTTTTTATAATTTTTTTTGATTATTTTTATATATTCTTTATTCGTTCTCTTCCCATATCGTCTTCACTTTCTGGATATTTCTTTCGTAAATGATATTCCAAGCTGGTGATTTATTCATTTCACCCGAGAGGTGGGCTAATATCAAACTACCACTGCTACTATACTGTTACTGGAATATTGTATATATAGGTATATATATATACACGTGATTGGCCACTCTTCCTGGCGATTCAACAGGTGCTCATTCAATCTTAACTTAATAACCTTTTAAAAGCTAGTTATAGCTCATTTGTACGAACTGTAATAAAACTCTCGCTTGATCAATTAGCAACGAGTTATTTCAAATAAAATAAAGGAAATTGTATAATAATTAGTGATAATTGAGGTTTGAAGAAATTTCATTCCTTTTTTCATCGACTAATTAAATACCCAACGATTTTAATTGTTATCGTTAAAATCTGTTGATTGTAAATAATAACCTCAAAAGTATATATACAATTTGTGAAAAATATAACACATATGTACACTAGGGTGGTTAAAAAAAAAAATATATATATTTTTTTTTTCCGTTTTTGAAAGATGTAAAAGAAAGTATTTTCCTACTTACTTATAGTGTTCAAGGCTTTATTTTTAACTTTTCATTTTCTTTTTTGTAGAGGATTTGATTTTCTATAAAAATATGTATTTTGAAATTTGAAAAAAAAAAATCCTACGACTTTTATTAGAGATGAACGGAAAAAAAAAAAAAATTGTCACGTGTTAAATCAATGGGAAAATCGATTCTCGATGAGCTGTTAGTAGAATTGAGATATCGAGCTGAATTTTTGGAAGGATTCTTCTCATGCCTGAAAATAACTTTTGAGACTATAAGAGAATTTTTTTTTTTTTTTTTTAACTACCCTAATGTACACAGTATATATTCGCAATCGTCTTGTAATATCATCGTACCTAAACGACGAAATAGTCTTTCAATAGCGCTTTCAGACCAGATCAACGATTTTTTGTATTTTTTTTTCTTTTCTTTTTATCCCCATCGACACCCTGGTGGAAATCCGAGCACGCTCGGCTCACGTTCATCCTAACCGTCATGCTATCCCGAGATTACAAGACTCTGTTTTATACGCTCGGTTTTTAACTGTCTGGAATGGATCTCACGACAGCTATTCGCGAAGACGATAAAAGAAAAGCAAGAACTAGATTTATAAAAAAAAAAAAAAAGGAAGAAAAAAAACGGTTCGCAAAAAAACGAGAACGAATCTTATATAGAATTGAGGATAACGTGATTGAAGGAAGAAAAATAAAAATTTACCTTATACCAGATACATACTTCGATTCGTTTTCTCATCTAACCCTGACGCTACTACATCGATAAGCGTTTAATATATTTTTTTTTTATCTGAGATTAAGAATTCCAAAATTCGGGATGCTGCGGAAAAACTTTTAAACAATTTTCGTGTCTAAATACGAATATAGGTACGTAAAATAATAGGATTTGGATTTAAATTACTCTATAAGTATAAAAATGATATCTCAGAGGCACATTTCGAGGATATATTATAATATCTAAGAGGAAGCTCTTTCTCTCTCTCTCTCTCTCTCTCTCTGCTTCGAGGAAGAGATTTATTTTCCTTTCTTTGAAATACGCTTACGATTTATCGTCGTAAATTTATTTAAAATGTAAGAAGAAAAAAAAAAGAAGATAAAGAAGTGGAAAACGCGCGACTTTTGATCAACGTGCGTGTTATTTAAACCGCAAATCGGATACGTAGATTTCTCGTTTATTTTATTTTTTTATTTTTTTGTTTCATTCTTTATTTTTCTTCTAGCTGTTTAAAATCTCAGACTGAAAACAATAAAAACAAAAAATACAAAAAAAAAAAAAAAAATTTCTTTACTAAAAATAAAATGCATATCCCGTCTGTTTGTTATTAACTGTTTCAACATCCCAATATACGCGAATGTTATACTGTATACGCGTGAAGATTATGACACTGTCCGTGTGCGTTAACCTTGAAATATAATTAGCAATGCCCACGCGTCTCTAGCCGAATGAATTGATTCAACTTTTTTTCTTTATTGCAGTGAATATCAGCGCTCCAGTCCTCGGTTTAACCATCTTTATACTAATATACGAATATGCTATTACGCAAGATTATGATGACTCGAAATACCGAATCAACTATATTTCTGTGTAATTCAATTTGTCTGTAACGAAAAATTCTATCGGCACATCGAAAATTGTGACATTAGTTACTTACACTTATTTAGACGCATCTACTTCTGTATGTAGTGATAAAAACAGCCTGCAAACGTCTGCGAATGATCTCAAGTGTCGGAACTATCGTTTAATCGCGAAACAATTACGAAAAGATTAAATAAAGAAGCAGTTTTTATTATTAAAGTTTCTAACAACGTAACTACGCGAGTAAACAACCGTAACTAAGGACGCCATCTTGATTTCAATCCGGCGGTACGCCGCCTACCGTCGCTGTCTGTTCCAGGTCGGTAAGGAGGTGCGTTTACCATCACAGAACCACTACCCCGAAGATATTATCGGAATATATGCAAATATAAATATTTATCACGAAAAACTGTCACGGAAAACCCATTTTATTAATTATTACTTTTTAATACACTGGAAATTGTTGATATTGGAAATTTTGAATGAATAAAAATTATTCTTAGCTCGATAATCTTCATACGAATATATGTATTTGATGTTTGTTATAATTTTGTTCTGAATACGCGGATATGCTATTACGCGAAACTACGATGACTCGAAATACTGAATCGAATATATGAAGAAAATATTGAAACCGAACGTAGATATACCACGGTTAGTATAAAATTACTCGTTTGATTTAATTATTGTCGATATGACTGTGAAGGTCGAAAGAAGGTAGGCTAGGTGTACAGGTCCAATTTTACTCTCGGTTTTACATCGCGAATTTACTTTTACTAACGTGAATTATCAGGACTTTATTTAGAATTATTGAATTAATTCAATACCCCTCGCTCTAGCCTATGAAATTCGACGATTATAATCGTAGACTATAAAATCCCGTCTCTTGGATACGCGTAAAAAAATAAAATAAATCGTACTCCCGTCGTTCTTTTTCTTCTTATTTACCGAAAAAAACATTCGTAATTATTCTACAGCTCATTACAATTAACCATAACGAATCATGATTATATATGAGTCATTCGCCGCAGACTGGGCAATGCGATAAAGAATAAATTCAACACCGCAGAAAACGTTATAATTAAACAATGACTATATTATGTATGAATTCATCACTGTTCGATGTATACGGAAAAGAAAATTATTAATAATAATTTACTCAAAATTCCGTACAGTATATTTGAGTCAAAAATAAAAACTGAATCATTTTTTTTTCAAACGAACTCGGGAAAGACCGAAGACATTATAGAAAAAAAAAAAGAAATTAAAAAAAAAAATTATAAGTCGTTTTCTATTTTGGTTTAAAAATGAGTAAAATAAACGATAAGTGGGTAGGCTGTTTTCCCCCCCTTTATAGCTTTGCGCGCCCTCGTTTGTTACGTTTCCACTTTCTTTATAGTACGCAGACTCGCGGGCGTATGGACCATTACCAGTTCGAAGTATAGTACGGTTGAACACAGTTATCCATCCGTCTATATAGGGATACAAAGGTTGCGTCGTGAGCCTTTTTTTTTTTTATTTTTATTTTTATTTTTAGGGGATTCGTAGTCTCGTCATGGAGGGGCGTGTAGAGGGTGGCAGCAGCAGTAACATAAGAATAAGAAGAAGAAGAAGAAGAAGAAGAAGAGAAAGAGGAAGAAGACGGGGAAAAGGAAAGAGGAAAGAGGAAGAAGGAGTGGTTTATATTTACGAGAGATACCTGACCGGGCTTTTGCGGCGTTGGTAACCGATGACGTAATCACGATACGAGCGCAACCCTCTTTTCTCCGCGTACCATACCTACTATATACGCTTTCGCGTCTCTTCTTTATACCATTTTATTTCCACTGATTTTATCCGATAAATCTTTTCTAGGAGATGGGGTATTTATAGTAGCAGAGATTTTATGCACGCCGTATAAAAACCAAAAAAAAAAAAAAAAAGAATAAAGTAAACAAAAAAACAAGATTTTTTTTATTTTTTTATTTTTAGTTCAAACGGGGGAAAATGAAACTAGCCGAGAAAAAAAAAAAAAAAAACTGTACCCACGCACGCGCCCAATTTTTTCGCCGCTTCGTTATACCTACCTACAGCGAAGGGTATTCATCCTACACCCAAAAATTCCGGCTCTCGTAGCTAGACATGCATAGACGTCGCGACGTCATCGCCACGTGCTCCGAGCTAGACGAACGCACGTGAACCGCACGTGGTTTTCTAGACTAAACGATTAAGTGTAGAAACACGGGTGGCGGGGTAAGATAAAAAAAAAGTAGCGCGTTGGTAAAATTTTCATAATCAAGAAAGCAAAAAAAAAAAAAAAAACCAATTGTCTCGATCGCATAATCCGCAACGTATCGTTATAATTATACTAATATTACTAATACTACTATTTCCTTCGGTTGTACTAGTGTACAGACGATCGCACAGCTGCAGTGCGTAGATATCCCCTTTCCGCAACCCCCTACCCTTTTTTTTTTTTCTGTTTTTTTTTCCTCATTTCTCAATGTATTTTCGTTCCGACGTAGAAATATCGTGTATATGTAGGCAGATAGGTAGGTAGGTGGAGAGACTTTAAGTAGACGGTTACACCGCTTCGTTCCCCAGGGTGTATGTATAAGACGGAAGAAAACGAGAGGATAAATAGAGCGAAAGAGAGAGAAAGAGAGAGAGAGAAATGAGCAGCTGGCAGGAAGAGGGGTATGTTAACCTTGCATCGCGTACAGGCCAGTCGAATCAGTCTACATACGAATACGAACACGAATACCATTTTTTTGTTTTTTTTTAATTATTATTTCGTGGATAGATATATACAGGGTGTCCCAGAACTAAATGTCCGAAATGAAAGGTGTCCTAGAGGAGGTCGAACTGAGTAAATTGACCCGAAGAACATGGGGTCTGCGAAGTCGCGTTCGCGAGATATCACAGGTTAAAAAAAAAGTATCGCCTTGCACCGCGTCGCGGCGGCGCAAAGCGATACTTTTTTTTTAACCTGTGATATCTCGCGAACGCGACTTCGCAGACCCCATGTTCTTCGGGTCAATTTACTCAGTTCGACCTCCTCTGGGACACCTTTCATTTCGGACATTTAGTTCTGGGACACCCTGTACATCATGGCTGTATATTATCTGATAACCCCGATAACAGACGACGATATTGTGTTTATATTATGTCGAGACTCACCTTGACTGGAGCTCTGAAGAGCGAGGATATGGCCGGATTCGAGTTGGAGTTGTGGTGGTGATGCCCGTGGTGATGATGGGGGTCTGGACCACCCCCAGCAGCTGTTTGTTCAGCATGGACCGACATCGCTGCGCGGAGTTGTCGCTCGCGCTCCCGAAGCCGGTCCCGCTCCACGCTGAAAACAAAAAAAAAAAATAAAAAATTATTGTATAGACCGAAACGTTGATAAACGATATTTGTTAAACATATATATGTACATAACCGAGTATATAGGTATGTAAAGAGTTAAAAAATAAAAAAAAAAACCAACGAACGCGGAGAATTTCGAATGAAAATTAAAACGAATCGAAAATTTGAATCAAATTTCGTCAAAATGTTGTCGTTTTTTTTTTTTTGAATTTTTATTCATTTTTTTTTTTTTTTTTGTATTACAAAATGAAGGGAAAAGGTATAACAGAAACTGGATTCTCGTTTATCGTCATGGTTGCAGAATAGTACATTTCAGTACGAGTATTATTTTTCATCCCGAAAGCCGAGAAATCGCAACGAAGTTGCGATTTTGAGGTTAGAGTGATGAAAAAACTGTTAAAGAAGTAAAACGTTGAAATCACATCCCGTCGACGAGAGATGATCCTTTTAGGCGAGCGAACCGTGAACAAATCTTACGAAAAAAGAGAGAGAAAAAAAAAAAAAAAAACTTACTTAGGAGTACATTGAGCCAAAAACTCTTCTCTTACCGAGGCGTGCAGAGAAGGTGGAGAAAGAAGCTATAACGCCGACGTATGTACCGGAAAAGAGAACTTCCGTTTTTGAATATGTAAAAAACACTTTTCCGTCTCTTGATTACTGCGTGAAAATATCTATTTAAAATTTTTTTTTTTTTTTTGTCCTATTATCGTCTTTGTGTCAACTTGTTGATCACGAAGAAGAAACGAAATTCCAAGTAGATATATGTATAAAAATGGCATGAAATTTCCGCAAATAATGATTTTTAATTTTATAGTTTTGGTAGATATTGCCGAATAGGTTACACGTCTGTCTCTCTATACAGACGACATTCGAACATATCAATAAATAAATAAATAAATAAAAATTTGTTTACACGAACATCCTCCCGCCTCTCATTTGCTATAACTTTCTTTTTTTCTCTGTAAATCAGGAAGTGTACCAAAAATGGTACATACCTACATAATGTAAGAAATGGAAAAGCGAAAGAGACTGAAGATGGCGACAAGTTTATAGGTAATAATAACAATAATAATAATAATAATAATAATAATAATAATAATAATAATAATAATAATAATAATGATGGATTTTGAACGACTATTACTCAAGTAATTCGTGTTTTATTTTCAACCGAGAGAGAAACAATCGCGCGTTGTTTAAAAAATGAAGAGAAAAACAGAAAAAAAAAAAAAAAAAATCGATGATTACCTCGGCAGTGTTCATAATTGAATTACATTATACCACAGAGAGAACTCTGTGCGGTATTTGAGGTATTCGGTTAAAATGAGCTGTACAGGTACTTTGATCAAATGAAGGTATGTGTATACACGGTATTGTGCAGCGGTGCACGGGGTAAGCCCATGCAATCTCAATAATTCCCGGCATAGATTATAAATGCGATTGTAAATTGCACAATAAACGGTTATTAACACTGTTATTTAATTACAAAATTTTTAGGGTTCAAACATTTTAACAACGCCCCAAAACTATTATTATTATTATTATTATTATTATATTGATACAGAATCGCGTTTTCGAGATATAGGCCTGGACAGATTAAAACGAATCACCCTGTATATGTATTCGAACGAATGAATTTTTTTTTTTTTTTTTTTACGATACGTATACCTAAAATTTTCGTAAAAAAAAATAAATATCCACACAGTAAAGAAACTACGCTGTCCTCTCTTTTCGATTAGAGGAATGTTTCTTTGGGTACTTGGGAGGGTCACGATAAGGCAAACAAATTATCGCGTCAGAAGTCAACAGTCGACGACATGAAGACGCAGCAGAAAATAAGTTGATTAAACGCCGTTTTGGTTGTAATAACAAAAAAACCGATGAAATTATATATACTTATATTTGTATTATATATAGTTTCAATTTTCGCGAATATTGGATGATGAACAGTTGCACTCCCTAATACATACACAATAAAAATGGTAATGTTTCCAAAAATCAAATTATGCGTTTAATTATGTTCGTTTTTTTTTTTTTTTTTTTTTTTTATCTAATTTGATACTTTCACGACTGTACATATATATTTACGGAGTTTACGCGATTTTTGCGGTATATGAATAAAACGGCGCTCCATCGAATTTTTTTTATTTTTATATTTTTTATCTTTTACTTGAAAAACAGTATAGCGATTAGCAGCTGCAGGTTATTAGTTGACCGTCAATAATATCTCCGAGTCGCCGGCTATAGCCTCGTGCGATAATAAATAAAGAAATAAAGAAAAAAAAAAAAAAAATGAAAGAATAAAATATGCATGAAAACAAGACCTTGAACCTCGAATCGGAGTGCATAAACACTCGGGTATTTATTATTTGTGTATAAAACCGCGAGTATTAAATACTGAATAGAGAGACATCCAGAAAAGTTTGAATAAAGCGATGCAGCGTACCGACGACGACGACGACGACGACGGCTATGACAACGGTAAACATATCAAAACAATCTCGAGTCACCTTGAATATGAGAAAACATCTTTCCCGCAGAGAATTCATCGACACGTAGGTAATATGTGTGAAAAAAAAAACACACACAATAATCAAATCAAGAAATCTGTTGTAAATGTGTACACACAGGTATAATAAAAAATCATCTAGAAGTAGTTATTCATTTCCGATAATATACATAATATACAACTGCACCGCAGAGCTAAATATATATATATACAAAATTGAACGTATCATTTAAATAAAAATTAGAGTTTCAGGTATATCCCGCAAACGCGTGCGGTTTTATGATTTATATTTGCATATCCATACCTTTTACCTATACCTATACGTATACGTTTGAATATCAAGGTAAGCCACAGACTGTTTATAACTGAACAAAAAAAAAAAAAAAACGCGGACAAAAACGCGAAAAAAAAAAAAAAAAAAAAAAAAAAAAAGAAAAAAAATACGTAAAATAAAACTAAAAATGGCTGTTATATCCTGCAGACACTCGTAAGAACGAGGAAAATCGTTCCATGTTGTAATTTAACACTGTGCGGTATACGATCAATTATATTATCTATTCTCGTTAATATCGGGAGGATACATAACGCGACTTATAAAGACTGAAGGTAATCTTTAAATATGTAATTATCGCATTTACGGGTCGCGATACAGAATGTATGTATACAGAATGCAAACATCAGGGTTGAGAAGAATATAAGTTTCCTTTTTTTCATACCTTTTTTTATATTCTTTTTATATTTCTATTTATTTTATATTATATTATATATATATATTTATAAATTATTGAATAATTTACGTATTACGTATATCCTGGAAGTTAATATTTGCATATACCTTTGCATAATATAGTTTTATTCAACACATACAGAGCTTTATGCGCCTAGTATTTCTTCTTCGTATAAGCCATTTATTTTGTGAAAAATAAAAATCAATAAATAAAAAGAAAAAAAAAAATTTATAATGCTGATTCAAAGCCACTTGTCAAGAAATAGAATTTTGAATATCACGGAATTGGTTTGCAAAATATAAAAAAAAAAATGCGATTATTCGAAACGATAATCGATTATTTGAAATGAATAAATAAACGTTATTTATTGATTATAACGTTTCATTGTCAAAATATATCTATACGATTTCATACACATATGTGCGTAAAGCTTACATACCTACAGGGCATAAAACATGTAATTATTTAAGAAGAAGAAAATATATATTCATGTGTATTATACCAGAAATAATTATAACGTAATTATTATAATCTTGCCAATATGTACGTACGCGTTATGTTGCTTCTTAGCCTCCTTAGAAACCTCAACTTATGTATGTGTATGTACATATGCGAGTATATAAGACAGAATTGTGAGACTATAAACTGTAACAATTTACGGTAGTACGTGACCGTGCGCGTTGACGCGTTAACTCGTTGACTCCGTTGACTTGTGTCTGACATATCGTAAGTCTCGCATCGTTCAAGATCACGAAACCTGTGCCCGATCTACAGAGGCTATACCGTATTCATTATACGTATACATATAAACTCATATATATTTATACCGCGATATTCCTATTACGCAAAAAGGCGATAATATATTAAAACGTTTATCGAAGCACACACCTTTGTATTATACTTCACACTTTATACTTTATGCACGGAATCGCAGCAGTCGCAGCTTATCACTGGCGCTAATATTTCTACGTAATCGAGCTCACGGTACGTATCGTAACGTCACTGCATACAACAACACTGCTCGACGTCGACATCGGCATTATTAACAGTCTGCATGTTAAGGTTGAGGCGAGGCGAGGCGATAATATAAAAGTATGTAGGTATACGTACGAGACCGGTAAAAAATTATTTGTACCATACGTATGTATGTACGTGTACTGCAGTACATTTTTGATTTTACTTTAATCAATATATATAAATACATAGATCGATTGTATTAAATTTCGTTTAATTAAATATATAATATAACAGATGTATGTATACATCATTCGCGTAGCTATTCATTTTTGAATCATTTGATCCGAAAAGCTAGAGACTAATATGTACAGTCCACGTATATCCATACCACGCGTGCATATATAAACGACGAAATTGGGTGGTAATTAAATCGCGTATCATTCGTCAGGGTCAGTTCCTACCAGGGTCCCCATTGTGACCACCCTTCATGCTCCCTTCGGACGGAGTTACGCGTGACGTCACAAAGGTCAATCCCGATGCGCTGATCAGAATAAAAAAAAAAAAAAAAAATTGACGGAGGAAAAAAAAGAACATGCATCCAACGATGCACAATTTTGTATTGCATTTATCAATCAATAATGTATATTTGAATACATCACAAGAACCCCAGTGTTTAAATATAAAATAAACGGGAAAAAAAAACTAGGTAAATGTGATCAACTACTTCATGTTAAAAACTCGTCCGATCAGCTTCAATAAAAGTATAATTGTGATAAATATGTAACGAGTATAGAACTCGGGGAGATGACGTAACGGACGAATAACAAGGGCAAATATTTGAGCATCGTTTTAAAATTAGAAATGTATTTTGTTTTTTTGTCTATTCATTTTTTTTTTTTTTTTTTTATAAATGGAATTGGTCAATAACTATAGTACAAATTTATTTATTCACCGATGTAAATCATAGATCGCTAATAGACGACTCTTTTCGATTTTTTTTTTTTTATTATTTTTTCTATTTATAGTCCATGTTTTTTTAGAAACTATAATTGGTCTCTTAGATCTTACAGCTGTTAACATAACTTGTGAAGACTAAGAGATTATTCCACCTATATATCGTCGATAATTTATAAAATATCATCATCACCGTACTCTTTTTTTTTCTTACAAAACCTTTATCATAAGAGCATCAGTATCGCGGGACGACGCTTATCCAATAAAATTCTTGTTAGTATCAATATATGTTACAGCAAAATGCCATACCGGAATTTACTTATCTGTAAGTAATCTCGCTGAGACATAAGCGTATATCTTATAATTCAACAGGTATGTGTACATAAAACTCTCGTGTATAAATAAACGTACGTATGTACATGTATGCAAAATCTGTTGAAGAACGAACAAAAAAAAAAAAAACATAATTTTATTAATAAATAATTGAATGATCGAAATCGATGATGTTAAATTCGTTTTCGTTGAAACGAATGATTCGCGAAAAAAAAAAAAAAAAAGATAAAGATAAAGAGAATAAGAAAAAGAAGTAAGATGAAATAAGTAGGTACAGGTATAATACATCATGGCTAGAAACGAATATCGGCGCAGCTTGTAGGCTATTTACGGATTGCGTGTCGGGAATTCCTCGCTAACGGCACTGCTCGCTTCCTTATACCTATAAGCTACCTATAGCTTAGCTTAGCTTAGCTTACCTACCTACGTCGGCATCAGTAGCAGCAGCCTAGTCTACTAGCCGTTATTGTCCGTTGTGAAAGGACGCCGAAGTTCGTTCCCGATTCACTTGTTGTTTGGCATAGAAGTATGTATAGCGATGTGTATCTAACGCTTTGTTATTTTCTATGACACCCCCCCCCCCCCCCGCCCCCTTCGCCGCCATTCGAAAGAAACGAATTTATGAATGAAACGAACGGGTTCGAGTTCCTTCAACATATACCTCGATACAACGATAATATTACTCTTTCAGTTTCTTCGTTGAGTTGATATTTGATAATTTGATATTTATATAGTCTTCTTTTTTTTTTTTTTCTTTTTTTTATCTTAAATTTGTATCCGAGAGAATATATTCGCATAGACTGACC